>VWZW01007670.1:41739-485453 GCA_013397115.1 Edolisoma coerulescens
TTTCTTTTTCTCCTCACCTTTATGTGCTGAGCATGGTGCCCTATGGTCTGGGATGTCCCCTGGGTCACTTGGGGTCAGCTGTCCTGGCTGTGTCCCCTCCCAGCTCCTGGTGCACCCCCAGCCTCTCTGTGGTGGGGTGGGTGAGGAGCAGGAAAGGCCTTGACTCTCTAACCACTGCTCAGCAATAGCAAAATCATCCCTGAATTATCAACACTGTTTTCAACACAACCCAAAACACAGCCCCATGATTTTCTGTTATGAAGAAAATTAATTCTACCCCAGCTAAACCCACCACAATTTGACTTCGTAGAAATTTGACCAGAATCAATTAGAGTGTTCTTATGTCTCTGCCCATTGCAAAAGAGTAACTTTGGATCTTTCCTGTTCTATTAAAGGATATTTCAATGGAATTAATAAAATTTCCATTTACAGGCATGAATTGGGTCAAAGCCCTCTCAAATGAGTATCTCATTTTTGAAGTCAGTAGGAGTTAAGTGCTGCTTATCACTGCCCTCAGACATCACTTCCATGGAATAAGTGTGTAGCCGTAGTGGAGTGTCTGATATGCACCACAGGACCTATGTAATCACTTAATTCTTGTGAGATCAAATGGTCTTACTGAGAGGTTTTTCATCTATGTTCATTGCTGGACCAGAAACAAGAGCACACCAACCTGACAAGTTCAACCTCTGAGTGGGAAATGTGGTTGGAAATTTCCCAGGCACAAGTTATCCTAAGAGCCGTGCCCTTCTGCCTTCTCTACAAGTCCTAACACTACAAATTACGAGCATCGTCCTCAAATACATGAAATACCTGTAGCAGATTTGGTACCCACCACAACAACCTTGAAAAGGCAGCGTGTTATGTCTGTGTGATGTTTTGGCACTCAGGGCCCCTTCCCTATGCAGAGGAGCCATCACCCCTTACAGGGAAGACTCGTGGCTGTCACAGGTGAGGAGTTTTCAGAGTAGATGCTGCAGTGATCCTGTTTAGCATCCCACTGGCAGGAAATGAGAGCCATGCTTTGCTGGAGCTGTTAATGCCTCTGTGCTTCTCCACCTTTGAAAGTCAATGCTCAAGAGCCATAGCATGGATAAAGCATCACAGGACAAGTGGCTTATCACAGCTATCATGAATAATGCACCTTGGCTTCACTGAATATGTGTAATGGCACTGCTTACATTGTTAAGATCTGTTTTAAAAACAGTGTATTAATAAACATAAAAGGTATTTCTCACCTCAGTGATAAAGACTGCACTGCTGCAATTCACTTTTGTGACATATGCCATATTTCTGCAGTTAGATTTATTAGTGTGAAGAAAATTGCTCTTCTGAAAAGCAAGTAATACAGACACATTATTACTGTTGCAGAAGGTGTTATTAATCCACACCCTGCCTCTCTGGTTGCACGGACTCTGTTTATTATCTGCAAAAGGAACACGACTCTAGCTTTCTCTAACAAATCCTGGAAGCAGCTATTTTATCATGAGAGTTCTCCTGCTTGCTCTTTATTTTCATGGGGTGCTTTAATGTCTTGATGCCATTTTAGAAGGGGTTCAGTTGCTATACATAAGTAGAGGTGTATGTTGATAAAAACTTTAGTATATTTTCTTCTAGAGTTTCTTTATGGATTTGAAGAAAATAAACAAAACCAACTGTGGATGTTATTGTGCATGGTTCAGAGTTGGAGATGAAGAATTAATGAGACATTTGTAAGAGCTGCCAGAGAAATAGCTTTGAAATCTCAAACAGAGGCTTAGTGCAATCAAGAAATATGAAAAATAAGTGGGAGCAGGAGCAATAACATGAGAAAATAATCCCATTTACCAGATGGTTAGGAGAAACCATTCTGGGGTGGGCTGTTGAGCAGAGATACTCCAAAAAAGGTCTGGTAATCCACATGTGTGGAACAGGAGATAGGGAAGCACCTCCTGTATCTCCACTGCAGTTCTCTGCCAGTTCAGCAGCAGATTGCTGTCCTGAATCCCCTTCTCTGCAGCTGAACTAATTACACTTCCCAGAATGTGCTCAGCATTAGCGAGGTCCTATTTGGGCAGCCTTTGTTTAAAATGCAAAGGCCTGCAGGACTTGATGAGGTTCTGACAAAATACATATTCCTGAGCAGTCAACAAAGCAGTCATGCTTTACTTGGGCATTAATTTCAATCTTGTGCTTCCTGTAATTCAGCATGAGAAATGATTATTACTGCTGTGTCCTTTCATGGTGTGAGGCAAATAACACCTCAGACCTTTTTCACTTTTTTTTCGGATTAGTTCAACTTTTTGGTCCACCTTTTTTTGAATTAGTTTTATTAATAATGAGAAAGAAATTGTTTAGGGTTCAGTTCTTCTAAAGATATCTCTTGCTGCTCATGGCTTTCTGTTTTCCAGTGGCATGTGAGTGGCTCTTGCATTCAGTCCTCCTGCATGATGCCCACTGCCCAGAGACCAAGTTTAAGTTAAAATGCTGCCAGAGCTTTAGTTAAAATGATGTGTGAGGTTGAGCACAGGCTAGTGGGGGTGCAGCTGCTCACATTTATTTACTGTAGCTGGGAGAGAATATTGCTCCACAGCTAAATTTTGCTAAGTATAAAACAGACAGGATCAAAGTATTCCCAAACAAGACCCTAATGGATTTCTTTGAAGTGAAACTGTCTGAATTATTTATTTTTAGTCTTATGTGGCATAATTGGCTGAGAGAAGTAATGCTGTATCTAGTTGTAATTAAAATAAGGTAACATTTTTAATATTAATAAATAGTTTCTCTATTACTTTGACACAGTGATTAAATAGGGTACAAACCTTATTAAGACTTGTTTTTGCTTGATAACAATGCATGTCTGTGGTTGACTCTTGTTTGATCCAGCATTTCTCTAAATTGCAAAGAACAAAGCTATCAGATAAAAATGAAATAACACAGAATGTATTTTTCACAATCCTTTTTGAAATGCAAATGTTACAAAACATATTTCTTATACGGTCTCAAGTTATGTTTGATATTTGTGAAGATTGCCCATCCTTGCCTTCAATTGCAAGTCCACTTATCACAGATAACCTCTGTGTTATTCATACCATAATTGATAAATCTAATCCTTTCATTAAGATGAAATGAAGCCTTCCCTAATAACTGCAACAGAGCCACATGGTGTCTGAGGGAAAAACATAGTGCTTTTGACTGTTGTTTTGACTGTTATAATTTTAACAAAGACACACAAAACAAATTTGTAGCAAAAATACAAGTTGCCTTTTGCCTTCCCCAAAATGTTTTGTTTGCTGCACGGATCTGAGGTAAGAGTAAATTAAAATAGTCTCCAATAAAGTCAGTCAGCTGTTTCAATGGCAATAATTTTGTGTTTAGTTCAGAACATTTTTAAGAAATGGGAATAATTTAATTTCGATATGGCGAAAGGAATACACTTCCTTCTCCCCCACTGCAATATGTGGGAATGCTACCACAGCTTGAGGAGTACCTGCATTGAGATTTGCAGCTTTACTGCTTTGGTCTGTGTTTCTGTTGTGCAGTCCGTGCAGGGGTGAGTCTGTCTGACCAGGATGAATCCTGCAGCTGGAAGGGAGAGTCCACAAGAGGCAAGCTTGATTTGGCATTTCTGGCTACGTCTGAAAGTATCAGTCAGGGAATTTGTATTGTAGAAAGGAACCTGTGGGACTGTAAAGTTGGTGGTAGAAAGAAAAATGATCTGAAAAACAGATAGTTTGTACTAGGCTACACATCTGCTAACCCAGGTGGACATATTCCCAACTCCAGAATTCCTGTCAAAAGAGAAAGAATGATCACATAGAAAACATTATTATTGTTTGGTCTGTACCTGAACAGTTGTGTCATTTTTGCCAGAATTACATCCAGAAGGTAAATTATAATATTCACGTAGCAGATCAAAACACACAGACTACCTTATAAAAATGCAAAGGTGTAATGGAAGACCAGCTCTTGACCTTACTAAAGTGCTTTATATGTCCTAATGCCTAGTTTCCCTTTATTTTTTTTATGGAGATTTTCCCCACTTATTAGTTATTTTGGTTCTTATGCTCTGAAGCCCCCAGCAAGGCTTCTCATTTTGTCCAAACTGTTAATATTAATATGGTTGTGAAACTGCCCAGTGACAGCCTAGTTTGGTATCTGCTGGCATCTATGTAAGAAACTAATTTTACTCCTTGCGTGTGAAAAATGTGTATTGTCTGCTCCTGAAATGTCTTCTATCTGCATGCCATTCCTCTCTGTACAGATGCCATCAACTCACTGTAGTTCTCTGAAATCCTGAAATATGTGTTACTCAGCTTTCCCCATCAAATCACGAGTCCATTTTCCCCCTGCAGTATCAGTTGTCTGTATGATGCCTTGCTGTCTTAGAAGCTTTGGTATGAAAATGAGGGCTTTAATTCTTGCCCACTCCCCAGCACCTTCTGCTGAGATTGTGATCTTTTTGAAGGTTTAGGAAATGGCAAAGCACACATAACGATTTTTTTAGCAGCTTAAACCAGCATTTGCTTCTCAGTCTGCAGCTTCACATTGATTAGGTGGTAGATTTTCTGGATTAACTCCTGACCACTAAAACACTTTTGTTCTCTCCCATGCTGTTGGGAGATTTATTGATTTAATTGAAGGAGTTCTTGAGTTTTTCAGCTGTACATATGTCTTTTCCTCCTTAAGCTGTTCACTTTACTCATTTTTATCATCCTGTGGGCTATGACTGTTTTTTTTCCCAGAGGTTATGAGCTGAAACAAAGGCTCAACTACTTTTCAAGAATCTACTTGTAATTAACTTGGCTTTAACTCACCCTTAACAGTGGATCAATAACACCTATACCAGCCACCTAGGGAAATTCTCTGGGGCTATATACAGATTAGTCACCAGAATATGAAGGTAATTTAATTTAAAGAATACAAAAATTTTAACAACGCAGTGGCATCTTTTTGTCATATTTACTTGGAAGCCTTGTATGACTGTGATATTTTTATTTCATTCTCCTGCCAGGTATTTCTGAAAATTAATAAAGCACAAGTTAATAAAACAAATTAAACATGAGGGTGCTGTTACACCAATACAGGACTCTCTATCTTTGCTCTCTTTTTTTTCTGTGTTTTTCTAACAGCAGTAAGGCCATAGTAAAAAAACCACTGGTTTTGTTTTAGGCCAGATAGTGGAATTATTCAAAAGATATTTGCTGTTCCTCAAAGTGATACTCCAGGTTATGTAAAGGTTTGGAAAGTGTAATGCAGGATCTGTGGCAGCAGTCAAGAACTTGTAGAAAAATACAGAGTTTGCTCACTGCTCTTCACAATGTTTGAAATCATACTGGCTCATTTTGAAACTCCACATTTTTGTTCTTATTATAGAAACCTTTAGCAATTTGTAGTTAGGCAAAATTGCCAACTGTAATGATAAATAATAGCATATGGGTGTATGCAAATAGAGCAAACACCCTTTCATTCCATATGCAGTATGATACAATTCCCATCATCTCCATTCCATTAGCATTGCAGATACAAAACTTGCTGTGCTGCCAAGAGAGTTTACACAGTTTTGTTGAAATCAACAAAAACTGTGCAGCTGAAGTTTTAAGAAATCCCTGAGTTTTTCTGCTCAAACATGCCTGTTGTCTTTTTCACCTTCCAAACGAGTCAAAGGAGGACAATTTGGATCACCATTACTAGAGCACAATTTTTTTTTCTTGTAACTGTGGTTCAGTATGTGTCCAGTTTTATTTCAGACCACAAAAGTGTTTTTTAGAAATCTGACCCCTTTTCCCCCTCAGTTGAAAGGAAAGCGGGGCAGAAACCTTTTTTTTCCCTGTGGTGTATAATCATGAAAAAAATAAAAGAATCTAATGGAACAGATGAGCTGAAGGCAATAACTGGGGGTGACAGCTGCAAACCTATCAAAGAGCTCAAGATGGAAACTTCTGGGTAGCACTTCAATTTTTTTAATTCCCATTGTTACAAAGAAATTTGAAAAAAAGCTCCCTATGATGTAAATGTATGTTATTGATATACGTTGCTAAAGAACAAAAGTGATTCAATAGGAAACTATACTTAATTGTTGGAAATTTTTATGAAATGAAAACTGAAGTATAGAGAAATATATCGAAGTAGCCAATCAATAATAACAGTGAAATCATCTGCCAGAGAGCTTCTGGTGAATCCCTACACGAGGTTTAAAATCCTTTCATTGCTCTCTGCCCCACTGAGGGGCTGCTGCCCTCCCTGCAGAGCCCTGGGCTGCTTTGGCCCCTGCTCACAGGTTATGGGTTAAATCACCACACAACAGCATGAGCTGAGACCCTGGGTAGAGTGTCTGATGGAAAAACACCTTAATCCCCTTTTTCCAGGTCCAGGAAGAGGGTTGGAAGGCAGGTGAAGACACAATGATCTTAATCTGTCAGAGGTTCATTGTGGCTTGTGTAACTGGGCTCACAGTGTTAAATTCTTTGGCTGGGACACACAGCATGAATTTCCATAAATTCCTCTGGATGTATCTAGATCTTTTCTGTGCATGTGTGAAGTGTCTTGGAGGCCTCATTAGGGAATTTGGGGAAAATACTTTGTTTAAAAAACTTACCTGTTACAGATTTTTCAGTGCCCTGTCAGTCTGTTTAGAGAAAAACCTTATGTCAATAAATAAGGATGAATTTCATAGATCATGCAGAATGTTCAAATAGCCCAGGATTACCCTGGGCACTGTCAGTGCTGTGATACACAGGCAAAAGCACAAGTATAAGTCTGTACTGATGCTCTCCCACACTTTTCCAGCTGCTGTGTTTGCCTCAGGTCTGACTGACCCAGAAACTGTGATTAGAAACTACGGATTTTTCTTCTATGAATTTTCTCAGCTGGTTCTTGAAGTCAAGTGAACATTTAGCTTCCTCAGCACTGTGCAGCAGAACCTTTCCAGGCTTAAATGTATTTGATTGAATTTTTCTTTTTTAATGGTTTCCTGGCCCTCACTGGTGTTCCTTAAATGCTGCATCATGTAAGCCATCCTCTGGCCCTCTGCTACAGAGGGAGATTTAAGTGGTAACTGAACCCTGTAGTTATAGAATATTTTTCTTTCCTTAAGTTAGTTTGGATTGCTGGGTAAATACCATCCGCTAGTGGCAATTTGTTACTGTTCACTTGTTCTGAAAACTCTTCACATTAATATTTCTATTTGAGGTAAATCCTTCAGTGTGTTATGTTGAAATAGCCTCCTCAGTATGAGTAATTCCCACGTCTCCATGGTGAACATGGCTGTGTCTTTCACGAACATTTGTCTTAATCTGGAATCATCAGATCCTTCTGCATAGCTGCTAGCAGGTTACCTAATAATGTACTTTTAAGAAGTTTTATGCTTATTTTTCATGCCTTCTCCAAACCATTGGTTTGTTTTATTGTGATATCCCGTATAACTTGCTACAATTTGTTTCTTGTGTGGAGAAGACTTCAGATTTTTATGGGGTTTTTATTACTTTGGAAATATTACATGTACCATTGTGATTAATGGTGTCATTTTTTTTCTCTTAATTTTTTAACTTAGTAGTTTATATATAAGCATTCGAACTCCCAAACTTGCAGTTTTCAAATGCCTCCTGATACCTGAAAGCAAGAAGGTAAAATTGGTTCTCAATGCTGACTGCCCTGCCTTCATAGGGACTAGAGCTGCACATAAACTTCTGATCTTTGCCCCATGATGTTCACTCTATTATTTTCTTATTATGTGGATATCTGAGGCTCCAATCCAGCAACATTTGCACTTGCAACTAAAGTTGCTTCCCTGTTGCCTGAGGCTGAAGTCACAAACACTGCCTTGGAGATGTCATGGTCAGCAGTGCTGGTGCCTGCTGGCCATTGTCCCTCCCATTGTCAGCTCTGAAGGCAGAAATGTATTTATAACTGAGACCTGAATCTGATTCTATGGAAATGATCCAGGGTACTTTAAACACTTCAAATTGTTTGGTTGCTCTGTTTATAATTTGGGTATATTTGGAAGAATAGATTAAGGGATCATTCTTGGCTGCACCAGCAGACTGGGGGATTATTAACCCCTCATGGAGGAAATCTTCATAGATAGCTGAAGAATGGGCTGGGCTTGGAATTTTATACTCCAGAGCAGCATGAGTGACCATAAACTTGTCATTTAAAGACTTTTTACTGCTTTTGCAATTCTTCCATTTGGAAAATTAGATTAATTTATGCTTGATACTCAAAAGGAAGCCTCCTGAAGACGCTTGTGCAGTTTGCTGTCTCATTGGGCTACGAGTTGTCCATAGGCTGAAGCCAAGAGACAGAAGACAATTCCACTTTCTACACTGCTCTATAAAATTGTGTAACTCTTGAATGGTGAGTTTATCAACAAGGTTATTGCTGAATGCTTTTAACAACTTTTTTGAAGGCAGAATTTTGACAGCCAGAAAATTGTACACCATAGGGAAAAAAAAAAGCCTTAGATGATTTAATGTCAAGGACAGTATGCCACATATTTCTGAAGATGTCAGCAAGAAACTGGCTACAAGTTTCTGTAAGGTTGCTGTGTTCCATATTGAGCATTAAAGTGGCTGCTAACTGACAGCAGTGGTTCACTGTGCTGTTCATCAAAAAGGATTATGCAAGGGAGTGACACCTTCAGTGCAGTCAATGAAGTTTGTGAAAACATTACCTTGAAGAAACTGTTTTTCAGTGACCATTAGTGGTGCACTGAAAGTGGTTTGTGATTTGTTTTTGTTCGGGGAGTGAGGAATCCAGTGTCCAGGTTCACTGACTCTTTGCTAAGAGACACTTTGTCTCAAAGGCAGTAGCAATAATTTGGAGAATGTCCTGGAAATGGTTGCCAAAACTGTAAATTGAACTGTGGTCTGAGTGCTGAACTGCTGCCAGTTCTGGGCACTCCTTGATGAAGATCAGTCACAGTTTTTAACTTTGCTCTTCTCCAATGTCATACGGCTTAGCAGGAGCAGGAGTCTGATGGGTGTGGAACATGGCTCGATAAGACCTTTTATTTTAAATAAAGGTTGGAAATCATTATTAACTGAAGAAATTACAGGTTTTTGCCAGTCTCTGTTTTACCATAGGGATATCATAATGTGTAAAGTCATCAGAAGTGTGAACTTTAGGAAAATACCCAGGGAGACATTTCAATAATATCACGGATGACATTCTTTAGAACCTTGAGAGCCGATGATTAAACAGTCTCAGACTTTGAGTTTTATATTGTTAGAATTTTGTCAGAAAGAACTGGGAATAGTGAGACCTATCCAAAGAAGAACTTTTATTACCATATTACAGATTTTGTGATTTTTCTCCCAAAGTCTTAAATTTTATTGAGATATTTCTATTTCACTCAAAGTGAACTAATTAATTTTTGAGAAACAGCTAAATTTCTGAAAGGCAGAAATCAATTTCATATCCTGGATGTGCCACTCAGTACAAATCAGTGTAAAAAATGGAACCACAGAACTTTCAGTGAAAGAAAATTGACTTTTGCTTCCTTTTCATGGGCTGTGAGGCATTTTATGGTTGTCAGGCTGCACTTCTTGGGTTATTCTTTCTCTGTATATGTTTCTAAGTTCTTTCCTTAGTGTTTAACTTCATCAAACTGAGCTTTCAGAACCATGTCAATAGCAAGCAGAGAACTGGGTGTATCTATCAAAAAAGCACAGGAGATTTTTATTCAAGCAAAGTCTTCAGTGAAATGTGAGCAGCATGGAGAACAGTGGCTTCTGAATGTGCCAATGCCATTTTAACATTGTTACTCCAATGGTTTCTCCAAACCACAGACAAAGTTATTGCTTAGAAAGTTTATGTTCATAGTGCAAAAGGTTATTTGTTTCATTTGGAAAGGATCCAAAACCCTTTTCCTAAATGGATGTTTTGTTCTGCATGACCCACTCCCCAGTATTTTAGCTTGAATTGGACTTGAATTCAAATTATTGCCATCATATTTACTTTCAAAATGGAGAATATTTTCAGATGTAGCAGATTATGTTGGAGTCATGAAACTCAATACTTCACAATAGTTGGATATATCAACATGTATGCCACGACATATTTCTTGCATATATCTGCATACAACTATTTAAGAAACATACTCAAAAAATTTATTAACTTGGTAATGATTTAATAGTGGTGCTGTGAGAAGTGGCAGTTAGACTCTAAGCCAATTATAGAGAGGCAGGGGTGTCTAGTATTTTTCCTATCCTCTGAAATATATTTTTTTACCATACAGTTTTTTCTGAAGTAGAGATGCTTTGCTTAACATGAAAGTTTGCCAACATTGCTCCCACTTATAAAAAGGGAGAGGCACTGCAATTTGGCAACCATCAGGCTTTTTGTGACCCACTTATTAAGCTTTGTATAAATAATTAAACAGCTGGGAAATAAATGTATCTGTCCTGTCTACTGTGTCTTATAATGTAACACATTCTTATTATTCTTGGCTTTGTCTAAGCCAAATTGTATGCAGAGCTACCTGTGATAATGGTATTGCTGCTCTATTCAGCCTGTGAAGGGGCACTGGAGCTGGAGTTGGAAAAACAGGACTTCCTCTGTCAGCCCTGCCGCTAAGTTGCTATGGACAGATAATTTTACCTCTTCACTAATCTTCAGCCTTGTCTATCCTGGCACAACAGCTTTATCTTATTATGCTCTTAAGTTTGGAATGTGTTTTGACGTGCATGATGAAGTAGGGCATAGTCTGTCTGAAAAAGGGCTAATGAGTTGATTTGGGTTAAAATAAATATCCTCACCTTGTTACAGGCATGGAAGTGAAAGGGCTGGATCAAGTATTTAAAGGGGGAAAGGCTCGACCATTCAGGGTTTGTTTGGGGCTGTGGTTTTTATTTGTTTGTTTCGTCTGTTTTGTTTCCTCCTCTTTTAAAATTTTTCCTTTGACTCATAGTAGCTCTCTTCTGTGGCTTATCACCCGTCTCCATCTAAAGGTTTTCAGCTCCTCACAGCTTGTTTTTAGGAGTCCTTCCTTTTCCAAATGAACCAGAATGAGCCTGCTCAGCTGGAGGGCTGTGGTGCAGTCCAAGTGAGCTAATCTGCCATCTGCACCTTCCCTGGTGAGAAGCTGTGACTCCAGAATTCCTGGCAGAGCACACCTGAGGCGCTGGGATCCACATCCCCACCTCGCTGCCTGCCTGCCCAGGGACTGGAGCTGAGCTCCCAGAATTAGTTCCTCTTGTCTTTACTCTCCTCCTGCGGCAGGTGTATCTTCTCATTAAACATGGCTTTGCTTTTACTTATTAATCAGTCATTTATTTTTGTATATTAATTTCTTGATCATTAGAATATTTGACCTGACAAAATCACCTTATGTTCTTCCATCCAATATTGTCAGTTGTTACCAAGTCAGCTATTTAAAGAATTCTTTGCACTTGGTAAGAGCACTAAACAAATTAATGGGTGAATTTTATGGTTAAAATTATAAAATAGTGACCGCATGTTTTAAGAACATTAACACAGCTCTAGAAAATAATTCCAGCTGCACTCTATACCAGGAAGACAGATCATTCCTGAAGTATTACAGTCAGTTGCAGTAAATTATTACAGTAAATATTATGTGTCCTTTACAGCCATTAAATATAATCTCTGAATGTGTAAAGGGATGTTACAGTTCTATAAAACCACTGTTTTTCAGCACACATCTTCATGTCTAAAAAACCAAACCATTCCCATCTAAGTGTTCCAATAAAAGAATGTATGAAGAATTCAGCTACTTTTTCTTTGGCAACTAATTTATTACATGGGTAACCCAAATTAGTTTACTGTTTGATTAACACAGATATAAGCAATACACCAAGAAGGGAAAGATTTTTGTAATTATTATCATGGTAAAGTAAATTATGTGCAATTGCAGTCAGCAAACAGGCTATTGTTCACACACTGTGCCCTTGAAAATAAATGCCAGATATATCTGAAACATATGAACAAATCTGGAAGCTGATATGGACCTGATCCAAAGGCCACTGAAGCAAATGGAAAGATTCCCACTGACTCCAATGAGCTCTGGCTGAGGGCCAGTGAAAGCAACATTCAAGTTACCAAAGAGCCAAGCTGTCAAAATGCAATTGGAAATTTTTCCTGTCCTCTGCCAGGCTCCATGGGGGAGACATCAGCTGCAGCAGAAAGCATATCTTTAGCATGTCCATCTACTGCTGTACTGCTATTTATAAATACTGAGGAATCACAGACTGGTTGAGGTGGGAAGGGACCACAGTGGGTCACCTGGTCCCACCCCCCTGCTCCAGCAGGGTCATCCCAGAGCACATGGCACAGGGTTGTGTCCAGAAGGCTCTTCAGTATCTCCAGTGAGGGAGACTCCACAGCCTCTCTGGGCAGTCTGTTCCAGTGCTCGCTCACTGCACAGTAAATATGTTCTTTCTCATATTTAGGTGGAATTTCCTGTATGTCATTTTCTTCCTGTTGGCTCTTGTACCACCTTTTTCAGAGGCCTTTTTTTCAATACCCTAAATCATGTCTGCCTTTGTGCTAAAGATTGGATGTGTTGCAAATGTAGTTATCTTTATCGTTACTCTCTCTCATTAGCTGTGTCCTGTGACAATGATAATACCTGCAGGTGCTCATTATTAATAGGCCACAAACACGCATACCTTGCTGATGGAAATTCTACCTAGCTGGTGCCTAATCAGCTCTGCTTTGGAAGTCAGGTGGAAAGGTTTCCAGTTTCATTGCTAGCCACACTTCTTGACCGACTGCCCAGGTTTGGTGACTGTATTTTAGTGACAGCCAGTTTTGAAAGTTATATTTTCTTGATATTAGGCAGAATTTGAAGTGGTAGTTAATTTCTGGCACTTTCTGAGCTGAAGACCTTTACTGAGCATCCAGAACTGTGGATAAGTAGTGGTTGTATGAAATGAACTCTTGCTGAACCAGTTTTTTGACTGGAATTGTACTTTCCAGTGAGCGATGCAACGCTATGTTAAATATAAACTTTGTTTACCCTGAAGAGCACATTTTGCTTGTTTTGCTAAATTATGCTAAACAGAACTATATGGAGAACCCCTTATTTAAGTTAAACTCAGACAAAATGCCAATCAAGTTTTATTCAGTTTTTGTTCTTTCTTGTGTTTTCACAAAATCCTCACTTATGGCCAGCTATCATAATAAGCTACATCACAGTGCAAACATGTGTTTATTTCAGAACATGGAAGAAAACACAGAAAAATGGTTTCTCCAACCACAGTAGAAGAAGATATAATATAGCCATGATAGAAATAAATAACAATGACTTAATTAAAAACCTTTAGAATTGCACTTTTAAATTATAGAGGGATTTTTATCATGGTTCAAGATTGTCTATTTGTATTTTTTCTGTCGGGTTTCTTCTCTCTCTATAAAATGGAGGGCTCAGTTCCTGTATTTATCAGTCAAGGAAATCCACAGATTACTTAGTAATATGCAGCAGCTTTCAAATCCATGGATGACTCATGGACCACTCTTCCTTGTGGCCAACAGTATCACATTGCTATGTTCTTTTCAATTAAGTTGGAAGAGAAAATCTTTAAGATTTTGTTCCTGAATTCTGCCAACAGAACAATCTCCAGCTGTTTGGTGTGTTGAAAAATCAAACCTGAATACAATGCCAGAAACTTGTATGGAATATCATTATCTGGAAAATAAATAATATTTTAAGGTTTACCTAGTGATTTGAAATAAGAAATCGCCACTTCACTTATGAAAAACTTACTATCATGCATAAACAGGGCACACATTAAATGAAGCTGAGGCTTTTTCTGGTGTATGTGTATTAAGATGGATGTATTGACACATCTGCAGAACAGCCATCAGATGTTTTCTGCGTGGGGTTTGAGAAATCAGTGATCAGGCTGGTGCTGATCAAGCATGGTGGTTCTGATGAATTGGGGTCCCTGTCTGCCTACAAATGCTGTAAACAAGAACACAGAAGCAACAGTGAGAACAGGGGGAAGCAATAATCCCAACCTTTTGCATGTGTATATATGAACAACTTGTACACTTATTAAAATCTTTGCTGTGCCCCAGGGTAGCCAGCTGCTGAGTTGTACAATCATCAGGTATAATATGCTGATAAAGCTGTATGTGCCCTTGATTTTTTTGCAAACCTTTACTGGCACACTTGTGGGCTGATTGAGTTCATGGTTTTATACTCAAGATAAAAAATCTACTATGCTTTGCATATTTTGTTTGTGAAAAACATACTTTGTTGATCCAATGTAATACTTTACAGGTCGAGCTACGTAGCCTGCTGGTAAAGCCACACAGATTATTAGCAACAGTAAATGAGTAAACAAGAATTTCATCACCAATTAAGGGGTGCACATTACTTCCACTGCAATGCCAATTTTATTTTGTAAACATAGTGCTTTTTAAAACTCACTTTTAATACTAAATATTCTTTCAGAGCCTCTGTTGGGTTGGGAAGATTACATTTGAAAACAGGTCATGCAATTTAAGATGCTATATTTGTGCTATCCTAAATAAAATATAATTGAATAAAGCCAGCTGATACATTACTGAACAGTTTGCCACTTGCTTGTATTTGTGTGTATAAGTTGGTCTTTACTAAAGTAAATGCACACTGCTAAAGATTAGTATGTTATCAATTTATACAGCTCTTTTCTTCTGATGAAATTAGTTATTCCTGGAACGAAGCTTAGGCATCATTGCCTTACTGAACTTGTAACAGCACTGCATTTTGACTGCTTCTATTGAGTTTAAATATGTGTTTCTAGTCTCTATTAAAATCCTAATGTAATTGTTCCCAGGTTTTAATCGGCTTTTTTTTTTTAAAATTAATTGCAGTTCAGCATAACTTTTCAGCAAATAGCTTTACAGTTTCTTCTTCCAAAGGTTCCTATTCCATTGTTTTGTTTTTTTTCTTTTGTTGGATAGCTAAGATTCAAATGTGCAAAATGAAACAAGATCGTTAAAAGAAACTGAACATGGGTACTAGAAAGTTGTTCCTTGACAAGTTTTCAGTCTAATGGAGCCTTTTGCCCAATTAATTGTTTCAGTATCTGAGGCATCACTAGATTAAGAGTGAAGCAGCTCTAATTCTTGTCTTCTTGTTACCAATAAAATCTTTTATCTTTACTCGAAGAAAAGGGTTTCATTTTCTCCTTTCATTTTCTCACAGCTGGGTTAAGAGAGATGAGAGTGCATTTGTTAGTGTGTTTTAGCAAAGCTGGAAACTCTCAGCTGTTCCTGGAATTGACACAACTGTAACTTAAGGACTTGCAGCACAAGAATATTGGCAGCCTTATTAGTTAAAAACAGCTCATACAAAAGATGTATCTTGGTTTAGATGTTGTTAATGCAGAGGCATCCACACATCCTCCAAAATGCGATTTTACCTGTTAGAGTTCTGTGGCTCTTGGGATGGCTGAAAGACAGCAAATGGCAGTAAACTGAGAACATATTGATAAGAATGCTGATAAGCACTGCTTCTGGCTCTTTCCCTGCCTCTCCTGCAGTCCAATAATAATTGTGAGTGTGCAGTAGAAGGATTTTGACATTTGTATTATGGTCACTGTCAACTTATTCCTCCCTCTCCCCTGAAAATGCAGCTTCAAAAAATCACTATGGTGAAGTAAAGAGGCCAGATCAGGCAGCTCTTGCTGTGCTTTCAGACAAACTCTTGCCATCTTCAGGCTGATTCATCTGCTCTGAGTTACACACTGTTTAAAAACCCACACAGGCTCTGGGTGACACAGAGAATACAAAATATGCTAAGGTTGCTTTCCAGCTCCTCGGAGTTTTTTTATTTATTTTGGCCTTGGTGAGGCAAATCTAAAGTAATCTACCTGAGAAAAACAACTGCTTGAGATGTCAAGAGCAGAGGGTATTCTAGGGCATTGAAATTCTTGTTATCACATGCATAATTTCCACAGGAAACCTAAAGCTAAGCCTGGCTATGTATTCAGGCACAGGATTTAATAAGGCAGGTGTTTTACTGACATGCACTAGTTCGAAGCTGACATAGGCAGAAAGACATGAGACATGGTTTTCCTCAGATTATTTAGATACAACATTTTCTATTCCTGTATTTGATTTTGCACCACCATCAGATCTGCAATTACTACACTGGAAAACACTTAAAATGTTCTAGTGAATTCTATTGTCTAAAAATATGTCAACTTTTGTGTCAAATGTGAAGATTGAAGTTGTCATTTAAGCAACAGAAAAATGTCTCTGCTAATTGCACATTTAGAGTAAAAGAAATAGCTGAATTAATTTCACTCAGGTTTAAGTAAAAGATGTGATTTGATTCATACGACAACATGTTGAGTTTGGTATTAATACTTAATTTGACTAAGACACAATCATGCAGTAAAATTTCACAGACCATTGAATAAATGGTTGAGAGGACAAGTAGTTCAGCACAGTTCCTGTCACTTCTTGATCATCAGGAGGTCTTGGTGACCTTATAAAAGGCTGAAAGTCATTTTCATTCCAGGCTTTTTGGTAACTAAAAACACTTGACAGTACTATGCCAGCTCCATTCCAAGGGGCCCAGTGATTTCCAATGACAATAAATGAGCTGTCCTCCTGATCAGAGGAACTGTAAAATTTTTTGATGTTCCTATACCCATCAGAGCACCACAGTCTTTGCAATCATGCTGAGCTTTGAGTGGGCAGTTATTGTGCTGTATATTGATCTTGGAGTCATGACTGAATGTTATACAAAATCAATGCTTTGTGTGCAACAGCAAAACAGTCTGGGATGTCTGGATTAAAGTAGGATTTGATTTGTAGATGAAGTTTGTGTTCATATTTACTTGTGTTTTCTCTGAAATGAATCTTTTGAAGTAGGATTTCTCTAAGCACCCTGCAGGTGAGCACCTTTCCATCCAAATGGACTTTGGTGCAAGAAGAGATCCTCTTAATAAGACCTTAGCTCTCAGCTAAGCATTCACAAGATGGAATGCTACAACGAGGCCAATGGAACTGTCCTTTCCTAGGACAAGGACACTTAATTTGCTGTGACTAATTGGAAAACATATTTGCATATTAATATGCAAAATGAAAGTGCAAGCTGTGGTTTTGCCAAGCAATGGAATCATGTAAAAGATTGATGTATAAGGTAGCATACTCAAACTCTACATTACTTTGCATACTTTTTTCTATTAAAATGAGGGAAGTTGTTGAATTAGGGATGAGAGATGCCTGCATTTATCAGCATAGAAAGTGAAAGGATGAACTGATAAAGGGAAAGACATGGCCAAACATAGATAAGTCCATAAAACTCATCTATTTTTATATTCAGGAAGTCCAGTACTAAAGAAATGAACTATAAAAAAGTACTCTTGTATACCCAGACAGCCCAGTCAAGGCCACTGTCTTTGAACCAAAAGGTGGATTTGAATTGCATTTCCTAGATTTCTGTGCAGCATATGTAGGCAATGGGACACTACAGCCAGGATGTTTTAATAAAAAAACCTGAGAGGTAGAGAAGACCTTCTTACAGTGTCTAGGCAGCATTTCCTTTCCTTTTGCACTATGAGGCCTCGAGAGGTAAAAAGGTAGGAGATGCATTTGAGAAGCACATTTTGTAATCTGGTAAAGCTGCTAATTTAGGCTTGGCTGAGATGGGCACAGTTAATGAAACAGCTTTATGAAGCTGAAAATCACTATGACTTGCAATTTTCCTCAGCTCTTTTTAAGTAGGGAGAAAAGGAAGTCCTCCTGCAGTTCTCACCTGGAACACTGAAATTACTTACTTGTCCAAAGACTCTCCTTGTTGTGAAAAAGGAGTAGGGATATGAAATCCTATTTGTTCTTTGAACTGCTTCAGCAGTATTTCCCTCCCAAATGCTTTTGTTGGAGTGGGTTGCACCATTTGATGCACCTTGTCCTCAGGTGCTGTTTTCCCCAGTAACAGGTGGGGATGTGTTTAAGCAGATGAAGGTGATGCCATTCAGAGAGGCATCTGCAGGTACAGAGACTGCCCCTGACAAGGTGTCTCACCTCTGCTTTGATCTGCCTTGCTCTAGTCCCCTGATGTGTCTGTGGTTTCTGTCTCTTTGCTTTTCTGTACAGACGCTTATCTCCTTTACTTGCATGCTTAATAGGAAGTGGATTCTTGAGGTGGATGTTCCCACATGGAAACTTTCTTGTTCTCCCACGATCTACTGTCTACCAGGAGCTGTCTGTTTTGAGTCAAAGGGTGGAATACACCACTCTGGTTTTCCTTTTCAGGCACCTGTCAGTGTTACTGTCAGCTCTAGGAACTTCCTTCTGTCTCTTATTCCATCCACGTCTCTGAGCTACAGCTCTTTCAGCTGCTCCCATTCTCCACTGAGCCAGTAACAATCTTCAACAGAGGAGGAAACAAAACTCCTCAGATCCCCAGCCATTGGTGTTACTGCAGGTTTTTCTGTAGCTCTGTCTTTAGGACAGCTGATAGCAACAGACTAAAGCAACTACGCTGCAAGATCTTGCATGGTTTTGCCTTGGTGCCACATCTCTGTCCCCAGCACACCTGTCCAGGCTGTCCCAGGGTCTGTGGTGCAATTTCACCTCTGCTATCAGCAGCCATGCTGGTGCTTGTTTTCTCATTCAGGTAACCTGAGAGGGGAAGAGATTGTAAAATGAGATACACAAAAATCTTAAATAAGGCACACAAAAATACATATAAGAAAATGATGCTCTTCTCTCATTCACAGCCCCTCCCTGTTGAATTTTGAGATGTAATGATAGTCATTGCCTTCTCCGTGTGCCTTGTGCTAAAGGGCTCAGATTTGTCCCTCAAACATACAAGGTATTTTGAAAATATTTTGCAATCCAACATGTATCCTTCAGTGTTTATATAGTCACTCAATTCACCTGAAAAGTAGCTTACGTATATTATTTATTTATTGTTATTTTTTGTCACTGAAAGAGACATGAAACAGGAAACTGCTGAGGCTAAACCACTGGGTTTTTTCGGTATTACTTACTAAGTATTTGAGTCTTAAGCTGTTATGCTTTGTTGTCTTTAGACTTTGAGTTGGTATTTATAGAGTTAGATTTAGATATATATTTGGTTTAATGAAGGCTAGCAAAAGTGGAATTGTCAGAGGTTTGTTGGACATAATCCAAGGAACCATTTTCTTTGCTACCAGGCTTTAATATACAGCCTCCTCTTCCTGCAGTCACAAAACTCCTCTCTCCCTTGATCTATTTGCTTCTTTATTAGCAACCTAGAACCGGATCAGCTCATACACGATTATTTCTGCTCAGATTCTCATACTTTAGAAAAATTTATGTCTATGAAAACTTGTAATTTTCCATGTTTTGATCAATGTGCACATTCTGAACCCATCCTTGCTAAAGCACCCTTTGCTGAAGAGCCTATGAGCTGGAAATTATTTCACTTTGAAAAACATCCAGTATATTATTAAAACCATTTCGTTTGTCATATCCCTACCCTGTTACTCACTGTTCTCTTCATTGGGGCTAATTAAACATTATGCTGCTAATCAGTGTTGATAGATACAAAGTACTGTAATGTCTTCTGGCTTTATGGATTATGCTAATGGCCATCTGCCTATTATTGATAATTTGTTCTTCAGTTACTGGAGGGGAGGAAGGAGCTGTTTGGTTAACTATAAAAGGGAGCTATTTGGTTTATGATGCATTCAGCTGTATCACCAGTTGTCTTTAGCTATTAAAGTTACTATAACTGCAAAGAATGTAGTTTCATCAAGGTCTGAATTTTGCCTAGTTATTACATATGAAATTTGTATGTTCAGACAGCTAGAATACATCATGAGTGACAAGAGCTTGATGGCAATGAGCTTATTAAGTACTCAATGTGTTAAACCAAAGGTGGATAGATACATGATTAAATTTCATATTGCAGTTGTCTGAAATGCTATTGACTATGAAGAGTAAAAGGCCATAAAAAAATCTAACTAAATTCTGTAACACGGAAATCTCTAATGAAATCTGTGTGTATAGAGACTGCCTCAGATAACTGAAAATCTGAGCATACTCCATCGACAGCTGGAGAATGTCAATTATAAAAATTTGGAAGCTCTGCTCAGAGAGGTAATGTGTACTCCTATTTTCATGTAGTGTGAGAGACAGGATCAGATATTCTCCAGTATGAAACACATTGGATAACAGTCCTTTAGCAGCCTATTAAAAATTGCAAAGCCATCTTGGGCTGTACTGAAGTTTTACCCAGCTACTTTGTCTTATTTCTCAACCAGAGCAGAGGAAACCCTGACCCTGTCAGCAATAGAGTTAGCTGGAAATATCCACAGCTGTTTCAAAACACGAAAACACGGTTCACTTTTCTGTGACACTTTTATTGCTTCTTGATGAGCTACTGCAACATCAGGAAAAACTGAAATTAGAGATTTGGAACATTTTGGTAGGAATTTTAAATTAAAAAAAATAGGATTTTTCAATAAAACTTTCCCTAGCACTATTTAGGAGTCATGTCAACACCTATAAATGAAGGAAAGGTTCTAAGCAGTAATCACATTAAAGAACTTACACATTTGACTTTACTTTCATGAGGAACTATGTAAATGTGAAGCTTTGAGCAGATTAAATTTCACTTTCTTCCAAGACCGTAAGCTAATCTAGAAATACTCAGTGCTGAGAAAGGTAAGCCTTCCAAAAAGAACTTGAAAACTCACTGAAGGAGTCAGGATTGTTATGTGGAAGGGGATAGTCTGACTGATGGAATAACAATTTTTGGCAAACACATCCAATGGTAACCACTGAATGTTCTGCAGCTGCTGCTTTTCATTTGACTTTACAAGCAGTGTGTGTGAATAGCAGATATCAGTAACCACCTCAAGACTCCTTGCAGTAACCAAAACTTCACAAAACCAAGAGTTTGTATCAGGATGCCTGTCAATGAAAGGCACCACTGAGAGTTCCCCCAGGTAGTCTGAAGAAACTCAGCTTGAATTCTGTGAGTGCTTTGAAGAGCCATTGAAATGCTGTATCAGTAAACTGAAGCACTGAACAGTGCAGTTTTCTCTGAATACAGTTCTTATAAACCAGGAAAGTATGAATGGCTAGATTTAGCACAAAATGAAATAATCCCATATATATAATCTCTTTAAAACTGGCTAATAGTCTCTCATGCAGCAGCAAAGCAGGTTTCCTGTGTGTTTCTTACGAATTTATACTTTCATTAATGAGCTAGCCTTACAACTTTGCAGAGATTTTATGTGGATTTCCAACCCCCAATGGCACTAATAAGCTATTAAGGGTCTAATGAGCCACACCCGGGGCCTAATGATCCTCCAGCCCTTCTAACCCCACCCTCACATTTTTCCCAGGATCCTTATTTAAGCTCAGTCTTTTCTATGTTTTGTAGGATAGGCTGAAGAAGCTGCCCCTTCACCCTCTAATTATTGTGATTTTATTTTTTTAAAGTATTTCAAAAATTATTTTAATTTTTTTAAAATTATTTTTTTATTTTGTTTAGTCCTGTAGGTATCTTAGATTCCCTAGGTACTTGAAGGTGGAGTATTGTAATTTTCAGTTATACCTTGTATTTGTCTACTATGGCTAAAGGCAAAAACACAGTCATCAGGGATTCCCCATGCCTGATAACAGGTTTATGTTCTAACAGCACTCCTATTTGCTTCCCTCGGGGTCACTCCTGAATCTAGCACATTCCTAGGGCTTCCATAGAGGAAAAAATTTTCTTTAGGCTGGTATTGTTATATCAAGCTTCCCATTTGAAGACTACCCTGAAAACATCATTATCTGCTTCCAGAGACTGGAAAAAAAAATAAATCAAGAGGTATTGTTTAATCTTATTATTGAATAATGCTGGTCACTTTGGAAAGAACTGAAATTTGGAGTTTCTTCTTCTTCTTCTTCTTATTATTATTATTTTGGTGGGATGAGTACTTTCTTCCTTATGGAATCTGATTTTCCTGAGCAGGTGACATTTGTTATAGGTGATATTTATTATAGATCTGCTCTAGAAGGTGTTAAGTGACAATAGTGCTGCAGAAGAGTCACTGACTCAACAGTGCTGGCACTGCTTTGCTGTTCTGTTTTGAGGAACAGATGGGAGGATAACGTGTACAAGAAGCACAAACCACGATGCTGAATGCAGAGGCCAAAGGCAATTTGGTATTCCAGCAATGGGTATTTGTATATCCAGGAGAATTATGTTTGTGTGTCCAGCTCCTTACAGGAATTCTAGACAGACTAACAGGATCCATGTTCCTGAGTAAAATATCCCAGCATGGTACCTGTTAACCACTATTATAAAGAATGATTTTTAGTTTCTCACCACAGCTCTAAGAACAGTTTCTAGGTAGAACTGCCACTGGGGAGGAGGGAAATAGCTCCTAATTGGAATTCCACAGGAATAGCTTAAAGGAGGGGAACTCCCTCCACTTTCTTCTTCAAGTGCTTAGATTGCAAACCTGGTTTATAAAGCATTTGTCTGCTGGGGTGAGGAATGTAGAGACTCTTATGAAAAAATGTTCTGGATAGCAGCAAAGAAATCAGCTCTGTGCTTGTGAAAAAGACCATTACCAGGTGTGAAAGGCTTAGTGGCATGAGAAGAAGTCACTTCTGTGGGCTTATTATGAAAAGTTGTAGAAGATTAATAATAAGAATAAGAATGATCAGAGAATAAGAGTGATTAGAGCAGCCAGGTTCTTGTGTGTTGACACTTTGTTATCAAATGCAGTAGTCCTCTGAAAACAAGCCAAACTGAAAAACACCCTTGTGAAGGTACCACACAGATGATGGGGCAGCTGCAGAACTACTTACTCTATGTTTTCGTGGGGGAAATAAAGAGACACATTATGCATAGATGAATATTTTTAATTACTTATGACTGAAGTGGGCTACATCTGTTTTCTATAGCAGTATAAGGAGTGTCAAATAAAAGACTGCAAAGTTTGCAGTCCCCCGTGCAAATGAGCATCCTAGGGGATTGGTTAAGGCAGTCAAGAGAAATTCAGTACTTAAGCTAAAGGAAATTCACGAGAGAATAGATGTGAAAGCATTGTAGATGGCAAATTGTTCTTGTCATGCAGCATCTTTTGTCCAAAGCCAGTGCCTTTCTTTGGATACTCATGAAGGGAAATAAATGTTGAGTAATTGACTTGAAAGCAATTTGTGCTGGAATGATTTTAGTGAAATATGGCTTTGAAAGGACCTCACAACTTGTCAAGGAACAAATAATGCTTTCGTTGACCAACTGGCAGTAGAGTTTAAAAGCAGTCAAAGAAAATGAAGCAAACAGAGTGTTTTTAGCAATTTGTTGGTATAGTAACCCCATGACTTGTGTTTATCACAGAAAATAATGTTGGCTTTTAACTGAGGCAACATTTCATATGACAGAAGTGTGGCTTCAGTGCAGTTAAGCCATAGGTTAAACAGTCATGGGTTCTTTATGCCTAATGAAAAAAAAAATCCATCCATGCTGTTTTTAAGGGCATGCTCCTGTCACGCCTAATTTCTGTGCCAGCCGGCATTGTCTGTGAGAAACTGAGCAGCTCATTGGAAACACATCCCTCTGATTCACAGCTCTGTGTTTCATCCTGCAGATTTTGTTCACAGTTACCTGCAAAAGAACCTGTTTGCCCTCTCTGGGGGTAGCAGCAGGAAACAAACCTTGTCCTGCACATCGCAGATTTGACTGCAGTTCCACACGGCAGCCTGTGCTAGTGAGGCAGTCTGCTTTCTCACCACTGCTCAGAATATTTACTGTAAATCAGACTGTCAGGATACCATGGATTTTTAAGAAGTCTCCCTTGCTGTTACAAAATGGCATTTGGTGCTCTGGGCTTGTTTTCTGCTTTGGTCAGTGTAAGTTTGTGACTATTTGGCTTTGTGGTGCTGAGCTAGAGCCTTGCAAGCACAGCGCTGAATTTTAGTAGGAGTTTCTGATGTCTGTGTTCCAGCTAAAGAGGAGCAAGGCTGCAGAAACTGGGAGAAATGTGATGCTGAGGATGCTGAACAGAGGCACGTGGAGATATTTTTTGTCATGGCCAGAGCACATACCTCAGTGTAGTTCACCAGTTGATTACAGGACCACTAGAAGATAAATTTGTTTAACTGTTGTAAACATTACCAGTAAATAATAAACTTACCGGGGAGCACTGTATTTTGCTATGCCTTGTTTTGTACCAAGGGTTGAGGAAAATGGGTGTAAACGCAGAGGATGTCAGAGTGAAAAATAACAGATTAATACTTAGACTGAAGTTTTTTGTGAGGGCAAGGCCCAGGTATCACACCTTTGCAGCAGTGAAACCTAATGATCTTAAGAGAATACAGTACTTTACCACGGTCAGCATAACAGTTCCCAAATTCCTGGATTCTCCTGAAACAGAATGAGGGAGCAAATCACACAGTATACGTTTACACTGGAGTACTTTGGGAGGAGAGACCCCTCATTTGGTAATCAAGAGAGACATGCAGCTGTGTTAAACATTGGCTACCAGAAGAAGAAATTATCCAAATACAATTTGATGGCAGACATGGAAGTCTGCCAAAGGTGTAAAGAATTCCTTGTGGAGAGGAATTCCTGGTGGGGAGAGTTAGATACTTGCCCCTTTTTCCACATAGTCTCCTTCAGTTTAAGAGAAGGGTTTCAAATGTAATGTGATCTTTTTTTCTATATCCTTTTTTTTTGTGTGTGTTATCCCAAGCACATTTGTATGCGTTTAACTCTGATTTTGGTGGGAATTTGATGCAGCACGAAGTTAAGTGCATGTGCTTTACCAAACAATGATCTTAGGGAAAATCCTGATCATCTCCCTCATCTGTAATCAGCCTGCTGATCCAAAGAAGGCAAAATTGGTGGAGAGGATGCTGAAACAGTAGAAGAGAGCAGTGCTGGACTAAGCTGGCCAAGCCTGAGGGAACATGTGGAGAGCCACTTAAGGAGACGGAAGCTGCAAGCAGCAGCAAAATCTCATCCAGTGCAGAGCTGGAGTATGAAAGAAGTTCATTACCAATTTTATCTGGTATCAGCAGAAACAAAGATTGAGGTTGCGAGACCAAAGCCAGGTATGCAGCTTCCTGAAGGTTTGGAATCTGTGGCAATGACTGAACAGCTTGCTTCTCAGATGAGTGACCAGTTGCAGCTGGTCCCTAAGTAGTTGTGGTCTCAGCTATTGAGTCTGTGTCACAGCAGGGGATGTGGGCATTTAACAACTCGTATACTCAAACCTTGAAAACACTTTAATAACGTAAAAATTTTCAAGTTTCAATTAGAAATACTTCTGGCTTGGGCCTGCTCTAATAAAATACCTCACAGCTCATCCTCAGGGCACTTTTTTGAGTGGAGGACCACATCTTGGTCAATACTACTCTGTTAGCAGTGTATGAACAAAATTCAGTTAAACTTTTCTTGCTGCTCTTCCTGATCAGAGGTTTTGCTGAGGTGTTGCAGCTGAAGGCTCCAGCCGAAAATTATGTCCCTTTCAGGTCTTGTGTTGGTACTTAATCTTTATTACTTTATCAGGAAATTGCATCACTTACCATGTTGGCTTTTTAAAAGATGAGCAGTGTTAAAAGCTTTGGATGCAAACAGAAAATATAATGATGTCTGTATGGTCCTAATTTCTAAGTCTGTAGAAAGGAGAGGCTAATGCAATAAGTCTGTGTCTGACCTGCAGTGACTTCCACTTTTAAAAACCTTAAATACTGTTTTGCACAAGACAGCTGCATAAATCTTTGGGCAGAAAAGTGAAGAACAACCTGAAAACGATGGGGGGCATGTTAGGCAGACTGAAGGTAATCAGCTAAAATGGGATTTGGCTAGGACACTGGAATTAATTTAAAAAATATTATATGGGGGGTTGAGTGACCAGCAGAAGGGAGGATCCTGGTGGATGCCACGCTGGAGTGGTGGCAGGGCAGGCTGATCTGCACTGTGCAGGAGCTCTGGCTCAGAACTGACTCACAGGAGGAAGGGCAGTGTCTCATCTGATTTATGCTGAAGTGTGGTGGGTGTGACATCAGGAGTAGTTTTTGGGGTGTTGTGAGAGTGATGCTTTTTCTGTCTGCTTCTTGTGTACCAGTAAAAGAGGGCAACCCACCATGAAGCAGGGGGTTTTCAGTTAATGAGATGTATAACTGAAAATGGGAATACCTACATTTTTCTTTATTGCTAGGTCTTGGGGAAGAAAGGTACTGAAACCTGGTGATTTACTTTGCCTGTCCAGAAAACAGGATAACAGCACTTTCTTATTAAAAACAATCTGAAGCTTAATTCCTTGCAAGGTGGTGTGATATTTTGGAAGAAATTTTTCTAAGATGTTAAGTAAACCAATCCTGTTCAAGCTTGAACGTCTTAGAGTCGCAAGCTGTGCAGTGGTGGTGTCCACAGGGAACTAAAGCACACACTGGGAAATTGCTGATGTCTTAATTTCGATTTCTGGAAGCATTTGATGAGGGATCTGCTGGTGAAATGAGAAAGAGGTAAAGTCCAGACCTCTAGAATGTCATTTTGTAGTTTTCAGTTTTGTAATGAGATTTATTCAGAATATCTACAGAAGAGCTCTTTTTCCTCCCACACCAATTCTTGCCACTGCACAAGCTCAACTTGATCTGCTCCATGAACAATTGCTTCTCAATGCATTGAGGTGCTTTTAGCAGTTTCTTTGCTTATAGCATTGAAATACAGGTATTGATATTTCCTATGTCCTCCTTGGAGAAGCAGGATAATATTTGGTTCAGAAAACAAGACATGTTTCATTCATTTTTTTTTTAACCATTGATTTTTGTCTTGAACTTTTGTTTGATTTTAAAAAAGACAACTCAATTTCTTGAGGGGAATGTGTAGTTGAGAAGAAGAACTCGTCAGTAAGAATTTGAACCTAAGTACAATCAGATATCAGCAATTAATAAAATGGCACTTTTTTTCCTGTAAGATGTATTCACTGCACAGCAAATATGAAGGAAACAATCACTATGGAAGGTCTTATCAATCAGATAGAAATGAAATACAAAAGGGTTGTGCAGGTTGCTCAGCTGAAGCAGTGCTCTCTCCTATTGTAAATCAGTGAGGGTTATGTGCCAGATTTGACATATGAGCATATGTCAGATACACTTTTTTTGGCCTTAAAAAAAAAAAAAGGAGAAATCAGGGTCTACAGAAAGAGCAGAGTATTATTTGTGGGAAAATAGAAATCCTGGGGGTGGGACTGGTACATTGTGTCTCTTACTGGGTTTATTCAAGTAGCTGAGCAGCTTGAAGCAATATGGAAGAAATAAAAGCTTGACAAAACCTTGCTAAAAGAGGTCTGGAGGAACAGAGAAATTGACAGGTGAATAGAGGAACCAGACTGCCAAAAAATGTTTCAAACCAAGTGTATTTATTTTTTGGTTTTCAAAACTGGGTGTCTTGAAGACACAAGGTACAGGGCAGGTTATTGTGTGGTTGCTGGGGGTAAGAGAAGGGGAAGATGAACTGAAGCTCTTTGTCCATAAGCCTGTGTGGGAGAAAGCCAGCCTGGAAGTGAATCTCTGTTGACAGAGGTTTCTCTCAGTGTGGAATCAGAGAAAATAAAATTTCATATCCCTTTTCACTTAAAATCACTGAAAAAGCATTGTGAGCTGGAGAGGGGGTATTAAAGAATGTTAAGAATTCTTAAAAATGGTTGCTGAGCCTTCTGCACACCTGGAAGATGCCCCTTCTACCTGACATTTCCAAGCTTTGTCCAGAATAACGTCTACATAGAAAGAAAACCATGTCAAAACAAACAATACATTATATTTTCAATCTGTGCCACCTATTCACTTCACAGTAACAGCTATCCATGGACAGGCTGAGACAGAACCCATATAATAGAACAAAAACCAATACTCACAAGGGTATATAAAGTTGTTTTCTGTAGGATTGGATGCTATTTGGTTACTGGGCAGTTGAGGTGAGTCTGTGCCTAAAGGATCTCACACGTTTCTGTGCCCACCAGGAGGCACCAGAACCAGAGGCTGAATTGCCTGTGACAATTTTGAGAGTGTTTTGAAATCTTTACAGGATTAAGGAATTTTTCAAATGTAAATGAGGCTTTATACTAAAACTTTATGAACCCATATGAAAAGGAAACTGTTTCCTAAGGTTTTAGTACTCCTGTCCCTAGATGTTTGTGAAGAGGGATATGAAGTGTTTCAAGATGACACCTATCATTTTATTTTGATAAATCCCATGTGGTAAGTGCTCTGAAGTAGAGTGAAATACAGTAGTCAGGAACTGTTGATGGAAAACACAAACAGCAGTGAGAGGATGGATGGACTGAAGTTGGAAACCAGGCTCAATAAATCTAAGGCAATTTAAAGGAATTAAGAGCACATAGTAAAATTGAGAAATGAGTGATAGGAAAACCAGAAAAACAGGATTAGAGTTCAACACTGGGAGAAGACAAGGCATTGTGGATAGCTGATAATATGGAGTGTAATATGCCTGGTGAAGAAAAGGCTTTGTTTCTGTGATTTGGTCTCGGTGTTTATTAAGACAGTGTAATTTGACAAAATGAATCTGAGAAAGGACAACAAAACCAGAGCTGTGTGCAAAGGGGCCAGAGAGAAGGAGGTCACAAAGTTTGTGAAATGCAGAAGCAGCCAGGAGTGCTGCAGATCTTGAGGACGAAGCTCCCTGACATCTCAGGGACTCCTGCTCTCGAAAGCAGCCCCTGTGCTGCTGGGTCTGTGGGTGCAGCACCCCAGAAGAGCTGCTGAAGCCTGCACAGGTCAGAGCCTTCAAGGGAACACCGAGGCAGCACAGGGGGGCTGAGCAGGGCTTACAGGGGAACTCAGCTGAGAATTCATTGCGGCAGCCACCGGAGCTTCCAGAAGCCTGCAAAACTTTCAGGAATCCCTTTGGAATTGCAGGCTGGCTGATGATGTCCCCAGGGTCCCAGGCCTGCAGGGAAGAGCCTTCCTACAGAGAGGAAAGGTACCAGTCCCCCGAGGGTATGTGTTGTTTTCCTCAGCCTCTCCAAGGACTCAGACTATTCTGTGCTTTGTCTTGGCAAAAATATGTGATATTCCTCATACTGCTGTCATGAAAGGCATGCTTTAAAAATTCAGGAGTCTGGCACGAATAGAAGCAGATATCTGGAGAGCTTGATTCCATGATCTATTTCAAACATCCTTGACAGAGAGGCACACTATGAATGTTTTCAGGCTTTTCCCCTAATAATTTTTGATGCTGTCACCATATTTATATAGCTGAGGTTGGCAGCTCGTATGTTTCCATGAAAATGCTATAGAAAGTGTCAGGAAAAAAATAGTATAATTCAGTTTAAAAAGGCAATTAATCAAGAGACTTGAATCTACTGGAAATGAGGCTTCTTTAGTTCCAGTGCTCAGGAACTGTTTGTTCCCTACTAAATTTTAAAATATAAGGCATTTTATATTAAAAATGGAAGAAAACAAGGAAGACCACACTGCACTGAAATTGGTCACCCCCCTGAAAACCCCTTGCTTTTTCACATGCCAAACGCGATGCAGCCAGAACAAAACAACTGCTGTCTGAATGAACTCGAGGTTACCCATGCTGGGTTAACAGAGACAGAGATATTCCCAATAGGACATGGTTGTTTTCCTTCTCAACCATCTCAGCAAGTCATGAACCTGAAAGAGAACTCCTAGGGAGGGCTCATTTTTCAGGCATTCTGCAATTGTCATCTTTTCTCTTTTATATGTGCTGTAGAAGTGTTCCACAGTAGAAAAATTTTGAAGAGCAGCTTTTGAAGTGCAAGGACAAATCAATCAATTAAAAGCTGTATGAAGATAAGAGCGATGCTGCCTGCCTTTCATGGTATCTTTGTTCAGCACCTAAAAGTGAAAGGTTCAGATCTAACTAGTCTCAGGCACAGTAATTTGAATTTATAGCTGTTTGTATCTTAGCAGATGATATGGAATCTGGCTGTACATACAATTGGAAAGGAATCCACTGAGGTCTCGGCATAAAAATGTGTTTGGAGAAACTGCCTTTGTATTCCATGAAAAAAGTGGTTGTGTGCAACCAGCTCTTAATTCCAATTTTGACAAATTGGTTTGATTTGTCCTTCTAAGGACATTAAAAGATGACAATTAAAGAATTTGGAAGCAAAGGATGTGTTTCAATGTAAATAAACATTCAAGTCATAATTATTAAGTTTCTAAGTTGCTGGAAAATACAGTAAGCACAAATAAGTGAATAGCATACTTGTAATATCAGGATTTGCTGACTTTGCTATGATTACCTTTTCATAATAAATTGGAGGAGAAAAAAACAAAACCATACATGCAGGGTTCTGCTTTCTGTACTGGCCCCCTTGTTTATTGCCAAACATTTTCTGCCCAGATTATAAAAGGAAAAAGTCCTAATTGATTTTATTTTTAAATATTTTAGTGGCATAGGACACCCATTTAGTAAAGTTTAAAAACTGGCTTGAAGAACAAGAATAAAAAAAAAAGTGTTCATGATCATATTTGTGAAAGTAACAAATAGGCACAACACTGTCTCTTTGAAGCTGAGAAACCTGGCAATTAATATGCAGCAAGGTTGTTTTTATTCAAGAAACCTTTAAGTCAGGCTTCTAAGCAAATTCTAAATTTGGAATACTTAATTTTTCAAGGGGCTTTACTTGCAGAAGCTCTATAAGGATACAGTCTGCTCTGCTCTGACAGCACATTTTCAGTGACATTGCTTGCACGATACAGATGTTTGCATCTGTGTATTCTGTGGAACCAGCTGATTTGCACTATTTATTTCACATTTTTGTATCTGCTGGTGCTAATAGGTTTTTTACATCCCCAGCTTGCTGGTGAGCATCTCCATTCCTCTTGGGGTGACCTTCAGGAGCAGGTGTCTGTGAAATGTGGTGACCTGAAGCTGCATCACTCACTGGGAGTGCTGGGGCCCCGGAAGGCACATTTTGCATGAGCATATCCCACACCCACAACTGCTCTTGCCAGGAAACTCATTTGCTGGAGTGTATGCTAAGAATGCAATCCCACCAGCACAAACTGGGGGAGATCCTCCCCATCTGAAAACTCAAATAAATCCTTTTTACATACTTCAGGTAGATAATTAATGGTTGATGTAGAGAGTACCCAGTATTGGTATTCTGTGACTTTTTTTTTCAGCCCCACGTTTTCTGAGGGGCTTCAGGATTTCTGATGTGAAGCTGGAAATATTCATTCTTCTGTGGGTTTTCTGTGGCATGGCTAGCTGTTTTTATTTTCAAACTAGCTTACAGCAGGACATGCCCTGTGCAATATCACTGGGTGCCTTTTCAGCTTCTGCCTGTTGTAATTTCAAAAAGCAGGGTAGGAGGGGAGTATATTAAATTTGAGTAAGTGTGCCTATCAGATTAGCCAGGTTTGCCTCTTGCCCTTAAACAGACAATATTCTGTGTTTGTGATGCCATCAGAGACTTTCAAATCAAGCATCTTGTTCAATTGCCTCAGAGTATTACCATGAAATGAACAAGTTGAGAAAGAAATCGTTTCTTAAATCCAGCTGTCTCCAAAAAAGTTACCAGATGTAAGGTACCATAAATGAGGTTCCTCAATCAGCAGCAAGATGATGCCCCTCATTTCTTTGATCTGGTGTGATTTATCACATCAAGAGGGGATACATAAAATTAGAAAACTATCAAGGGGTTTTACTGATGCCTAAAGTGGCCAATTAAAAAAACAGAGACTAGGCAGGAATGAGGGGATAAAGGTAGGTATTGATTTGAAGGGCCTTCAAAGGCACACCCTGGGCAGGCCAGAGGCTGCACCCAAGATGGACCCCGAGTCACGGGTTCTTCACACTTCTATAAGTTTGGGTCATTTGCATATCAGGGTTAATTCCCCAATTACAACTTGAGTTAATGATGTAATTTCCCCAGGTTTATCTCCCTTCTAAAGATGTTGGTTTACACATTTTGGGCCTAGGACAACCTGGGTGTCCTTGGAGAGCAAACCCAGAGAGGCTTTGTCTAACCCACATAAGAGAACAGCAGCTCACAGGCTACAGGAGACTTCAGAGTTACACACTAAGCAATACAGGATTTGAAAATATAAAAGTTAAAACCTAAGGCATCATTACTATTCCATGGGGAAGAGAGGCAGAGCAGAGATGAGTCATGTACCTCATGCCTTAATTCTGCATTTTGATAGCTCACACTTCACAAAAGAGTAACAGATTCTGGATAATGTGATTGCCATAGCCTTTACTTTAGGAATTGCTCTGTGGTTGTGGGTGAGTGTACACCATAGCCCCTCTTCAGGAGAAGTCACTGGAACGTGATACTTTCCCTGGCATTAGTGAGACGGGGCATTCAAGCAGATCTTTCCCCTTGAGGAATGCCTTAGGCTGGCCAAAGCCATGGAGTGCTGATATCCAGGGAAAACAGCTGCATCCTGGTCACTACTGTCCTATACTAGACAATGATGAGGAAGGGTTTCAAACATATTGAATTTTAGGAATTTCTGGTTTTTTGTCACTCCATTAAATTTGATCTGTCTGGGGCTGCCCAAGGATTAGATCAAGAAGCAAATAAATATTAGAGAATAAAAGCATGCTAAAAAAGACATGAAGTACTTGAAATATATTGAAGTTTTAAGTCACTCTTAGGTTTTGGCCATACTTTTTTCCTAGTTTGAATAGCTAGATGCCTGCATTTGATCTGATTCCCATGTTTTGCTATCATCATTATCTGGTCACAGAATTGTGGAATTATTTGTTATAGATGGATGTCTGGAGGCCAATCAGTTGCTCAAAACTGTGTTGACTTACCAATTTAACAAAAATTTTGACTTTCTTGATCCCGTTCTTGAGGCAAATGTAGAGTAGTTTCCATAGTTGTCATTTTCTGTAACAAAAAAGACTGGCAGAATCTTCCTTATTGATACTGAAAACATTAAAAACACTTACTAAAAACAGTTCTGTGATTTTTTAAAAAAATTTTTTATGTGTCTGGTCCCTTCAAATTTGCATGGCTATTATTCCTGATTTTCTTTCCTGTTCACCTAAGGGTTCCTTGGCTTGTGAATTAGAGCTTATGAGAAGCAAGAAAATAGGAACTTTTTCTTCTGTTAAGAGTTTTCTGAGACCTCACTTCTGCAATAGTTGTGAGCGAGGGTTCTGCTTTTCCTGGTAGCAAATGTTGTTTCAATACTGATATTCTGAAATAAGGGATTATTCATGGTGCCATACATGCAAAAATGTATTCCTATATTTCACAGGCCCAACCAATTGCATGTGAATGTGACTCCTGAGAATAAAATCAAACTTTATATGCTTCTGAAGTTCTTTATGTTCTGACTTAGAAACTTAGCCCTGAGCTTATAATTGCTGGTTTATGTTGGCTCAAATAAAAATATACAGAAAAAGCAATCCAGGGCTCAAGGGAGAAGAGAAATGATAAAATAGAAGCCTGAGATACAAAGAAAACTCAGTTAGTAGTGGCTTTAGTTATCTGCTTGTTACAGATTATTATGAAACTCAGAGAAAGAGTACATTCAAATGAGATTTATTTTATTAACCAGCTAAACCAATTAAAGCTCCACCAATTTGAATACAGATCCATGATGTCAAGTGGAATTGATAGTACCCAAATGACTCAAGAATTCCCAAGATTTTAAAAAGGGTAGCTCAGCTGATCTGTGGGTTGTGGTAAAAACAGGTTTTCAGTTTTACTGCCATATCTTTAGCCATAGAACAATGGAATCCTCTTTCATGGGAGTATCGAGCCACGGTTTTAAATAAATTTTCAGAGGCTTAGATTAGAAAAACTGCCTAGGGGTAAGTACTCCATTCTTTTTTCTCACAGCCAGATTGAAGCTGGCTCTTCTGACTGTTTCCATGTGTGCTTTTTTTACTCGTGGTTCTCTGAATATTAACACCATTAAAATATAATGATAGAAGTATCTGGGTTTTTTTAAAGTCTTTTTCCAATCTTATTTCTCTGCTAAACTGCTTCTGCTTTCCCTCTCTTAAATGTGTTGGTTTAGTGGCAACTTGTTAATGAAGTTGAAGTGATTTAGTGAAATCAAGGGGAGAGAAAATGGCTTTATGAGGATTATGTTTTTCGTCTACTAAGGATGGATGTAGTTCCCCAGTTAGACTTAAGCCATTATTTCAATGATTTGCTACTTCCTAGTAAGACGATAGCTAACAGCAAAATCCAGCCAAGGTTCAATCTTGTCTAAAGTAAATTTTTCTGACAGTTCATCTACTTGGATTGTACCTTAAACGCCATCCAGACAGGTTGAACTGACAATTTGGTCTCAAGTCCTTTTTAAGTGAAGGTAATCTCTGTGAACAGCATGGTAATATTCAGTCCTAGTCACTTTTAGCACTTCCCTATCTGTAGAAAGGCAGAAATAAATTATTAGTTAGGGCTACAAAGAAGAATGAGCTAATTTTGGCCATGACTTCATATTCACAAAAGATAAGGCAGAATTAATGCATTTGGTTTTTTTTTTAAAATTTGTTCATCTTATTGTCTCCATTTTGTACTTCTAGTTTCACGTCTAGCTGCACATAACAGATAGACAGAGCAGCACTTGAATGTGAACTGTATCTTGGAACAAGTAGCTATTTATGTTTATTCCTAATTCCCATCACTGTGTGCAATTGAAGTGTAATTCACATTACAGCTCACAGTTACAGCTATGACAGGAGAGGCTCAGTAATGTTTGTGGTAGTGTGGGGAACAGTGCCTTTACATTCTTCTAACTTTTTTCTAAAAGAATTCTTTTAAATTTTATTTTTTCAGATTTCATTTTACCCAAAAATTGACCACCCACACATTTCCTGCTAACACATTTCCTTCTGTGAAATACTTGGTTTAGTGGTGTCATGTGTGGAGGATACTGATGTCTTTTGATGCTGTTGCACCTGTTTTACAAAGGAGAGAACGATGATCTCTAGTGGTCTTCCTTTTTCCTTTTCAATGTAAATGTCAGGTTTTCCCCTTGGTTTTGCAGTGGTCCATCCATTTGAATTCACTCCCTGTAAGGTTCAAAAGCTTTTGCCAGCCTATCACTTGCATCAGAGAGCAGCTGGCATGCTTGAGGTGTTCTCCCAAATGGGTGCAGCAAGGTTGTGGCTAAAATGTGATATCTCTCTGCTCTGCTTGTTCTGCTTTTACAAAAACAACCCAGGTGTGCTCAGCCCAGGTGCCTTCAAATCAGTTTTCCGTGGTAGTTATGTGACAGAATAACAGATTACCATTTCAGTGAGGCACTTGCTGATTCATTTTCTTCTTGAAACTTCTTAATTTGCATATATCATATTGTTCTTTTTCACTGAAATTAAAGTTGTGGAGACTGGAATTTATATCTCAGTTTTTTGGATGTGTTTATTCATATTGTATTACAAGCTTGGCTCTTTTTCCTATATCTTCTTTATATAACAAGTGGTTTATTCACACAGTTCTGCTGATTTTTTTTTTTAATGTTTCAAGGTGTCTGAAAAACGATTCTGAATTTTGAGACTGTCCTTTGAGATCTCCAATTCATTCCAGACCAGACAGTCTGAATTCTGAAAGTTTGAGTGCATTTCTGCATTTCCAAAACTGAGCTGCAGCACCTGTGTATGGCTGGGGAGGAGAAGTTTAAAGGGTTTAGGGCAACAGAGACAAACATGCTGCACACAGAGGATAAAAAAAGGTTTTGGCATAATTCCTCTTGAGCTCCCAGCTGCATCCATAGGCTTCAAGAGAGTTGCTGTATTTTAACTAAGGCTACTGCATAAATAGCAAAGTAATCTACAGCTGGTACGTGTTTGTTTTGAGGGAGAGTTTTGTCTTTAGCAAGAATTGCGCTTACTGATCCCCTCTCCCAATCCTCCTTCACTTCATGTTCTTCCCCTACCCGAGTTCCAGGTTGGTTTTTGGGTTTTTTTAGGCCCTTCCCACTGGACTAGGTTATGCCAATTAACTTTACGAGCATTCCTAGGGAGATTTTTGATTTGTGTTTTCCCCCCAGCTGCCTTCCTAGACAGTGCTGTGAGCCAGGCTTCAAAGCTGCTGGAAGCTGAGAGCTCCTCGTAGAACAGGGAAACACCTGGGGAGTTTAGCACCCTTTGAAAGCAGGGCTGTGTGTTTATCTCCTCTGCTTGATCAGTGGGCTCCTTGTGTCAGGATTACACTGATATTGACAGGTATCATTAGCTCGGCTCTGAACCCAGAGTAACTTAATTAGCCAAATTTTACTTCCCTGGGTTTGCCTGTCTGCTTTCTTCTCTATGTTTTCTCTGTAGATCAAAATCTTTTTTTGAGCTAAAAAGCTGAGCTAGCTAAATCCCCACAGTAGTTTCATTCAGGATTTTATTGTGACTCACAGGACTTGACAGAATGAAAAACAAACAAATAAATGAGCTTTTCCTGAAATGCTATTCCCTGAGGGACTTGTTTCACCTCTCACAAAGTAGGTGCAGAGATAAAGGAGAATTTAGGCTGACTGTACCAAAATCTGAATTAGAGATAAAATATTTTATTCTGCTAACCCTTCTCCTTCAAAGAAGCTGACTGACTTGCTTAAAGAAGAAGATATCCTCATCTATAGAGTAAGGAGACTGAGTAACAAAATCATTTTTTACTAAGTAATAAATGGTGTGCTTTGTTTTTCAACCATATTTGGGTGTGTTCTGTTGGGCTGTGCATTTAGAGAGTTGTCCTTGCTATTCTTATAAACAGATGATGCAAAACTTTTGCAAAAAGCCTGCTTGAAATCTCTGGTTTAGAGTTGCTATAGCCTCCTGCCTGTAGGACAGACAGTTCTCCTGGGGCTGACTGGCATCCTGGGCTGCTCATTACAGAGGAGGAGAACCTCCACAGCATCAAAATGCGATTTTTTGCCAACTTTGTGAAAAATGTTGCGGATCAGCCATATGCCTGCAAACCTTCTGGGGCTTCTTTCAGTGCAGGGCCCCGTTGGGGAAGCCCAGTCTGCTGCTTCAGTGGTGCTCAGGGTGACAAAGGCAGCACAGCAGCTCCTCTGAGAGGTGTGGTGGATGTGGACAGGCTGCCTGGTGTCCCAGAGATGCCTGTTTCCTCCAGTTGTTCCTTGGACTGTCAGGAGGGATGAATTCTCTTATTTCTCTGGCGCTGACTAGGTAAACAAACATGCAGCTCTGGGATTTTAGCTAAAAGAGCAGGAATCAAAAACCTGACCTGTGCTATATGTACCTTCCTCTTGAGGAAGCATAGCTTGCCCTCAAGTCTCACTGGAAATTCTCTTTTTGTAGTAGGAAATGGGCATTTTTACCTTTGTGAGCCTTTGGCAAGACAGAGGAGGAGCTGCAGTCATATTTTGCTCCTTGCTTTTAAAACAGCTGGCCACATAATCTAAAAATTTCTGCTACAAGAAGATGTATTTTTCTTTAAAATGGCCAAATTTAGGAGTGGCCCATTGCAGGAATTGGCTGGCTGGAGGAGCTAAGGTGCTGGGAAGACAGAGCTACTCTGTGGAGTATCCTGTGTGTCTGTTGTGAAGGTAGAGAAGCTCTGCCTGGGAAAGGGGAGGTGGTCTGCTCCTGCCTGACTTCAGATTTTTATACATTGCTGATGAGTAATTCCACAAAAGACAGTAGTGAAGCCTGCTCAGGTTCAGATCCAGACCTTACAGAGGGTCTGGAGACCCTAATGCTTCCCCACTCTTATTTTGGAAATTCATAAAAATGGAAGCTTTCTTCCTTATTTTGCCCCACTGCCTCTTCTCCCCAGATTTAAGATGAAGAATCAGCGAAGAGAACGATGGTAGCCTTAGGCAAAGTGCTGTGGAGATGAGACTGGAAAGGAAGAAAAGAGAAGGCTGACAACTTTCAGCACAGTCTGTCAGCCCTGGGCATGGAATATGAACCTAACAGGTCTGGAAAGACTTCACCAGTCACTAATGATTGTGTTCTTCTCTGCAAACCTTTTGTAATACCTGCTGCAAATTTATAGTTAAATAGGTACGTGGGGCAACTGAATGTGCTTTTTGAAATCTCTTTGTATGCACTGCCTGTGTTTTTTCACTTGCAGTGCTGGACAGCTCCAGCCCAGCTGTTAAACTGTGGCCGTGTGGGAGCCACTGTAACCCAACCCTTAGATATATTTTTCTCTTTAGAGAAACCTCATATACAGGCAAGCCTCCGGGTGAGCTGTGGAAGTATGAGAAGTGGCTAAAGTAAGAAGTATTTCAAACTAAGGCCATAGTGATAAAACAATTATATCTGGTATTGGTTGACTTAAACTGCTGACTAAAACTGTGCTCCATCAAAATGCTGTGACAGCAGAATCTCAAACTCCTGCATTTAAAATAAGCCCACTTTGGAGCTTCTGGACCATATTCACTGGTGTGTCACTTCTGTTTATACTGGTGTGAAATTACTTATAAGCAAGCATTTATTGCAGTATGGTAGAATAGAATGACTGTGTCTTCATTTATTACCACGCCAGTGAGACTGCAAATATAACCTAATTCTTCCCTTTAGGAGATGTGCAGAAAATGCACTGAAAGTCTCTGAAGGAGTTTTTACAGGTCTGAATGCATTAAAAAAGTGAGTTAGAGAATGCTGTTTGTTTTTTCCCTTGGAGAGCATGTTCTGTAATTGCAATATGGCTTTCTGGAAAGCTCCTATGATCTGGGTACAGCCCTGCTGCTGTGATCTCTTCTGCTTAGAGTGTCTGACCCAATAAGAGACTGAGAAAGTGGGGTAAGAAGTGCATGGCTAAGCATAAGTAAAGAAATGGATAATTTTTCTTATCATACGGTATTATGTGTTAGCTATTTGCCCAGAGGCGTAAGAAATAATTTTTTTTAGTGTCTAGGTCAGCTGTCTAGTGTGAAAATGGGATTTTAAAGACTGCATGGTTACTTTAGTGATATTGTGCAATATTAATTCATTGAACATTACTTGGGTATTGTTAAAGGGTAAAGAAAGGCAAATAAAGCACCATAAACTAATTGAAACATGAATATTAAATGGCTTCTTTTCACCTGAATATACTTGAAGAATAATAAATTCCTAAAAACAAGCACTCCCCCAAATAAGCCTTGAAATATTGTTACCTTTTCTTTGAAATCTATTCATTAGGTAGCCTAGGAAGTATATAAGTAAGCTGTTCTATTTCATGTTGCTTATTTTTTGTTTCTTTGGATTTAACAAGCAGTTTCACTGGAGTAGAGGAGGGAAACCGGGAGGGAAACCTGTATTTTATGCCGTGATAATATGATCTGGTCGGTTCTCAAATGCAATACATATGCAAATCAGAAGCACTTGAAACATTTTCAGCCACTTTTAGAATTACATCAGGGAAAGCAACATAAAGAAACTTGCCCAGAGTCACTGCACTTATTAGGAAATGCCTCAGAAACCTCCCTGGTGAAATGCAGATGAGGTTCATAAGTCAATACAGGAGATGCAGCAGAACCAACCCTGTGAAGATCAACTTCCCAGAGACATCCTGACGTGTCAGTGTTAACGTCCCTCTTTTAACTTCCTGCATTATAATTTCACGAGTCTCAAATCTGTTGTATGCTATGAATTTGTAAATTGAAACCATGACCTTTTTTAACTTCAAGCAGCAAAACCCACATGAGAAAGCAAATCTTTATAGAGCTAGCAACTGGGATGCAGCACAGTGATGAAAAGAAAAGTAGGAAATGGTTTTTCCTCTCCTTCCAAAGGAAACCCTACTGTATTTTAAACACAACTTTAGATTTCAACAACAAAAAATGTTGTGTTGGTTTCCAACTTTCATGACAGATGACTGTCAAACGTCACATGAGGCAATGGCCCATAACTGGCATTCTGCTGCAGGCTCAAGTGAAATGTTAACAAGGCTCTTACATGGCTCAGTCCTTTTACTCAGCAAAGGGGTAGCAGCGTTTTTCTGCCCATCAGGATTTAACAGCCAGTTCCAAGATCAGTCTGGTTGGTTATTAGAAGAGCATTTGTGCTTTTGTTCTCAGGAAAACCTATCTCTGCTGAGATATCAGCAGACAAACAAGAAAGCAGATGTAGTCTTTTCTCTGAAGTTACATTTTGAGATTAGTGCAGATCATGTGTTTATAGAATCTCTGAGCGCTTTCTACCTAATTATTTACTCTGATATGCAGAGCTAAAGGAAGACTAGAAAGGGATATATAGTATACAACCAGATTTTTTCCTGCTGGAAGTACATTGAGGAAGTAATGAGGTAAAAGAGTTTTCTTTCTGTCTCTGCCTGGGTGGAGAAGTTGAGGTGGGATGAGAGGTGGAAGATTTCTTTGTTAACCCTGTGTTCACCCTATATGCCTGAACTTAAGCACTGAATCTTGTGTAGTGGATTGCAGTATTTTCAGTATCTTTCATATAACTCAAAATAATTATCTCATGTTTTCATCTGAAACCTTGTTGAAGAGAATTCAAGTTGTGGATACATTGTAGCTTGTCGTTACTTTAGTGGTTTCCAGAATGGCTGCTACACTTTTTCTTTAAACACATTTTCCTTTCTGTTTCTATCTGTTTGCTGCTTTCACTTGACTTTAAACTGCAAATTTTTGGGGTGCAAGTGGTGCATTTCTCTGTGCAGATGTGATCAGTACACAGAGATCAATCTGTTGGCTTTGGGTCTCTGAGAAACAATCACCTTTAGCTGATAATTAGTAAAGCAAATAACACTGGGAGTGGAGAGATGAAGCTGCAACAAAATTGGGTTAAAGATGTGAGAAGGAAAGAAAACAGAATTAAACAGAGAAATGAAACCCATAGGCTGGGTAGGTGACCTTCTCCTGTGTGCTGTAGCAGTACACAGGTGTTGAAATAATTGACATAGCTTACAGGAGAGTCAGACTAATGTAATGATTAAGCAAATCAGAACTCATGCCAGCCAGAATCTGGATTGTTATATATTATCTTACAGCCTTTCTCTGCTGCTGGGAGGCCTGGAGGATGTATGTGGAGAAAAGGGCATGGTCAGACTTATATTGGTTTAAACAACACAACATTTATTCCCTTGAGCTGTCTCAGCTTTGCTAATGGTGAGTTAATTCGATGTTGGTGTTCTGATCTTTGTTGTAGGTGACAAAAGTAAAATCTTCGAACTATTTGGAAGAGTGAATGATTCCTGTGTGCTTTCATTTAGGTAAACTGTTTAAATACAAGTTAGCATTAAATATGGATATTTACCCCTTCTCTTAGGGGTAAACAATCTGTTGCTTTTTTTTTTATTCCCCTAAAGACAATAGATAGGGGACTTTATTGCTATTACTGTACATATTATGTATAAAATACCCACATACTCTGAATTACTCAAATGTGAGCCTCTGTTTCTGGAACCAAATATCTTCTGACTAAAGAAAAAGTCTTTTCAATAGATTTTGAAAGGTAAAGTAGTATCTTTGTGTAATTGGCTTTGAGTACACAAGATTTCCTTTTAAAATACTGTCTTATTGTGGGATCTTTTAGTTGAATAGGGGTTTTTTTCTCTCCCAAAAGATTAGCTTGACTTGGACTTTAGGATGGACTTTTTCTTGGCAGGGATGCACTTTTTCCTGATTACTAGTAGCAATTATGTAGTTTTGAGATGTATTCTGAAATTCAAGGCCATTAAGCACACCATACATTCTGTGGTGTGTGTTGTTCAGTAGAGTGTAGCTTCTCGAAAAATGTCACGTTGATTGCAAGTAATAGTTTGAAAATAAGATTTCTGAATGTGCAAAAATCTGTAAGGAAGTCTAAGAAATCCTTGTGAAAACTGAGCCAAAATGTGTATTTTAAACAGCGTACAATTACAAATACAATTATTTTCATGGCACATTTAATTTGATTTTTAGTCTTGGAGAGACCAGCTAAGTTTGGCTGATTTACTTTATGGAAAACAATTGATGGCTCCTCAGAGGAAGTGCAGTACAATGTTGGAGGAGGCTTCAGCTTGAATCTCCTCCCAATCCTTCGCCTTGTCTAACAGCAGACAAGCTGGAAAGCTTTGTGCACACTTAACATAAGTGAATGTGCACACTGTAAATTCCTTATGGCAGAAATGCTGTCTGCTTCTGTAAAATATTCCATGTAGCAGTGGCTCTGTGCTGTCCAAATCCCAACAGGGCCAGTAGAAGCAACAAGAAAACCCCTCTTATTTTGGGTGAGAATCCATCAAGGGAATCTAATGAAAATGAGAAGAAAATATGTGCCAAAAGAGAGCTTTTGATGAGTCACTGTTCTGTGAGGAACCTGCCAAGCCATTTCAGACTGGGGAAGAAGAGGAATAAAGAGCCCTTAGAGAGGATGGTAAGAGCAGAGCCACCACAGTCTGGTTCTGCAAATAAACACCGTAAAACTGCAAAGATTCCTCCAAGTCAGGCAGGGAAGGGGACCTGTACACCTGAGAGCTGTGGATCTGCTGGGTGGGAGAGAGATGTTGGCTGCACCAGGAAAAGCAGGGCCCCCCAGCCCTTTGGAGAGGCACAGAGATGGAGTCACGCAGCTGTCTGGGCTTGTAGCATCCAGCACAGGAGCACAAACTGAGCCTCTTACTCTTGTTGGGCAGTGCTGTAGTTTCATAATTAATTCCAGTTGTGGAAAGGGAGAAAGAGCCTAAATCCTTTGGGTCTCTGAGAGCCAGAGCTGTGTGTGCACTGGTTATTAAAGTTTTCATGAGGTTCTTCTGATTAAAAAGTTAATCAGAGAAGCCAGTGAGAGGCCAAAGCAAGCATTGAAACTCTCCTTGTTACAGGCCAGGTGTTGTGCCTTGCAACACTCAAAACTTTCCTCAGCCTGCCCAAGGAGGGGGGGAAACCCTCCCATAATCAACAAGGGTGAGTTTGTGCATCAGGATGGCACAAGGACTAAGGATTTTCATCCACCCTCTTACTAATGGGCAGAATCTGAAGTAAAACAGGTCTTGAAATGAGTTCCATCCCCTACTGACCATAGTACTGCATGGATTAGGCCTCTAATTGCAGAACTAGGGACCAAAATTCACACAGAGTGACTTAAAAAATTTAAGAAAAATTGTAATTTCTTTTTTGCGTTTCTCTGGAAGAACCTGATTCTTCTTGATTAATTTAGAAATTTTTTTGTTTGTTTGTTCTGCTTTTGTTTTTGTTTTTGTTAAGGGGAGGGGGCAGATTTTTTGGGACAGATTCAAGCTCCTAATATTAAAAGTACAAATGATTTTCCTTTCTGATTAAAATTTTAAAGAAATTAGATTTATACATACACCAGTTCTTTAAAATATAACCTCAATAATATTAAAGGTGCAGCCTACACTAGAGGAAATCAATAATAGTAATTTAAGAACACTACATTTTTCTCTTCTCTGACATGCATACATTCTAATTAAAAATGTATGGTTTTTATCCTACAGAAGAAGACTAATTGAAGGAACTACTAATGTATGCATGATTATTTGTAAGGAATTTTGTTTGACAGTGTAGTGTAGCAAGGGAGGAAAATGGATTGCCAGATGATACTCAGTTAACAAAGCTCTGCTGTTCTAAGCACAAGGATGAACTAAGGTAATTTTTTACAGAGTATTTTTTATAGAGCATAAAGCTTTTATTTTTGTATAAGATGTGTGTGTTTCGGGGATGGTGTCCCTAAAACACTGGTCCAAATAAGACATTGTAGGACTGTAGCTTCCTTGTGGATCTGATACAGCAGAGCTGCAGATTTTGACTCTCAATAGACTCAAATGTCTCATGTCCCAGTGATTCTGTGAGTCAGTGGAATGGGTATGAACATTTCTTAAGACTTTCCTCTGAGCTCTCAGAATATTAGGAAGTCTCTGTTGATGACCCCCTTTCAGATGATTTTTAATGTTTCAAATAATAATAATAAAAAATTTGTCAGTGCTTTCTGATGCTGCCTAAGGACAGTAATTGTGTATGGGTTTGAAAAAGAACATAGACCATATCACAGATGATACACATTGGTAAGAATTACTCATTGAAATTCATTTCAACTCACAGGGATCCCAGAGCAGAAACTGCAAAATCAAGCAAACTGGCTATTGAGTTGTAACAAAGCAAAACTTGAAAGAAAAGTATTTCTCTGTTGGAAGCTGGACCTTGTGCAAGCAGGTGGCTTGGGCAGAGTGAATAACTAATCAACAGAAGATTTAGTCTTTGAGGCTGTTTCCCATTAGAGCTTTCCCTGTGTAAGCACTTATTGGCTGACCTCAAATAAAGCAAAGCATCCCTTTGAAATAACAGCTTACTTGCAGGGCATTTCATCCCCAGGTGACTGGTGTAATCACAAATGAATAAATCATGTACACATCATGTAGATTTGCTTGTACTGCAGTATTAAGAGTCTTCAAAAGTGTAAGAATGCTCTTATTAGGGTGCAGGAAGGGCTGTGTGGGAGAGAAACTGAGGTGGTGAGTAACTAAAAAAGGTGAGAAAGGACAGAATGATATGGCTGCTAGACACATGGGCAGAAAAATGATCATGCTCATAACATTGTCATCTGTCCTTGTCAGCAGCAGTGAGAAAGTTACTTGTGCTTACAAATGTAAAGACCCTGAGTAAAGGAAAACAAAAATAAATAACACAAGTTTGGGTGTGATGTCACCTGGTAGTTTTCAGAGTGTCTTCTGCAACTTTTCCCAGGGAGTTTGATTACATTTATTTTGCCTTTGGTGTCACTAAGAGCTGAACCTCAGTCTATGGGTTTCACAGTACCTCCAAGCAGAAATGTGTAACACTTCATCAGGCAACGCTGCTGTCCCCTCCACCTTTGCTTTGAGCTGAAAGTAACAGAGGGGAGGAGAAAAGACCTGGAGAGAAGGAAACTATAGAATTGCTTAATGTAAGAAAGGGCTTTTAGCAGAGTAAAAATGAAAAATACATCAGGGTTTGTTCTCTGGAAACCAACACCCTTAGCTCTCTTGGCAGCTTGCACACCTATGAGCAGAAAAAAAGGAAACAATGTGCTTATGGACAAAAAAATCTGGAGTCAAAATTCTGTTATTCCACAAATGGACAAAAAAGTTTGAGTGCTTATTCATAAGCCAACACGATTTATACATGGATTGTGAATTTGGGCACCAAGTTAAACAGCAAAATGATGCAAACCTCATTCTAAACCAGTTCAGAAATTCAATGCAGACTTGAATATTTCCATTACACTTGTCCTGGAGGGAAAAAGAAGAAAGAAACCCTAATCTGAGATCTGATCTTAGACGAAATCATTGCATAACTAGTGGGTTTAACATTGTTAAAGGCAGTTTGATTTTTTTTTCCCTTTACATGACCTTTTATTTTTCAAGCAGTATGAGTTTTCCTCTTAGAAAAGAATAAAGCCTGTGGCAATCTAGTTTTAGAAGCTGCTGTAAAGAATATAGTTGATCTGAAGAGTTTTCCTGAACTCTCTACATTTTAAGTGGCAAAGCTATGGATTATTGTTCTGATTACACCTTGCCCTGTCTGTGGAATGGTTTAGTGGCCTTCCTCCTTGGACACATCGTGTCTCTACTGCATCCTCAAACATGATACTCAGCCTTAACATACACTTGAGCCTCTGTAACTATTTAAGAGAAGCTGTTAATCATCACTTTGAAATTTTTCTACCTGTGAGCGAGCCTTCTACCTCACAGAGATCGATGTCATTTTGCTGGTAAAACCAGCAGCACTATAAATTTTTGCTTTGAAACAATTGACTTCGAACAAATATTTTAGTGTTTTAACAGAGACAGAAAAAAAGCCAAATTTTATTTGTAACTTTGTTATCCAGAGCCAGCCTGTCATTATGCTGAGCATTATGTAATGTTAGCAAAATAGAGGCAGTGCCTACACATCTTATGCTAGCTGGTGTGCTTTAAAGAAAAACAAATACCAGTTTACAAAAGCAAATATCTGCAGCACAAAGAGCAAAAGCTGTAATTCCCACTTTGCAGTGCTAGTAAATAACAGCACAAGTGTTTCAGAGCTGTTCCAACGCCAGTGCTGGTGTGCACCAGCACAAACAGGTCTGCAGGTGCTGAAACACAGAGCAGTGAATGCACCCAGCTGACCAGTGTGGATCTGGGCTGTTGCCACAGATTTCTGCAAGTGCAGTCCAGCCTTCAGGGGGTTTCAAGTTCAGGAACTGCTTTTATTGCCCAGTACCTTTATATTGCCTGGATAGCATCAAAGAATAGAAGAAAAGAATTAGAAATTATCATACCTGTATGAAATAATTCTAATCTTACTACAAGAATCTTGACTTTTCTGCCCTTTTTCCTTTTTGTTTTTTATTTTATGAGGCTGTTGCCATCACCTTTTACTCATGACTCTTTCTGTGTATTCTTAAATTCTGTCAGCTTTGGTATATTTCACTTCATATGTCTTGGATTGTTGGTCATTGTAATGCAATATAGAGAAAAACATAAAATTACACAAAAAAGGGAAGGACTTTGAAGTTTTTTTTCTTGCCTTTTAATGTTTTCCCACTGCACATAAGATAAAAGCAGCCAAAAATATTTCTACACCCAGTTGCTTTGTAGAGTTTGCTTGATCCTCAAGAGAAAAAAAACCTTCTGTGCTAGGTCCCCTTTTCTTTTTTTAGGAAATGTGACAAGATTTTTCCAGGACAATCAAAAAATAGACACTTTCTAATAGACTGAACATGATTCTGAGGACTCCAAGCTTTTTTTTTTTTTTTTTTTTGATACTATAAGGCAGAATGTAAAGTTTAAGTATAAAAGTGAGCTACACTGAATCTAATTTTCAGACTGCTTTGCCAGTATTTCTTCCTTTGCACATTATGGTGGTCCAACAAGAGTTGGATCAGCACCTCCTGCATTACATTCTTTTGTCTCTTTTGATACATATATATATGCATGCTTGGTCTTTTTACTGAGATAAGGAGTTCAAAAATTACACTGATCTTGTATTCTGCAGGGTACTGAGGAGCAAAAGTAAAGGCATTTCTGCTGCTTCCTTCCACTCCTTGCATGAGAAAGATGGGTGATGTCAGAAGGTATAAAAAGAGCATGAATAATTTGATTAAGGAACTGAATTTAAGTATGGTCTAGGAGTGTGCTGCTATGAGTATTTGGGATCTGGGTTTTTATGACAGTGGTATGGCAGACTCTGTTGCAGGTTTTATTCTTTTGCTCCCCTCCAAACTGGTGATGGTAACTGTTAGATTTCCTAGGACTTCTTACTAAGACTGCAAGTTTCACTGACTTTCATGAACTGATAATTATACCTGATACTAACTTAAAACCTTATTGGCACCATAATGCTCTTATTTGTATTTACGACTCAAAAAACCCCCCAAAAACCAAACCAACCAAACAAAAAAAAAACTCGGACAAAAAAAAGCCGACAACAACAACACAACCAAAAAACCACCACAACAACAACACAACCAAAAAACCACCACCACAACACAACCAAAAAAACCCCCAAAAACCCAATTATATAGAAGTGGCTCTTTGCCATGACCTCTTCCCTGGGGAGCTTGTTCCAGTGCCCAACCACCTTCAGGTGAAGAACCTCTTCTTAATATCCAACCTAAACCTCCCCTAACACAACTCCAGCCATTCCCTCAGCACTGAGGTGTCACTGGGCACCTGAGAGAAGAGATCAGTGTCTGCTCCTCTGATTCCCCTCACGAGGAAGCTGCAGACTGTGGTGAGGTCTGGCTGCAGTCTCCTCTCCTCCAGGCTGAACAAGCCAAGTGACCTCACCCTTTCCTCACATGGTCTCCTTTAGATCCTTCACTACCTTTGTAGCCTCCTTTGGACACTCTCTAACAGCTTTATGTCCTTATATTGTGGCCCCAGGACTCGAGGTGAGGCTGCCCCAGGGAGAGCAGAGCTGGACAATCCCTCCCTTGGCGATGCTGTGCTCGTTCCCCCCAGGACAGGGATGTCCCTCCTGGCTGCCAGGGCACAGCTGTGACTTGTGTCCAACTTTCCACTGACCAGGACCCCCAGGCCCCTTTCTGCAGCTGCTCTCCAGCCTCTCATTCCCCAGGCTGTCCCGCAGTCAGTCCTTGGATATCACCAGAGTGGATGTATTGCCAAGCTGGAGATGATCCCATCTTGATAAGTGCTTGAATTGGAAACACAGATGCAGATGTTTCAAGCAAACTTGCCAGTTTTATAATTGCTGTCAAATCCACAACTTAATGGACAGAAGTTCAATTAATATTTCGTTATTATGCTGTGATACTCTGAGTAATTTTTTTCCTCTTACAGATATGTAACAAAATCTTCCTTAACTGTTTTTTTCTTAATTCCATTACTCAAGTTCTCACAAAGGCTGAGTTTTCAGGAAACATTCTCTGATATATTCCTTAATAGTTTAGTTCTTTTTAACCTTTTATATTTTTTGCATCCTCAGCCACTATTTTATTGTGCCTTAAAATAACAGCAAAGCTTAAAAATGATGATTTTCAGCCTGAGAGAATATTGAAATGAAAGCACATATAAGAAGGTTCTAATTACAACATGCAAAAATAGAATGGTATAAATCCTTCATTTTTAAAGAACTTTGTTTTGGATTGAAGTTTAATCAAATTGCACTTTGAGTGTTTGAGTTCAAACAGAGAGGAAGGCTCAGAGTATTAACCCACATCCTATAAACCCTTTCTCCTGTGATAAGTCCTTCTTCACCTGAACAATCTGAGTGAAGTCAGTGGCTCGAGTACTCATCAGCCTCAAGTGACAGAGCACAATTCACAAGGAAATGAGCCTTTGCAACTTTGGCAGACCATATTATGGCCACATAATGTGCCTGCATTAGTCTTCTGTTCTCTGCATGACACAGGGAAAAGATTCCCCGGCCAGTGCAATGAAAGTGCAGACTCTGGCTGTCTGGAAGGATTAAAAGCAGTGATTGCTTTGTCTGTGGGGGTGCCCAGGCTGGAAACAGGTGCAGTGAAAGCATCTGAGGAGTCCCACCAGGTATTCGACCACAAAATAGGAATGGGAGTGGTTTGGGGAATATCCATTAAGAAAAGCCCACAGACCCAATAAACAAACACCTAGGGAATATGATTAATCCAGCTTTTCACAGTCATTCCAGAGAGAGTGGCAGACAGAAAAGGAGAGAAAGAAGTTGGGAAAAAGCAGATGTATGACAGAATGAGTCACAAATGCCACGTATGAATAGGGAGAGATTTGTTAAGAAGCAGTTATTGATTCTTCTGCCTTTTCCTTCTGCTTTGACTGATACCTTCTATTCCCTCATACCAAACGCAATTATTCATTTCTCCTTTTTCTTACAGCAATTTTCACATTTTCCTTGGTACTTAAAGCATGACCCCTCAGGCTTCATTTCAGCTTCCACTTACCCTTCGGAAGTGGCTTCTTCTGCCCTGCCAACAAGCAATTAGCTGACTAAAACTGAGCAAATTGTGTGGAGAAGTGAGGAAACGTGAATTGTGTGTTTTATTCTTCAGACATTGCCTGCATCCTCTATGCATGTTGTCAGTCAGTGTTCTGCACAAGGAATGAAAACAATCCAGGTAAAAAATCTGGCCAGAGGTTTCTTAACTCTGGTGAGAGATGGGGGATAAAAATATGGAGCAAGAAAGCAGTGAAGGTTAAATGAAAGAGTAGATTCAGGGGGAAATTCAGCAAATGTTTTTTATTCTTGTTTCTGCTTTTTGTTCTTTTGTTGAAATAAGAAAGATTATATATTTAAGTTCACTCTGAAGCTGCTTGTTCTGTATGCAGAGGGTGAATCTTGGGGTTGTTTTGCTCTCCTTTAATGCTATTTAATTAAAATACTGTTTTGAAGTGGCAAGTGTAAAGTTCAATCTGAAATGTCTCAGAAATTTCCTTCCCCATATGTTCAATGAAATCATTCAGTAAATTCATCTGAATTTAAATTTTTTCAATGTCAAATGCTCTTTATGTTCAAAAATTATGTACAGTGTCAAAAGATCCAAGTATAGTAAAATATGCAGTTAGAAACTCCAAATAATTTATAGCTAAGTACAATCCTAGTGTTGATGCAATATTTCTAGTGTACTAGGACACAGTACAAATGCCGAAATGAGATGAATCACCCTGAAAAAACTGAACTGAAAAATTGCTTTAACCTTTTGAAACAATGCATTTTGACATTTCCAAAATGAAACAAGAGCAAAGATTTCATGTAGACTTTTCCCACTGAAGCTGTCATAAAAATCAACAAGTTCTCATGACGCATTTTGAAGGAGAATGCATTATATTTTCAAGTTAGAAAATGGTACTGCAGTTAATCGGTATTTTTGTTACTTGATTCTACTGCTAAGGAGATTTAGAGCCTAAGAGCATTAGCCTTGCTTTTCCTTTAGTTGGGTTTTTTTGGCATGTATTTTTTTGAACTTTTTCACCTCTAGTAGTTGAAATTCTGAGGTCCAAGACTACTTTACAGCAAGGACAACTAATCTGAGACAACTTTAGCTGGTCCAAACAGCCACCATCCCCCCAGAATACAGTGGCATGACGGTTATAAAGAGCAATTATACATCAGCCCTGTAAATTTTAAATTTTATCCATGATATTCCCCTTCCATGAGGAAGCATTTGGTCAGCAAGGGTTGCATGGACTAGAGAGGCATTTTTGAGAAAATGAGTGATCACCTTTCAATCTGAAGTCTGATTGAGTGTAGACACTGGGGCTGCACTTCTGCCCCACAGCTGGTTTCAGGTCCCCAGATGACTTTTCATGGACGGAAATTGAATCTATTTATTATTATTTTTTATTAGTGAGGGACTTGATAACAAATTTGCGTTTAAGAGATTACTCTTTATGCCATTTGCAACCATGTACAGAGGTTCAAGTTACAACTGATGGTAACTTTCTCCCAACTCCTCTGTAAAAAATGGTGCTGTAGTTGTTTCCCTTTGTCTTTCTTCTCTTTTTTAAATCTCAGTGACTTGCTCTTGCAGTCAGGTACAAGCAAGTTTGACAGAACATCACTGAAACTGATTCTGTTCTCTGCTTTGCCTGTCCAAAGCAGAAGTCCCTCCACTGCAACAAACGCAGTCACTTTATGGCAGAAGTGGTGTTGGAGCAGATTCAGGCTGACAGAATAGAAAGTTGCTGACCTGCTGAATCCCAGGGTGGTGTCGTACAGAGAGGAGAATGACATGTGGCTTTTCAGAGCTAAACCTGGATAATAAATCTCACATTGGTTAGATCTTGGCAGAGGAATGAAAGTGGTTACAAAGTGGGTGCTAATTGAGCAGCGTCTGGTTTTCATCTCCAAAGACATCAACTGCTCTTTCACATACATGCATTTTACTTCTGGGGACTTTGATAGAAATAATTTAAAGAATATTTTTTTTAATACTTCCCACAAGATTTCATTATATGAGAAAGCCCCAACAACAAAACCAAAGCCCCCACCAGCCGTGCCATGTGTAATAAAGTGGTATACCAAGGAAGGCACTCTGGATCAAATCCAAAGCCCATTTTAATGAATTCAACTTTTTTCCTTGACTTCTCTTAAGTCTCAGTAGCTCTTATTGAAGAAAAACTTGAGAAACCCTCTCTATTGTAAAAGATTTAAAATATGTTTTTGGTTTTTTGTCTTTTTTTCATTTCTTGTTAAGCTTTCTAGTTATTTTAGATGGACCTATGACTCTCTTACTGAAGAAGGGGTTGTTGTAGGCTTGGAAAGGACAAGGTGGTAAACTTCCAAAAGGCAGATCAATGATGTGAATGATTTTTATGCAGAAACACACCTTTGGAACTGAGAGATGAATGATTTGGTGTGGGAACTATTCATGATAGACCTCAAACACTTCAAGATATGCAGTTTTTAGATATGGTGTTACTGAAAAGGAAATTAAAGGTGACAAGTGATTCAACTGTCTGTCAGTGATGATTTAGGTCGGAAGGTAAATGGCACTGTCATGCTGAGCCCTATTTTGTACAGTAATTGTGAACTGCAATGAGAGTGGTGGGCTGGGAGATCACCTCTGTACACAGCAGATTTGAACTTTTTATTGGAATGCTGCATTTGCTCCCTGCATGTGGATCTCTGAAAGGGTGACAGAACCTCGGGTAGAGAGAAGAGCCTTAAAAATCACACGATAGAAAATCAAGGAGGTCAGTTGTCAAATTTTTTCAAATTTACCAAACAAGTGTCTTGTCCCCCTAACCCTGCTTGGGCTGGTGGTTATGGGGGAGCAGCTGGGGCTGCCTTCCTGCCTAAACCTGTGCTGTGGGATGAGAACACACAAGGAACTGCTGAGCTTTGACTACAGCGTGTTTCTCTTGCACACATGCAGGCAGACAAACATTCTCCAACTTTCTGCTTAGGTCTTCATTACTGATCTGTAATGCTGCTTCATTTGCTTGTAATCACCATTTGCTGCTGCAGCATGGCCTTTTAAATTCAGTTTGTGTGCTGAAAAATTCTGAGACAGGTGCACAAATGTCATCCAGGTACTTTTCTTCTATAGGAATTACATTTCTGTCTTTTATGTACTGTGTTGGAAAAGTCTGCCATGAGCAGTTTTACACAGGTATTTAACTTCTTAAAGGGAACAAGAATTACAATTGTAATAATGACAATTTGCATTGGCATAGGTTTGAAAACGTTTCCTAAGGGTGTTTTAAAATGATCACTTCTCTTTTGTCAATAAGGAAAATAAGGCAGTGGAGAGACTGTAGGAATGGCCCAAGAGCCAACAGAAATCTTTTCTTCCAAAGAACCAAAAGAGTTAATGTTCAAGAGCCTGGATGACATAAATTTTTATAACTCTGATGAAGTCATCTGTGTCCATTTCTACTGTCTGGAAAGATAATATTGAACTCCAGAGTATTGATGCAAGCTCCAGCTCGCTCTAATATTAACTACAATATTAACTATACAGTCCTCTCACACTCTGTCTGTAAAATAACTAGCTTTAAAACTGCTCTCAAAGTTTTTTTGCTGACTTCTTTCTTTAAATTTTAACAAAAGTAAGGACTTCTGATATTTGATACTGTCCTTTGGTGGGAAGCTTAGTTACAGTACCAAAAAAAAAAAAAAAAAGTGAGTAGCCCTAAAACTTGTTTAAATGATCAACCAAGGAACAAAGTGCAAGGTTTCTTAGATCCCACTTTCCTCTCCAGATGTGCTCCAGTTTGTGGAGTGCCTATGCTGGACCTGTATTTGAGTTTATTTTGCGGTAGGTGCCATCATAAAGTCACAATTTCATTCCAATATTCCCCTATCAAGTACACTACAGGCAAGGTAAGTGTCTACATGTAGGTGTGACTCTGAAAGCTGGTTTGTTGGGGGAGAAGAAGGGGCTCCACACATTTGGAATGTGTAAATAGGTCTTATGGGCTGAGTTGCAGCTCATCCACTCTCAGCACCTCCTAGAGAGAATGCCTCTTTGACACATTTGACATATGCAGTGCAAAGAAACCCTCTCCACTTTGCAAAACACCTGGGAAAAAGCATCCTTTAATGCTGTGGCTGTGAGATTGGTTAAATCTTTTCTAGAATCCATATTAAAGAATTCTCTCCATGGATGACTGTGCTGGAATGTGGGAAAGGCTGTCACTTTTCCTGCTTGGCTGGGACTGTTCTATTATTGCCATTGCTTCTCAGTGTCACACTTTGCCTGGGGTGAGGCATCATCTCTCTCTGCTTTGTAGAGCTGAGGCTCACCAGAGGGGAGACTGAAAGGATTCAGGACTGTATCATGGCTGTTCTCATCCTTTTTTCAAGAGCCTCTGCTCTGCCACAGTCTGCTTCCTGCTTGCACACTTCTTACCCACTTGGTTGCTTACCTTCTACTTTGGAGTATTTTCTTAACAGTTGTTGCTTTGTGGATGGTAATTGATTTCAAGGTCTTTCAGGTACCAGTACTCCCACAGCAGATGGTGCAGACAGGTGAGCACACCTTTCCTGGGCTGCTCCCACCGGAGAACCACATATAGAATTTCTCTGATGAAGAAGAGTATATTGAAAACTTTAGCTAGGGGAAAAAAAATAGAAGTTCCTGGGCTTTTTACCTCCTAGAAAACTTACAATCTGCTCTGTGAAGTGGGTTTTGTCTCTCTCAAACAGCTCAGTGCAGCAGGGGGAACTCTCAGTGGTCAACCTGCCAGTGAAAATTCTCTTTCAGCTGCTGTCTCTCAGGTCTTCTTTCTTGCTGAAGTTCAGGGTTTATTTAAGGATCTCTGACCCTGCATCTGGGGCCTCTTTGCTCTGTGATAGCTTTTAGTTGCCCAGTCTCAGTTTTAAGGAGCTGTTCAGGCAGTTTCTCCCTTTTTAATCTTTTATTAACAACCAGTGAGCCTGACTTCATCTGACCTTTCTGCTTCTTGCCTTTATTTATCTGCCAAACATCAGCCCAACTCCCTCAGTGAGTCTTGGATCTGTTTTGAGGAATCCTGGGAAGAGCTAGTTGGGATAACTTTCTCTTTTGGATGCCTTCCTTGGAGCTTCTCTTATCTCAAGCCTTCAGAGGAATGCATCATTACAGACAAACCCCTTGAAGTTATGGTTAGAGCATTTTGCCTTAATAATTCTGTCCATGGGGCAGGGATTTTGTCTGTCCCCACTGGCATCCTGCAGTCTACAGACCTGCTGGAATGTTTGAGGTTTCTTAACTCATCACTCTGAAATGACACTGCAATGAAATATTGTTCCTCTGGGACTACTGGGGTACCTCACACCCCAAAGGACAGATTTTATAAAGCTTTGCAAGAACACAGAAGGGTTAAGCTGCAGGTCTGTCCTCGTCTTGCTCAGCCCAGTGCTGATCAGCTCTCTCTGTGTAGCTGCAAATTTAATTCCTTCACAAAGGCTTTGTTTTGGCTCAACTCTTTGCTGGCCTGTCCCGTTGGCATCAGCAGGGACTCGGCTGTGGCTGCTGGGAGCAGAGAGTCCCACTCCTGCACGCTGGGCACTGGCCATAACTGGGAATGGAAACAGCCCTCTCACCTGCAGCCGTGTGCTGGCCTGATTTAGGTGCTGCAGGCAGGGCTGGAGGTCAGTGACTGTAGCCAGTCTCTCCACGCTGCCCTGTGACGCAGCCACCAAGCCGTGCTCCTTGTCTCCCAGTGCCACTTGGTAATGGCTGGAGAACAAATCCATTAGAAGACCTTTCGGATAGAAGAATTATAATTTTGCAAAACAGCAATCACTACAAGCATTACCCTTTAGCTACTGACAGCAAATTCAAGAATCTCATCATGTGCTGGTTTCACAGCAGCTGATAAAGGTTAATAAAATGGAGGTTTAAAAGGGAGTGTTTCTAAATTTTTTATGCTCAGAAAGGATGATTCTCATTTTATTGGACTGACTTAACCCACATTTTCCATCCAGATTCAAACTGCAGGACTCTGAAATTCCTTCTCGCCTCACATGGAACCATAAACTCCAGGCCTTGCTGCTGTCACAGCTGTCAGAGAGGAGATTGCCCTGTCTGCAGTGAGCTGGTGTCTGTAAATATCACTGCAAGATAAGATTTGTGCAGTGGCCTCTGGAGAATGGCACATCTGCTTCACTGAATTATTGATGTTAATTCAGAATTGGATCCCATACAATATTTCTAGCAGGAGTTCTTAATGCAGTGGAATATCAGGATTTTGTAGCTCACCTTTACTGTGCTCCCCTGTCTCTGAACACACTAATCTGTGGTATAAGTCAAAGACGTCTTGCAGCAGGAAGGATTTTACTCCAGATTTTTAGAATTCCTGGATTTAAGTTGGCCCTGCTCTTTAGAGTTAGTGCTAGTTCCATGTCAGTTTGAGAGGTGTGTGCTGTTGCTGTCCCGTTTCTCATCAGTACTGCATGATGAGACAGGTTATGTGCGTTTTTACAGGTTGCCTTAATTTTACATGTTGCCCAGGTGTGTACTTTGACATTATTCTGTGTTTTTTATGTAAAAAGAGAAATGTAAATATCTTGAATTTGTGGTACTACACTGAGTTCCACTGATTTCAGACAAAAATAATGAGTTGTTAAATTGGGCCCATTATATTTAAAATTGAGTCCCTTTTTTGGCTCTGCTGTTGCTAGAGATGAGCCTGATCTGAATCACTAATCCAGAGGCAGGTTCATAGCTGGTTTGTTTTGTTTTTATTGTGGACTATGCCTAACCACCAAGGATATTTAGGATAACAATACTCAGATTCCAGTTTTGGTTGCTTTGTTCATTGTATTTTCAAAGGTTTCACATCTGAGACAAGAAAGTAAATAAAAGGCTTTAAGCTTAAATCAATGATATAATCATAGAAGTGGTTGTTAATACTGACTTCATAGCTGATAAGACACATGAAATCATTTCATTTTTTACATCAAGTTCCACTTGAGATATCTTGATTAATATTTGTGTCAGAACAGAATTAGGACAGAAGCTGGATGGCTGTGGCACCTGTGCAGTTTGTGCACTATAATTATCATGTGTTAATTATTTATGTTGCGCGGTCCATCCAAATCCATCAACTTCTCCTGAAGCAATGGCTCAGATCAAAAGTGGCTCATTTGCACTCTGAGAATCTACAGGTGTCTTGCCTTTTATTAAAAATAAACTCTGGCCATTGTGTTGGAATGAACTATTTGCACACTGGGTTGAAATGATCAGGGCACGTCCCAAGAAATAGGGTTGGGGTGGGACTGTGGGCTGGCTGAAGCAGCTCAGCCCTCAGAGGTGGTTTGACTGGCAATTCCAGCTCTCTCGAACATTCCTAATATCATAACAATTCTTTTTCTTCGTAGATTTTATGGCAAAACAACAACAACAAGGATTTACATTGAATAATGACTTCCCTCTGTGCCCTCTAAGAGTACTGAAAATGACTCACTGCAAAGTTATTATCATTCCCTGTGTACGAGATGAGTGCAGAGATGGACAGAGACATTAAGCAACTTGCTCAGGGCTGTATAGGGAACTAAAAAGTCCTAAGAAAGTTAATATACTGATTTTTGACCTGCAGTCTTACCAGTAGACTTTAATGCTCTGACGTGGCTCTCACAAAAATAAATTATTTTATGCCTCGTATTTATTTTATTTTTGCATAAAACATGGGGCACTGAGCTTGACCAAATGGAGAAGTTAATAAATACAGAAGAATTTTTTAATATACATAAACTTGATATCTGTCTTTTTAAGATTAAAATAAGCAATAAAACTGTCAGATACTGTCATCAGTAGCACATGGGGTTTCAGGTATAATAGCAGCAAAATGTAATAATAATAATAAAATGCCGTCAAAGCACTCTGGCAACAAATGAATGCTCCTGCCTGTAACAATTTTCGGGAAAATTTACATTTTTAAGACTGATTCCTTTATTATTTAGGACTGTTTGCAGTAGCATAGGAGGAGCTGACATTTCAAATAATTGCTGCAGTAACAAACAATGGAAGCATTTATCACCATATGCCAATTAATATTTGGAGGCTATTCAGCACATGTAATGAAGGGTGAAGATAATCACCCTTGTTGTGTATCCTAATGTCCTCCACATCCCTGCCCCAAATACTGTTTTGATCTTTAAGATTCTTTTTCTTTAATGTAATGGGTCTGATTTTACCAAACTTGGGGAATTTCAATGCATATATGAGGTATTTAAATGTGCAGATCAGTTCATGCTTGGAGATAAGGCTGCATACAATGAGCAGGTGCCAAAAGAGGGAAACTGTTACCCCATCATTGTATAATTTGAGTGATTTATGTGTTGGAATGATGACACCTCTTACGTGCTGCTTTTCCTGATGCTGTCGTGTTGAGTGCACAACTTAATGACGTTTGATCTTTTCAATGTATTGTCTCACATCTCGTTTATGTTTGCTATCAAAAGGATAATTTGTAAAGCAAATATTCTCTTGATCTGAATTGGCAGAAGCATTTTTCAATCTGCCAATTTTTCCATTTAAATGAAAAAGAATTAAATTTATTAGCCTATAACTTTCTCTTTCTTTTAATGATGGGTTTATCATTCTACTTAGCATTTGCTCAGACAGTGGAGTAACTTTTTAAGACCAGAAGAGTGAAACATTTGCATTTGCTTTTAACCTGCTGCCAACAAAAACTGTAGATTGGGTTGATTTTTTTTGTTTATGGCTTATCAGAGCAAGGGTAGGACATTGGTGATACCACAGCAGGAATTTTTCTTGTTTCAGACACGTGGCAAAACCCAGCTGTGGCTGATCCAAGCAGGAGTGGACCTAATTGCATGTCTGAGTTGAGGAGTAGAGGGAAGACAAACACATCTCTCTCCTGGATGCTGCACAGGAGCTGTCAAGCCTTAACTGCAGTTTTTTATTTAAGCCTGGCTTAAGTTATGGCTGACTGACACGAAGTTCCAGGTGTTCCAGTTTCTTTCCTGTGGCTTGTTTGTAGCCTCCCTACCTCTGTGGTTCCACTGAAGATCTACTGGTCCCTGGAGTGACACTGCCATATATTTTCTTTTATCAGTGCATTAGTGTTTGTCATGAGTTGTTTGTAGCATAAATGTTTTTCTTTATGACTTTTTTCTGGTTCTAGACAATAGCACTGCTTACAGCATTTAGAAAAAAAAAGAGAGTGGAAAGTTGGTTGGGAATAAGGCAGCTTAATAATATAATTTTGAATTAATTCCTCAGAGAAGAGCATGCTTTTTAATATTGCAAGATGTACAGTGCAAGGCTGAGTGGTGAAAAGGTGTATTGCTAATATTATTGAAAGAAGGCCAACAGGTGCATGAAAGAATTTATCCAGAACTAAGACAGGTCCTGCAGAAGAGTACTTCTATATATGAAGATGACATCTTTTTTGTTTTAAATGAAATATGAGAGATGTTTTGGAGCATGAATAATAATACAGAGGAAGCAAATCTAATGGCAGAAGTATTAACGTGTAGAAATGAAGAGGTGCTGAGTGCTCCTGAATGATGATGGATTTTGCTGTCTCCTTCTTGCATCAATACCTGCCTCCCACTGTCCTGACAAAGAGCTTATCTGACTTTGCTCAGATAGATTCTTACCTGAACTTCTTTATTCCCAGAGGAAGCAATCAGTGAAATTGCACACACATTTCTGCTTCTCTTCCCTTCCATCTCCTATGATATTTTCATGGGTTTATGCTTCTGTATTTCTGCTTTGGACTGAACTGATATACTGCTCAGGTTTTCCCAAATTTTTTTTAACACATGATTTTATCTTTTTCAGTCATGCTTTGCAAGTCCCCACAGTGGATGAATACCAGGCAATGTCTGCTTAGCACAATGTCCAACTGCTGCTGCAAAGTCATCCAACGAGGGTTTGTGTGTCACTGACTTGATAAATATTTCTGCCACTTCCCTGAAAACTTTCCTCTTCTTCTTCTTCTTTCCAGTGATTTTTCTCCCTTCTGCCTTCCTGTAATGCACAGATGATAAGCAAATGTTACAATATCAGGTTTTGTTTACACGGATTTAAATTAGAATTAACCTACGGATTTTGAGGTGTTGAATTAAACTCAGCTCTGTTGAAAATGGTTGTTATTCTAACTAAGTGAATTTAAATTGTGGTTGTATTTCATGTGTTCCTGGCAAAAGCCTGAATTTGATATGATACCCAATCCAAACATGAATGGCTGGCACTGATGGTGCAGATCCCTCTGGCTGTGACAGGGCCACAGCCACAATGCTGGTTTTTGTCATGGGATTGGAAGATGGGTGAGACACTAAGTGTTAACAAAACAATAACAGAACACTTAACTAAGTGTTAACAAAACGATAACAGAGCCTCTGTAGACTGCAAAGAAGTGCAAACTTCAATTTGTCTTGCACATGAGGGTATTTCAAAAGCAATGTTTGAAATTGTTTTTAAAAGGACAAAAAAGCTGTAGATTTCAAATGGAATATGAGGTCTTGCTGAAAGGTAATCGTAAGTAACTGCAAACACTTATAGGTAAACATGAATAACTCTGCAGTAGAAGCACTTTACACATTTCAGTTTTGTGGTAGAACTCAAATAATAACCTGTTTTTGTTGGAAAGGGTAAGAGAGGGCAGGTCCCTGTTTAAATTTTATTCTGTTGAATCTGGAATACACTGCTCTAGAAAGTCTAGCATTTAAATACATAAATCCATGGAGTTCTTTCAGAGAGGTTGCCTGATAACCAGAAGGCAGAGGCTGGTGCCCAGAGGGGCTATAAGAGAAGATTCTGTGCTGGCTCAGCTCCCTTTCCAGTGCTAGTGTTTAGATAAATAAAAACATTTATAGCCAGAAACATTATCACCCTAAAGAGACCCACAGTCAAATGCTGTGACTACAGCAATCACAACGACATGATAAAAAAGTACCAGAAGTTGCACTTTTCCAGTAAAATACCTTTTGCAGTCACTTTATGCAGAAGATTCAGTTTTAAAGATTAGGATATGAATTTCTAGGAAATCATACCTTAAATCAAACACTCATAATATTTTCACAAGATCAGAAACAAAATATTAATATCTTCTTTTTTAACATTCAGTGTGGAAATACCAAACATGCCTGAAGTAGGGTGCATTTAAGAAACATGATGCTGTTACACAGCTGGCAGGTTAACTCTGTTCTGTGTTCAGCCATGGAGAAATCTTCAGTTATAATCACTCAAGTCACTAATAAAATAGCATAAATTCAGTATGATCTATTTTCAAAAACTGTCTATATGAAGTAACTAATATCAAACACATGTTTCAGTGTTTAGAATAAATAACAGCCTAGGTTTTTTGCTTTTGCTTTTTTTTTTTTTTTAACACATGGGAGCCTGTCTCCTTTTGTTCAGGTAGATGTGTGATCTATCAAAGTAGTTTCTGGAGCTGCCTTTTATGAAGTGTGGGTGTAAAAGCCTATCTGATCTTAAGTCTTAAGGTTGGAGATGAAAGCTGTCCATAATTAAGTCATTATTTATTTAACTTATCTGCTTAGTCCTCCAAACTTGGGCTGAGCCATTAGTTTGAAACTTATTTTAAAACATAAAAATAAAGGCTTCTCTTGAAGCAGAACAATATATAACCCAATATTTTTATACAAAACCTTTTTCAATGTACTTTTCTCTGCCCCTAGGAAAAGAAAATAAGGATTTTAGTTTTTTGCAATGTTTGTGTATAGGTGCCAGTTGTCTCAATTAATGTGACCATATAACCATATCAAGAAATGGATGGGAAAAATATCCTTACGTGGTGGCAGTAGAAGGCAGCACAGTGGGAAAAGGCTCTGTTCTAATGGATTTTGCATGGGATCTAGACAGCTTCCTCTAAATGCCTGTTTCCCTCACATGAGGCACAGAAGAAGTATGTTGCTGACTCAAGGGACTTACTGAGGTGCACAAAACCCACAGGATAAATCTGGGTCTTTGCACTCCTTTCTTTTAGGGCGCTGTGGCAAAATGTTGGCTCCTTTCTGCTGTCATTGGGTGTGCAGGGTCAGTAAAAATGATACAGGTATGCCCTGAAATTTCATTCCATTCCCCTGTTTGCTGCCATCACAGAACACTCAGATGCTGTTCCCTGTTCCTGTAGGCTGCCACATTCATTCATCCTGGAACACGATTTGTTCCCTGTTCCTGTTTGGTTCTCAGCCTAAACTCCCATCCTGGGGTAATGAAAAGTTATGGGGAGACAAAGATGTGCATAAAGAAGTTTAGGGCTGGAGATGAAACTCCCTATTGTAATTCGTGTTATGCTAATGAGGCACATAAGATCATTCAGAGCAGGGTAATGCAGTGATAATACCAAGGAACCAACATAATTTACTATGGGGAGCCTTTACTTAATACATCATATTTCAGCAAGAAACTTAATAAAAGGAAGCTTAATACATAAATACCACCAAGAAGCGTGGAAGATAATGCAGCATTTGATCAGACTAATACATAAACACTACTGTGAAACCTAATTTCCAACAAGTTACCCAGGAATCAAAATATACATATCCCTTATTGTTGCTGCTGAAGCAGTAGCTTAATAACTAAGGATACCAGAAGAGGCACAATAAGCATTTCCTATTATTTATATTCCCCTGTTGCCTATAATGACCATATAACTTAATATTTGATTGAATGGTCTGGATAGGAAAGCTATTTCCCTTGCAAATTAATCCCAGCACTCAGCTGCAGTACAGGAAGAAGTGTTACCATGGTACTGTCATGAGGCTTCTCCCATGACATTTTTCCCCCAGTTCTATTGATGCTTTCCTTTTTAAAGCCATTCAGTTTCATGGACTAATAAATATATATTGTGCCATAACTTGTTTTGACTTCTGTTCCATCAAGGGTCAAAAAGCTGTCATTGTTGGCTTGTTATTTGTTATTATTAGCATTATGAGAGTGTTTAATATCTCTTTGAAAACCCGCAATGTTCATTTAAAGGAGAGATTTCATCACATTGGTGTGGTTCCTGAAGGAGTAAGTGTCTTTCAAAACCGTGGCAGAAAAAGGGTGGGAAAGGGAAGTGAAAAGACTTAATGAGATGCTAGTGATATGATTTAAGAGCTCACTGGCTGGCGTCCATGTGTGTTTTCTGACTTATGTCTGAGAACTGTGACCTTGCATGTGGAAACAGAGTTGATCTGGAGGTGTCACCTGTGTAAATTGTTTCAGAGAAGTGCAGAACCCTATCTGGTTATTAGTTTATTTCTGTGGGCATGAAGACTATTGGTGTTAAGGGTCAGTGAAATTTCCTCTGGAAAATTCTTAAATCGATTTTTTTTCCCTCCTGTAAGTGTTTTCATTTCAGTAAACTTCCAAAACCAAAGTTAAATGAAGATTAAAAAGCTTGCCAGGTTGTTTTCTGTCTCACAGCTGAGAATCCCGACTTCTGGAGCTGATGGATTTACTCAGTCCTGGTGGGCACAATGTCTCACAACTAAAGGCAGGAGGGCTCTCTAACAAATCCTGGCTTTACAGCAGTTTACCCTGAAAAGTCTAAGAACCTGACTATCATTCAGGGATCATAATGATTTAGAGTCTGCTGGAGATATGGAAACTTCTGGGAGTTTTCGTTTGGGATTTCTTACATCCATACAGAAACTTGATGTGGTCAACTCCATATTCTGGGGCTCTTGATTCAGCAGTGGCTGCCAAAGCTTGTACACTTTCAAATCCAACCAAAACCAAATCTGATCTGACAGAGAGCCAGAAAATACAGCTTCTAGTGCTGTCATGGGGTCAGATGAATCTCATCCTTTGCCTTAAGGCCTTCTAACTACCCTAAGATCATTTATTCCAACAAAATCACTGTGTCCTTTCAGAAATTCCCTACTTTCAGGAAGGTTTTCCAGAGTAGGTGATCAGAACTCAAGCGGGCTAAAACCAAGATGCATCCTGAACAGAGGGTGGTCAGGTGGAGAGGCTGGAAAGGAGATGCAACACTGAATTCATGCTGTGTGTACCATAAAGTATTTCAGAATGAGCCGGAGCTGGGCATTTTTAACTCCTCTGTGCGTCTGTAGAGTTGGTGGAGTGCTGTCTGCTCATCTCACAGCTGCTCTTCTGACACGCTTAGATCTCAGCCCAGCCTCCAATCTGCCCTCAGGTTTTAGAGGGGAGATCCAGGGGACACCTGATGTGGCCAGCACTGGACTGGCTACCTGAAGCTCAAGGTGTGGATGTCAGTAATGCAGTTTCTGTTTTGCTTACATTAAATATCATCCCAGATGAAGACAGTCAGATGTATTCATGCATTACCCAGACATTTTCTAAAATCATTTAGGGGTATTTTTTGGCCAAATTTTCAGTCAGTTGTGGAAAAATAAAAACGGTTGGTCAATATTCAATATTCAAATGTGATGAATTATGTCCTCTTATTTCCCAGTATCAGTAAAGCCCTAATAATATAATCCTTAATCTATTTCTAATCCCCTGTGTGAGAAATGTAATAACCCATGACTTTTTTCAAGCATCCCTATTTTTCCAATCATAGGAATTTTTTTTCCAAGACTGTGTGCATATAACACTTGTTTATTTTCACGTTTGTAAGTAAAAATTGATTCAGGAAAAAAAGGTTCTGTTTTCCATAATCTGCCAGGTCAAGTCTCTCTGTATACCTTACAATGGGTAGCATAAAATGACACTGAACTAATTAATGCTAAGTTGATTCACCAGCTATCATCTCAGGGAACTGTGATAGGCCTGATTTTGATCCCTAATTATACCAGAATAAGTAAAAATGATACCGTGAAGGTTATTTTTGTGAAAGAACTATCAGCCACAATGTACAGCAGCTGTTATAAAACAGAAGTTAAAATTCAGAGCTGCTAATGAGATCTGCAAGCTAACCTGCCATTTCAAGGTCCTTTATATTCATAAGTTTGTAAAAAGGACATGTTCAGTTTTTGAGTACATAGTGTCACACAGTCCTGAAAACTCATTTATATTTACTCCCTGCTATTTATTTAAGCATTTAAGTAGAAAAAATATAATTGGCACTTCATATAATACGTACTACATAGACAACCTAACATAATACCAAAATGACATTTTTTAGGGAAATTACCAACATTAGTTAAATTGAGAATCTAGGCAAATCTTTTCATGCTCTTTTTTTTTTTTTTTTAATAAATGACAAAATATGTTTCCACATATTTATTTCTGTGGTGATAGCTATTTGCATATGAAAAGCAGACAGCAGATAATATTTTTGAAATATTTCTCTCAGTGTCCACAAAATTGGATATTTAATTGTAAAAAGAACAAACCAAAAACCCAACAAAACCAAACACACACAAAAAAAATTTACAGAGAAAACAGTTTTTCGTGGGTATCATTTGTCTTCAAGAAGAAATTTGGTCTGACTCTGGTTCCATAATTCATTCTCACAGGCAGAGTTTGTCTTTATATGAGACGGAGCAGAAAAGCCAGCGCTCCAGCTCTGCAGTGGAAATGTGGCGTTCGGCCGTGGGGCTGCTCCCTCTGAGCTCACCTCCCGCGAGTTCCTGGGCCGGGGGACACGCACAGGCTGCTGCCCTCCCTTCCTCGGGGCCTGCAGTGCAGCCTGACCCTCAGCTTGTGCTCTGGCTCTCCCCAGCCCCGACTCTCAGTGTCCCACCCCACCCATGGGCCCCTGACCAGCTGCTCCCACCTCCCTGTGCCCTAAAGGACCCTTCTCCTCTCCCTGGCTGCTGCTGCCCCCTCTCAGTGTCACCCAGCCCTGTTTTGTGACCTGCACCCTGCAAGAGAAGGAATTGGATGCCTCTGGCTGTTAACTCAGCCTCCCTGGCAGATCCTTTGGGGAGAGTTCCCAACCCACTGAGGTGAATGGAAAAATCTCTGATTCACCGAGTTTGAATCATGTCCATACACCCCTGCTGACAAATGTCTTAAGATCTGACTCTGCGGGGACTTAACTGTATTTAAATTTACCCTCTTCGCTCAGAGAGGAGCCTTACCCTTCACAGCTTCCTAAGGCTTTGCACTGACAAGGGGTCTGACAGATTGGTTTGTGCCCAGGCCCTCACCTTTTCCGGGCTGCCACACTTCCACAAGAGTCTGCTTGTGACAGGTCAGACCTGAACAAAGTCAGAGGGTCATGCAGGAGAGACGTGGCAGCAGTCTGGGGCACGGTGATGCCCCAATGTGTGGAACAATTACTGCTATCAATAAAAAGGCCTTCTCCTGTCAGAGGACCGGGCTCTCTTCACTCAAGTAGATGATTTTAAGCTGTTGCTATCAATTAAATAACTCAGTAGCCCCAGATGAGCAGAATTTGGTCAATTTGCAATGTTAAACAATATTTTTTGGCGTATAAGTAGTAGGCATTCAGTGATATCTCCTTTTATTAGTTTTCTATGTTTGGTTCTGCTTCAGCTTTCACTTTGCCAGGGGTTTTCTTCCTTCTTCCTATACATTTTTACTCAGTCTTAACACACGATTCTTCTCTGCTTTTCATTGTTTCCCCCTGCCACACTAATCAGGCTGCCAGGCAGCTCTGTCTCAGCAGGGCCAACACCCTTTTAGCTGCACTCCCATGCTTTGCCCTGTGTCTTTCCCAGTGTTCCTCAGATGTTTTGCTTTGACTTTGTGTTGCACCATCTTCAAGAAAGTTGTTTGACTATGGAGAAAAAGGTGTGCAATGAGGCATCAATGAAGGGACAAAGATCAGGTACCCCGAGGAGGTAGAACATCGATAAAAAAGAAGGAATGAATGCCTCTGAGGAAGATAAAGCAGCGTGATTCACAGCTCTGGAGAATGCTAGGCAGGCATGAAACGTTTGTAAGGTAAATAATAGCCTAAGATCAAAAAAAGCAAACAAAAGCAGATGAAGCACAGTATCAAACAGAATTTAAATAAATCATTAGAAGAAAAACCTATTTCTTGAACCATAGGACACTAAACAGCATTTAATTAAAAATGTGTGTTTGATCTTCTCATATGATTAGTTTTGCATTACCCTGCCATTTATTTTGGTGATATTGAGGCCAAAGGGGCTGGTGTCCTGGGCTGAACAAGATTTAAATAACAGAACTTGTGCTGAGGTTAGTGAAAAAACTTTGATTTACTTCAGAGGAACCATCAACTTGTCTATTCTTAGACCTGCAAAGCAATTTTTACTTGACACCTGCTGTTTTATCTCACTCTCTCTCTCACTTAATGTTGTAGCTGGCAAACACAGGGACTGGAGCTGTGCCTAATGCCCTGCTGGGGGAATCCTTGACCTCTTTTGTAGGCAGGGCTGCCTTTGGATGGACAGATAAAATCTAGTCCAGAGGACTGCACAAAAAAGTTGGAGGAAATCTTGGCCATTGGTCATCTTTCCTCAGGCTTCGTAAGGAGCAAAATTAAAAGCTCATATTAATGTGCAGCTGGAAAAATAACAGCTGAACAGCTTTTGATCTTTTCAGTAATCTATGGTGATTTTTCAAAAATAAAAGTATCTAGAGTAATTTTTTCACATTTGCTCTTCAGCTTATGTCTGAAATGGGCAGTGTTAAGTAGGCCAAAGATCTTTACACAAGTCATTGTTTGCCCACATTAAAACAGAAGACTGTCAACCATATGTTACCTACTGGATGCTCCTCATTTATATTACCAAAACATTCAGATGATTTCTTGGGTAACAACTGCAGGAATTGCTTTTTATATAGGAAATGTTTTACAAATATTGATAGTGTTTTAGCTCTAGGACTTAGCTAGCACGTTATAGATGAGAAGAAAAAAGCAAGTAAAAGGAAAAATGTACTAATGTTTATTCTACAAAGTCAAATAAGTGATTTAGTGATTGGTAAGACCCCTATAAATCACTGCAGACTGTGTTTTCAGCAAGCTTCTGAAAATGAATCTGCTCTCCTGTTTAACATAGCCAGGCCTGCCCAGAGCACTGGCCTGACATAAATCAACTCTGTTCATACCCCAACTGCTGTGAAATGCAATCTGATTCTCAGATTGCCAGATCCCTTCCCTTAGGGAAGAAAGCTGAGTGCTGTGGAGAAGATATTCCAAAAAAGCAGCCTCAGATCTGGTTTGTAAAACCCTTGGAGGAGAGAACAGGTCTTCTATCACCAACCTTTCTACATGTTGTACAGCGTACTTGGTGCTGGTGACATTATAAAACAGGTAGTGTTAGGTCCTCAGTGAGTCATGGACACGTTTTTATGAGGATTTTTATTAATTTAGTACAAAATTTAAAAAAAAAAGAAAAAAAGAAATCCTAAATGTAGATAAGCAACACTGGAACTCTTGAAACTGTAGATACGGTACTTCAAATTGCATTTTTATGACACAGCTCCCATATTTTCATTTTCTTGTAGATTTGTAAATGGCAAAGGCCTTGTGCCAGCTGAGAGTGTCAGGGGGTGAAGGCCAAAAAGTTGAAGTTGCTTTCTGAATAGCAAAATCAGTGAGATGCCTCTGGGTGTGATAGCAGTGCAGTGTTAGGTGGCAGACAATATTCTGTTGGGTTAAATACCATTTTTGTAACTGTAACGAAGTATCTTTTTCTCAGTTTCTCTAACACTTGCTCAAGGTACATTACCCATATAATTAAGCATGATTAAATGATAATTGCAGTCTTTTTGCAAAGTAATTCCATGGCTGTTTATGCTTTGCAGAAAGTACGTGGCATTTATTTTGCATGTGTCAAGTTAAAACTCTAAATGTTAGAGAAGTTGCTAAGGAATAATTGCCATAAATTCACAAAGGAATTACTAGGTAACATATGCCTGAGGTGGAATAAAGTACTGCACAAATTTCTGTCAAGATGCAATTGTATCTTCAAAATGGCATTACTTTTGTATTATTTCTGAAAAAACAAAAGTCATGGCAAGTGGAAACATCTGTATTTGGTTATGGGTGATAAATTATTTAAGTAAGCTACCAGGTTTTTTATTTATAAAAGCTCTTCTGTTGGTGCTGCAGAAACCCCTTTTCTCACCTAATTCTGGAGACACACAGAGGATTCACTGAGGCTCTTTTGCTTTGATATTTCTTCTTTTGAACAAGGATAATACAGCAAGCAAAGGGTAAGGAGGTCTGTAGCACAGAGTGGCACTTTGTATGTTAGAAAAAATCCTCATAAACACTGGCTTCATCTGCATTAACTTCTTAATTTGGATCCAGGGTGCACCTGTGGAGTAAATCTTCCCCGTTGCTGCTGTGGAACCTCCTGGCCTGCTCTCTTGGTGTGAGGCTTGGAGTGAGACTGATTTCTGGTGCTTCCCAAAATCTCATTCCTTTCCGGAGGGCATTTCAAAGCAAAACATATTTCTTTTAAATCTGAAGGAAACAATCACAAAGTAACCTTAGAAGCGGAATTTCTTTGAAATAGATTTGGATATTTATCATTGTGATTTATATTTTCTTTGGGATAATGGCATTTTTTGGGTAGAGAATTGTTTCCTTCCTCTTTGGGAGCATCCTACTCTCTGAAAGCAGTTTGTATTTGGAGAGTCCTTGTGCCTGGTTTAACAAGTATTTAAACATAGGCTCCATATTGAGCTGATAATTTATTTCAATTTTATTAATTGTACATAGTTTTGGTCATAGGGCATCTCAGCATAGGGCTGAGACCTGGGATTTTTTGGCCTGGAGAAGTCTCAGTGCAGATCTTATCAATGTTGATTTCTGTTTCATGGGGGCTGTAAGGGAGAAGGGCTCAGAGTCCTCTCAGAGGTGCCCACTGTCAGGACCAGAGGCAATGGGCACAGACTGAAACACGTGAAATTCTTGGTGAACATGAGAAAACACTGCTTTTATAGTGAGGGGAATTGAACACTTGAATGGGTTGGCAGGAGAGGTTTCAGTTTCCATCCTCATACCAAACTGTGCTTTGGGGTGTCTTGTTGCAAAGTCTTACTGGAAAATGGTGCAGAATGCACAGGTTGATGCCCTCTTTTCCTGTATATTTCTTTTCAGGTTGTTTTTGCACTGAAGGAGGCTTATGGTCCTTCTTCTCTCGTGCTTCTGTCGACTGAAATGACTTTTTCCCGTAAGATTTGTTTGCTTGGAAGGGATGTCAAAAAAATTTGCAGGAACCAAGGTGAGTATTAAGAGGGGAGATATGCTGTGCATATCCTGCCGCTGTCAAATGAAAAATTGCCACTCAGGTGCCTAAATCAACTAATTAATCCATACTACATTAATTATGATGATGAAAAGCTAATCACAGCTTATTGGCCTCAAAACAAATGCAAGTGAATGAGATAGATTTTCAAGGCTGGCTGGTGGCCCCAATCCAACACACTCCAAAAATCTGCTGGAGGTACCAAGCAGAACTGAGTGGTGACTGCAGGTAAGAACAAATCCATTAATTTTTGGGCCATTTTCAAAGGCAATGACAAAATTGTCAGCCTTCTCTTGGTAACTAAAGATTGTGTTAGTTTTCATGAAACATTTATGCAAGCTCTTGACCATTTCTATCTTTATGTGACATCTATGAGTTCTTCAAATGTTCTTACAAACATGTATTTTTACAAACATATTTCATAGAAGAGAAATTACAGTATTGGACAATGCACATTTGTCTGGAATACTCACAAATTTCAGTCTGTGATGAACTGCATGCTTATAGCTTTAGACAAGACTGACAATGTTGTAATGATTAGGAGAGATTTCTGTGTTGGTTTTGATTACTGTGGCAGCAAAGCGTATCTGCAAGTGACAGAGTCAAATGTATCTCCGCCAGAACAGAAGGGATGTTAAATCTGGGATGCCCCTGTTGGTTTGCCTTTCCATCTTTCTGTTTATCTCAGCAAATTATAGTCCTGCAGAGACCAGTTTGGATCTAAAGCTTAACCTACATTCCCTTAACATCTGTTCCTGAGGAGTAAAAACATATGAATTTGTACATGCTGATTCATTTTCAAAGGGAGACACTTCCCATGAAAAGCCTTTCCACTGAAACATAATCCAAACACTCCCTAAAAGACAAAAATGAATAATATAAACTAGGCTGAGATTAAAAAAAAAAAAAAAAAGAAGAAGAATTGGTGCAGGGATTTTCATAGTAATTTTTCTTTTCAAAGCCAGTGCAGGTAAACAAACACAAAGGTAACCAACACAATGCATTAAACAGGAACAAAGGAAATTCTTGAAAATAAAACTCAAGTGGGAGAAGAAGCTGAGTGGAGAAGCATAGGATTTGTCTTGTGACAATCAAAAATTATAAACCAGGGAGGGAATAATGGCAAAATGCAAATTCTGAAAGTTCAAGCAACTCCATAGGAAGAGAGCACTGTCATGATGGAAAGTAATCAGCCTAAGGGCATCAAAAAATCATCCTTGACTTAAATCAGTTTGTAAATAATACTGATATACTTCATATAGGTAGTGACAAGAGTAGATAGGTTTACAAAGAAGCAAATTTGTCTAGGACAATAAAAATGAAAGCATTATCACAAATTTTCGTCCTGGGACAATTTCAACTCTTGTGCTGCAGGGCATCAGAGCAACAACCCAGTGGTGGAAAATCCAGCCTAGGAACAAAATAGCCACTACAATATATGCAAAATTGGATATTCTGTACCATTGTGGGTTATACCTTTGTTGTCACCATAATCTAGAACAAATGGCAAATATTTGTACTTTTGTCTGTTTGGATTTTTGTCCAAAATCTTCGTACACAGGGGAGATCATCTTACCTCACTGGGGAGTTGGGGACTTGCTTTCTGTTTCAGCTGGGGATGTGGCTTCTGTTTTGAAGAACTGCGTTTTCCTTCACATCTGCTGCCTTTATGTTTGAGTTTCTGGTAGCTGGGAAGAGCTCTATCCTCACGTCACAGCTGGAGTGAGAGAGAATGTTCAAAGTTGCTTTCTTCCTTCTGAATGTGAAAAGAAAATTATATCTCTCTGTTGAGTGGAGGGCGGAGAGCAGGCTGCAGAAGGAGTTGTGCTGCTGCTTCTGTGGGGAGCACTTTGTTAAGGGCCTCCAGATGCAGGGTGGCAGGGCTGGATATTGCAGAGACCCCACAAGTGCCACGCACTCACAGACATGGGGATAATGTGCTGCTGCATCCAGGACATCCATTAATGCACGGTACTTCTAAGTTTGCTTAGACTTTCTTAGCCTGGGAAGAAAGAAGGGGTGGAGAGAAGGTGTTTTAACATTTGGTTTTATTTATTACCGTGCTCTGATTTGATTGGTAATAAACTAATTTTCCCCAAAGAAAGCAGTTTTACCCATGGTGGTGATTGCTGAGTGGTCTCTCCTGGTCCTTATCTCAGCCCATGAGCCTTTAGTCACATTTGCTCTCTCCCCATCCAGCTGAGGAGGGATAGAGGGGCTCAGTGGGCACTTGGCACCCAGCCCTGGTCAACCCACTTGATTTTTTTTAGTGGGACAATGACCTCCTTGCTTTCCTGAGATGTCTTCCAACCAGAATTGTTCTGTGTTTCTAAAACTGAAATCACTTTATGGAAAGGAAGTCGAAGTCTGTGAAAAATTAACTTATCTCTGTTTTTAAGTACTGGGCCACAGACTTGAATTCACTGGCTTTGTACCAATGTAACTGCTTTAAACATCTTATTGCAAAAACAATGTCACAAAATGGACAACTTGGCATTTTTTCCAGACTTTTGGTTTGTCTCCAGGTCACTGAAGATGCATAACTAAAATGCACAATTATACACATACCTGTCCAGGCAGCCTGGGTCTATGCAGACAGCAGGATTTTCTGTTTTCTGGAGTATTTCAGTTTCTTAAGGGCAACTAATGGTTCTGGCAATGTATCTGACCTGCCCTGGATGCTGACACAGACAGAACTGAAAGACTTGCTGTTAGCAGCCAGAGACATTACCTTAATTCAAGTGAATTTCTCTTTGGCTTCCCAGTGATTCCCAGTCAATATTTTTATTGGCAAGTTACTTTATTTACTGTCTATGTATTTAATACTTCACCATGTTTATGGAGGTATTTTTCAATGCCTTTTGATAAAGCTCAACTTTTTCTTAAATATGTGTAATTCCTCTTAAATTCCCGCTTCTATGACAAAATGAAAGTTTTATAATGGAGCATGGTCCTCATTCTTCTGCATAACCTTGAGCAAATCTGTGGGAGAGGTTCTTCCCTAGCAAAAGGAGAATATTGCCCTTTCTTCCTGAAAGTAGTTCAGGTTTTCAGGTGAAGACTACATGAGAAATAGGCACAGTTTGTTATCAGAGTTCATGTGAGGGAAGATGCCCCATCTGTGCACCTCTGCAGCATCAGGGCAGTCTGCTGATGCCACTCATTTCTCTAATTTGTGAATGTGCTTCTGTTGGCTGGACCTTTCTCAAATAATAGTTATGCTACTGTAAATAGAACTGGAAACTCCTTGCTGGTATCTTCTCTTCCCTCACCATTCTGTTTTTCATTCTTATTGCTTGGGCAAGTGAATGCACCCTTGCTTTTCTTCTCTAGCAGCCATATAAAATAGTATGAGTTTTCACTCTTCTGTAGATACAAAGCATATCCATGGAATCTGAAATTTTATTTATTTTTCCGTTGTCCCTTTCTTCTTTTAAAATGTACCTAAGAATTCCTTTTCTGTCCTTTTACTTTTGTCTAAGCAACATGAATATCCTGATGTTTCATGTTAATTTATCCTGACACGTGGTTATTGCTGTAATATATTCCACTGAAAGCTCAGATATTATATATATTTGTACCTAGTGTGATGCTATATTGGATGTCCAGTGAATTTATCCTAGTAGCTGCAAGTAGTGTAGTTCTTTGTCAAGCTTCTGTCTACTTCAATAAAAAAAATAATGAGCATGAAGATTCCTTCATTGTCTGGGAAGTTATTTCTGTTCAGGGAACTGCTTTTTACAGTGAAATTAATGGAATATTAAAGGTTCCTCCAGCTTCATGGCATATCAGTTGAATGAGCAAGTACATACTTATTAAGTTCATCTTGATATTTTACAAGCCATTTCATGCCTTAGTTAAAAGAAGTTAGGGTGCCTTTTCCTTACAGGAAGTGAGAAAAATATTACAATTTTGCAGTGAGTTATTTTAAGGTCAGCTTGTAGAAAACTAAATGAACTGGCAGTTGCAGCTCCCAACAGATGGCAGATAAAGTGACTAATATTGGAAGATCTGCTTTAAGGATTCTGTTCATGTTTCCACTGTTTTGCAGATGGTTTGTGAAACAACCAACAGTTTCACTTAAAACAACAGCATTAATCAAAGTTGCAAAGTTTTCTCTCTGAAATTTCTCCTTGTTTGGGTGCTAAATAATAGCAACAAACCATAAAACATTCTGTGCCCTTTCTCCCTCTCCACCAGACTCTGTTATCTCTGCCACGTCCCAGGTTTGTACTGCCCTGTTGAGCTCCCCAGCAGCTCTGCCTTTGGCCACGTCTCCTGTGCTCCTGTGCTGGCTTACTGAGAGACTGATTGCTCTCTGTTGTAATATCTTGTTTTTCACTCATATTCTTATTGCTGACTTCCTCTCCCACATTTTTAAATGGGTTTCTGTTTGCCACCACAAGTCTAATTCGGCAGATGTGGGGAGATCTCATTTGCTCCAGAAGTATTGCCCCCTTCTCTTTTTTCACCACATGTCCAATATTACAAGTTACCCTATTAGGAGCAGTTATTGATTCCTTCCTGCTCATTTATGTTATCTGCAATTGTGTTGACCCTCAATTCCTTTACATTTTTCTTCTTCTCTTTGGAAGCTCTTCTGTTGGTTATGCCCATTCTTGTTGATTTTAAGGTCTTATCCCTAAGTTTGTTGGAAAGTGTGTTTTATCACAAATATCAGAGAAACAAAAATACAGTATTGTAGATAAGGCTGTCCTCCTAGACAGCTAATCACACAGGTTCTCTAGAATCCAGCCCTTCCACCTATCATTCTGCTCTTCTACCAATGCTCAAAGTCTTGTCCATGCCTTTCAGACCTTCTCTCTACGCATCTATTTTACCATTTCCCCATTAAAACTAAAAAAATTAAAATTAAATCCTCTTTGTGCATATATTACTTTTTTTTCTTAGTTAAATTTATTTTTATAGCAATTAAGTTGACACAAGTAGGCAAAACTTGTCTGTTTTTGGGTAGAGATGTTGCCTTTACATGGAAGTTCTTTTTGGTTCTCTCCTAGGAGGATGAAGGCAGCTGTTTATTAACAAGAGTGATTTCTTGAAGCTGAAATAAATAGTCTGCTACTGTCTGTTCAGCTCCCAAACCACAATATTTTCAAAATACATGGGCAGGCTCTGAGTTTTGGCAGTTCCTGCTACTTACCCATAATGGACTATTAGATTGAAAGCTAAGCCAAGTAAATTTTCTCAGTTTAACTTTTCTTCTGGCAAATGTTTAATGTGTATGGTGTTTGCATTATAGCAATAAAGTCACAATATTCACTTAGGTTTAATGATTTATAGCAGAAGCTTATTTTGTACTTACTCAAAACAAAATTCCTCACTGCAGAGAGAATTCAAGTGGAAATTCACCTACCTCTACTGCTTTTCAGCTCGAAAAAAGTGACATCTGTGAAAACTCCATATGAAGAGTTTTTGAGATCTGAATGAGACTGAGAAATGTAAATGAAGGAGGATGAAAAGCAGCTCAGATGAAATGCTGTGAAAGAAGAGAAAGAAGAGTGAGAAAGTAAAAAAAAAAAGCAAATCCAAATGTGATTGAGACCGGCAAAGAGGAAGAAGGGAATCCCATGAGAATTCATTCAGGATTAATTGCAGAAACTGTTAAAACCTGGAGTATGATTTTTGCAGCATGTGTTAATCTGTCAACAAAGTGGGGAGATGATGCAGCCAGCAGGAAGGAGATCCTGGGAAACTCAAGGTAAAGGTTGAGCTGATGTTAAAAGAGGAATGATTTGCAGGCTCAATCTACTCCCCGTTCCAGAATATCAGGAAGGACAGTTTTTTTATTATGTTTTATTTTGAAGTGGAGGAGGCTTGATGTTTCAAGATCCAGGGTACTCCAAGGTGGAAGTTCAATTAAAACAACACTTGGAATGGATGAAAAAATATCCAAATACAGTTCTTTGACTTAGGAATCCAACTCATGGAAATGAAATTAAAATGACACTAGCTAAATGTTCAGCTTTCCTTAATAGTTCTCAGAAGAAAAGGAGCATTCATTTGACTTCTCATCAGCTCTACAGAAAGTGAAGTTGAGCAGTCATTGCAAAGTGCTGGCAGGAGGAGAGAGTGATAGGAACGTGCCCAGGGGCTTGTTAGAAATGGGTGACAGGTGCTGATGCTTTCCACAGACTTGTGTAGAGCAGGAAGGGTTTGAGTCTAAACAAGTTTAATACAATAAATAGAAATGTAATGGATATTAACAGCTGTTATCCTCAGTGAATGCAGTCAGGGTAAGCTGGGGGTTTACACTGGGATTTCTTAGAAGAGAGTGTGGCTCCTAAGTAAGGATGGACACTTCCTATGCTTTGAGAAATCAGCAGTGAAACAACTGGTGAAGACAATGCAGACATAAATTCTGGTGGTTTTCTTTATGCTTTCTAAACACTGATTTAAACAGTTACGCATAAAAGGGTTTTCAAGGCTAGAAAGAGTCTTCCAAATGGCCAATGCCAGAGCAAGCACTGGAATGGGAGCACAGAATACTGACGGTTGAAGTGGATAAATTCTGAAATATTGTCTGAACTTTGTGAGCTAGAAGCAAAATTTTCCCAAATCCAAACAACTTGAAATGCACTTTTTAACCAAATGAAGTTCATTCTACTAAAAGTCTGAACAGAAGGAGCCAAGGTAGAAACCTCCCCTCAGGACTGGTGTAGGTGGAAATAACTTAAACTGTGTGGCACATAATTGTGTTATGTGGGTGAATGTCTGAAACAGAGCTTTTGGAATTTCAAGCAGATGCTACTTGCAAGCTGCAGTTGGTGAAAGCCATGTGTGGGTTTGGATAATGTGGATGCTGAAAGCTGGGTTGCAGAAAGATTTTCCAGCTTTCTGCCTCTGTCTGTGAGGAAGTCTTTGCTTTCTCACAGACACTGGCTGAAAACAGTCAGAAGTTTCTGTAAACTAATCCCTTTATCTTGCAGGTTGTTTTTCAGCATTGTTATGGCTCCAACTAGAAAATATTTAGAAATGGGTGTCTTAGAATTTGGCCAATCCCCTCAAGGGGTGGATGGCCAAAAGTCCAATTACCTTATGCCATTTAACACACTTTTGAGAACTAACATATAAAAGCCTTTGGAAAATTATTAAAGTGCTTCCTTTATCCCTGAGCCTTGGACTCTCTGTTGTTTTCTCTACCTGTTTCTCAGTGTGACAGTGACAGGATAACACCTGGGCTAAACAAAGGTGCCAAAAGGTCCTGAAACCTCCAGGTAATGAAGAGAGGAGACAGAACACTGGCAGTTAGGAAGCTGATCACTTGTTGTCACTGCATTTTGACTGGTTGGGACATTCAGGGGCTTGGAGGCTGGGAAAGAAGGTGAAGATCTGGACTGGAGGAAAGCTCTTGGAAGTGGGGGAGGATCCTGGACATCTGAGAGATTTGTGGAGATGAATGTTGGAGGATGTCCATGGACCTTGGTTGGTAATGCCAGAACTAGAGATCTGACAACTTCCTGTACCTAAAATATGAAATGTATTGTAACAATACAACTTTTCCTAATAATGAATAAAAAAAACAAAGGAGAAAATGTTTTCAAAATATGGTTGTCCTGAAATACACTGACAACCTGAAGCATAGTGCATGGTGAAACCCAATAATTAATAACAGAAAACCAAGGGCAAACACTTGATTTGGATAGATGGGTTTTTTTAATGTGGTTTGTTTTTTTTTTCTCATTTAGCTCTATAGGTGAGAATTTGAAAGGGCTGTGAAACAGTAGAGAACTTCTGGTGAAAACATGTGGAGAATTTAAATGGAGAAAATAGCAATTGAATATAACTCTTCTGGTAGTAGGGGAAAAGTTGCTTGCAGTTCACATCTTTGTGTTTGACAGGTCATGTTACCCAGGAGAAGCTTTTTGCTTCAGAGTATCTGTGGGTGGAATCTTGTGGCTTGGAATTTGCTGCTGTAATCTTCTCCTCATCCCTTCCTGTGGTAAGTTTTTTGGATATTCACGGAAATGGAATAAGTTTATATTCTTTTATCAAAGTTATTATTTTAATCTTGGAGAATTCAAGGTAGGTTTTTAGAAAATGTAAACAAGGCAACAAAGGCTCAACCAAAGTGTGAGATTTATGCTGCAAAATCATTCTGTGTGAGAATAGTGAAGAACAGGAGGGGAAAGGAAGACCTTGTGCTGTTCTTATGAGTCACTCTGGGGGGACAGAATAGTTAATGAAATATTGGTAAAGCTTACTGATATATTAATAAATATTGTTAGTATATCAACAAAAGACATTTGGATTTTCTTTGGGGGTTAAAAAATTTATGTATGAATCTGACCTTTTTCTCACTGCCATTACTTTTTGAGCTTTGTAGCAGCAAAAAAGGAGGAAATGGTTGAACAACATACATGAGATATTGCATTAATATGTGGATATGGTAGGCATTTGAAATAGATTAATGAGGAGTGTACTGTGTACAAACAACGTTTCACAAAGGGGTTTATGTTTAGATTTGACCTTGTCTGTCTTTGTTCCTTCGCAGTATAACACCCAGAAGGGTTTGAGCAATGAGTACAAAAGCTGCTGCTGTCTTGTTCTTGCTGCCTGAGATTTGTTGCTAATGGCCTGACTCATTAGAACCTACTCCTACAAAGATGGACTCAGAAAGTCTGCAAAATAAAACAGGCTGCCAAAAGCTACCCAGGTGTAAATACATCAAAATACTAAGTACCAAATTGCAGCTACAGTTTGTTTTACCCACCTGTCTTTATATTTTTCCCAACGTCTCTTAAAGCTGATTTTGGAACGTGCTGAAGTAATTTGAACTAAAATGCTTACATCAAAGGATCTCTTGTATTTCCCACTAATTGACATTGCTGTGGTAACAGAGCTTTAATAAGAAGTGAACTCTGCTTTCCTAGGTCTTCATTCTCTCTGTTTTCTATTAAACAGGGGATATTTCACGTATCCTTAGCACAACCTTTCCCCTTGTCAGAGAGCCAGGCTTCAACTCCCACCTCTGTATGGACGTGTGTACATGTAACCAATCAAGGCAACAAAAACTTTTGTAATTACAATCACCATGGCCTGATATATTTATAGAATTGTTAGGAAAATGGAGCTTTTTGGTAACTAAAGGTGCATATTGATTTGAAAAATTCAAGACCCTTCTTTTAGGATGATATGCTTGGAAGTGGAAGGAACATGTACTTGCTAATTTGTAATGCCTCTGACAGTTTTCTCTGTGGATTAGGCTCAGAATTGTCAGTCCAAGTCACAAGCAGAAGGTGGAATAAAGCTGATTTGCCTACAGAGGATCTGTAATCATTCAGGAACTTCAAGTTAGGTAAAGCATTAAACTAAATAAAAATTCTCAACACTGTGTGCTAACCATCACAAAATAAGAATCAGGGCCTCTTGCTGTGCAGCCTCTGCAGGAACCTGCTGAAAGGCACACACAGAGTGCAACAACCACCAAACAAGTCTCATTTTTTTTTCTTCAGATAAGGAAGAAAATCCCCTTAAACTTTTAAAAAAGCACAAGGAATTAAATTACTATTTTGCACCTGACATGCAGCCCCTCCTGCCTCTCTTGCAGTTAAGCTCAGGAAAAAATTTCCAGGTTCCTGTCTAAGAATGGGGTGTATTTAAGTGCCAGTCTACCCTGGAACCTTTAGGAAGAGAGAGCTTGGTAACAGGAAAAAGTGAAGTTTGTTTGCTTAAATTAATTAAAGGGAAATGTGATTAATTTTTATGCCTGCAAATATGCTGTTAGAGCACGAATGGTAGAAGATTCCTTGAAAAGTTCACAGATCATTGATTAGCCTTTTTACGTTATGTAAAATAAACCAGAAAGTCAGAGGGCAAGAAAGCACAAAAACCCCACTCACTAAACAAACTTTGTTGAAAGAAGAGTTCAATTGCTTGAGACATTTAATATAGGGAAGTTTGCTGACCTGAATATGAAGAGTGAAGATGGCAAAACTGAAAAAAACACCAACTTGATAGTCACTGAAACTTACCCATTGAAATCAGAAGTGCAGCAAAGAAGAGACATTGAGAGACACTCAGAGAAATTAAAATTGGAAAAAAACCCCACAACCAACAAACCACTTATTTAAGTGATAGCAATTATTGGTAGTCACTGGAATATTTAATCCAAATGACATAATAAAATCTTCTTAATTTAGAGCTTGAAAGATGTTAATAAACTCACTATAAGTTAAGATTGGTTAAAACTTATGATTTATGTGCTGCAAAAACATCAGAAACATGGTGAGATCAATGTGTAAATATTTCCCCCAAAAAATATTTCTATGAGATAACCTTTCCACTTCAATATTGAAAGAAGTTTGGTTTTTTTAATGACAGATAACATAAACCCAAATCTGTCTTCTAAGTGGGTAAGATTTCATGAGAGTTTATTACAAATATTATTCCTTCTCAGAAATCAGTGAAAACCTGTTCACATAATGTTGTTGAGAAATGGAGATGTTGGGTTATTCTTTCTTCATTATTTTATGAGGACAAATACAAGAGAGAAGTGCATTATTAGACACAAGAATAATGTTTAAAAGGGTAAAATATCCCCAACATCTCTATTTCTGCTCAGATGGAGCACCTGGCACTAAATGCTAGATAAGAGTGGGAAGGATGGTGCACCATTTGCCAGTGCTCTGCAGTAGAATGAAAGGAAATTATATATATATATAAATAAATATGTATAAATTTAGTCGATTTAACTGACTGTGTTTCCCAAAGCTTGCAAATTGGGAGATTTTACATTGCAAACACAAGAAGAGACTCAGCAAATCATTGCTCAGCCTTTAAGGATAATCTGTCACATGAATCAGCAGAGCCCTTCAGCAGATCATATTGCCACTTTTCCTTTTGTCAGTACCAAAGCAGCTTATGAATTTCCCTGACCATTTTCTTAATCCTTCCCTGAAATCATTAACTCTCTGTAACATCCCAGTATGGTGCCTTAAAACAGAATATGTAGAAAAATGTATAAGCTCGCCGTCTTGACACAGGCTCAGGAAAATAATTTTGATCCAGGTTGAGTTTCTTCACTGAGGGATTTTTTTTTAATTCATTTCTTTTACTTGTGATGGAAATATTGCAAGCGAATGAAGCAGGAATGCATTGCCAAAGATTCCATATTGCCCATCTTGCATTCACAATAAATAGGTTCACAGAAGACGTAGGATGTGAGTAAATTTAGCCCCAAATATAGGTTAAAACCCCCTATTGTTTATGCAAGGTATTTTTTATTCTATTTAATCCAAAAGATATTCTTATGGTTGCATGCATGGATAATTCTCTTTCTAGAACTTCAGACACTGAGGGGCAGAGACATCTCGAACTGAAATCCATGTAAATCCAAAAGCCACTGTTCTACTGCCTCACTTACACCCACACAGAGTAAAGGAATTGGAAAGAATGAAGTATGTTGTACTGAAATATCAGCAATCTGGAAGGACAACTTTAGAACTTGATCCCAAATTCATGAGCAGCTCTTTAACTTTCAGTAAGAACCACCAAGTGAATTCTGTACCACAGAGCTTTATTCTGCAGCTGACAGGTTCACTGAGCACCACACACTGCTTCTTATGAGAAGGGAGGTGAGAAATTGGGGTATATTTTACCAGATTATCCCAATTACAAATTTATAGCTAACTTAGAGCTGAATGAAATATCACAATGGAAATAGACAGAAGTGGGATTACCAGACTGTGTTGAAGTCAGAGCCCAAATTAGGCTGTGTCCAACCCTGTGTTGTGCAAGTGGGATGATGACAGTGGGGTTCTGTAACCCACAGTGCTGCCCAGCTGCTCTGGCCTCAGCACTCCCTAGAAAAGCTGCCTTTTTCCTTGGATTGTACTCAGTATTGCTGAAAAAGACCTAAATCTATGTTCCTTACTTAGTCATCAACAATAGTGCAGCAACACTTTGAGTTAGTTTAAGCACTGAGATTATTTTTTTCCCCCAAATATCTGTGGGATTTAGCTGTATAAGATCCATTAGTATTGATAGTAATTGGAGGCTGTCTAGCTGGATCTCTTAATTATCTTTGACTTAATTTAAGCATAGAATCATAGAATATCCAGAGCTGGAGGGGACCTTACTCTCCCCTCTTCTGATGCAAATAATTACTTGGGGAAAAGAAGTAATAAACAGTAGATAACAGCCTCTCTATACTGATGAGTGCAGCAGGTGGTAGTATATTTTCATAATGGCCTGTTCAGGTTTCATATCCATAAAGAGATCTTTAAATTACCAAACAAAATTTCATAACTTATGAAGGCTATCAACACCCACTTTCAAACCATTAATTAGGTAGGGACTGCTTTTCTTTACCTCTCTTAGCAACATTGTTGAAAAGAATACCCACTGAAAAGGAAAAAAAAAGAAAAAAAAAAAGGTATAAGCAAACTACATACTGTTACTATGGTTATCACAGTTTTAATAGAACCATTTGAAGGATATTTATCCTTGAAATTTTGAAAGTGAAGTTCAGTCAATTGTGCAGAAGGGAATAGAGATGTATGCATTCATCCTGACTTAAAAGAATAATCTTCTGCTTCATTTTTTTTTAAACTATGCATAGCCATGAATTCCAATCTTGGTTTTTTTTAAAGAATTTATTTACCCATCCATGCTACTTTTCAAAATAAACATGAAATTCATCATGCAAAAAAGCTGTTTTGTTGCCCAAGCTTGCATTGCTGAAAATGACAAAGAAAGAAAGAAAGAATCCCCACAGAACTCTAGAGGAGACAATTTCTCTAGCTCTGCTTTTCATTTAATGCCTCTTTAATAGGATATAAGTTTTACAAAATGGGTTGTTTTTCACTGGTGATAAATCATCTTGGAAGTTCACAACCACTTACCCAAACTGCTATTAAGCTTCCTTCAATGCATCTGCAACCAAGAGCATCTGTATTTTATAAATGTTGTTTACAGACTCTTCTATGAGAGCTCCCTGTTGAAAAAAACAGTATATGCTGATCAGGCAGATGTTGCAGCATCAAGTCCTTCATATCTCAGCAGTCAGACTCCATTTGTGCAGACCTGGAGAACCACTGCAGCAATTATTGCAATTGCTGCATCAGTGGAGCAGAAATTGCAATAATTTAATACATCACAGCACTGGAACTCGATGTGTGTTATTGGGTCCGCGTGGCCGGATTTTGGCAGCTTTGGGGAGCTCCTTGGGGTGGCTCCTGTGAGAAGGTGCTGGAGATAATCCCCATGTCTGACAGAGCCAATGCCAGCCAGCTCCAGGATGGACCTGCCCCTGGCCAGGGCTGAGCCCAGCAGCGATGCTGGCAGCTCCTCTGAGATAAAGTGTTTAGGAAGGAGAAACAGTCACTGCACAATAGCATTGCAGCCAGAGGAGAGAGGGGTGAGGGAAAATTGGGAGTGAAATGGAGCCTGGGAAGAAGGGAGGGGTGAGGGGGAGGTATATTAAGATCTGTTTTCATTTCTTAGTATCCTACTGTGGTTAGATTGGTAATAAATTAAATTAATTTTTTCCCAAGTTGATTCTCATGACAGTAGTTGGTGATTGCTCTCCCTGACCTTATCTCAACCCTTGGGCCTTTCCTCATAATTTTCTCTCTCCTGTCCAGATGAGGAGTGATAGAATGGCTTAGTGGGCACCTGGAGTCCAGCCAAGGTCAACTCCCCACAGTGTGACGATAAGAAAAACAGGCACAGCGGGAAATATTCTTGTCTGTGCAAGTAGGATTTTCTGTGTGTTAGTGGTGTGGTCAAGGAAAGAGTTTACAGCATTTAAATGGGTTGTGGCAAAGAACGTCCTCATTGGAATAACTGGTCCAGAGTGAGACAAAATTGGGAGACCTGACAAGTTACAGCAGGAGAGTACCCGCTGGCCAGAAAAAAGTCTCCAAATCTGTAACAGAAGATAAGATTTGGATGCTCAAGACATTTGACATTATTTTTATTTCATCTGATGTTTGTGCAGTGACTTGGTATCATACTTTGGGGGGTTCATAGGTTATTAATAGATAATAATGTAATGAAATCTAAAAATCTGAGCTGCTAAGTATTGTCTCAAACTGGAAAATAAAGTAATTTTTGATGTGTTCTTCATCATTTAGCATTGTCTACTAAAATTTAGGTGTAGGCTGATAGGACTATGTGCTTTGCAGTCTCAGAGCACATTAGTGATACTGCACAACGCCACTTTGAATTGGATCCTCACCAATGTCGTTTTCTTCACAGATGGAAAACTACTCAAGAGTATTTTGAAGGTGGCCCAATGGCAGACTGGGGAGGAGAAGCTTGCCTCTTCTTGAAAATATGTTATCTGCACATTCTGCCTCCTGTTCTGGTCTGTATTTTCAATTATTTCTTTAAAAATAACTATTTATTTGTGTAGTTCTGCCCAGGGGAGGTGTAGAAGGAATGGGAGCAAAATCCAAAGCTCCTGTCCCACAGATACCTATTTTATACAACTCTATTCAGAATTTAAAACCAGATAAATTTTTTCCTCCACTGTCATGTCTGAAGACACTTCCAGACCTCATTTCTTTGAGAAACTGATTTCCAGCACACAGTTACTCGTGGTGAGTTCATTTGCCTTTTGTTCTGGTGCAAAGATTGCCCTTAAGCTTAAAGAGACCTTTTTCTCCTCACTCCTTTTCCTGTCACTTACACTTCAGTGCGTGATCACAGCTTCTCTCAAGGTTCATCATGAACCAGTAAGTTGCTTGTCATGACTTTTTACAGAGCATGCATTTGTAGTTTCAGTCCATGAAGGATTATTTAATTCCTCCAGTACCAAGCTCTCAAACACGTGTGACTTTCTTTCCAGCCAGCAGTTTGCAGTGGTCAGAGAATAGATCTGGGGAAAAAACTAACTAGTGGGCTAATGACTGAACTTGGTTTTTTTTCCCTTAAATGCTGAAAATCCCTTCTCAGCATTAATTAGAACCACCATTTGTCTGTAAAGATGTCTTGGCTCTGTGTTTGTAATCCGTGGGCCCCTTCACAAAGGACTGAAAACCAAAGTTCTTGCAGTGCTTGCCACAAACTTTTGCAGAAACTCATCCTCTGGCCCACAAACAGTAGTGCAAACATGTGAAGGACAGGACTTGGGAAGGAGAAGGGATTCCAGAAGTCCTGCAGAAAATCCTGGCAAGATCTGTCCGCAGTTCACTCAGTCTTTTTTCTCCTATCTTTGTCATGCCTCGGGCACTGTGGTGGGAGAAACTGGTGTGCTGCTAGAAGAAAAACTCTGTTGTTTTTCTTTCCAGTGACTTTGTTTTCCTGTCTGCTGACCATGTGCAGGAGTTCCAGCGTCTTGTTTTAGTCAGCATCTGTGAAGTGGCTCAGGCCAGGTAAGTTCTCATGTTTCTCCAAGGAGCTGTACAAGCAGAAGTATTAGGGCCCTGTACAGCTTCTACTGCTTGAGGGTTGCAGTGAATTTGGCATATACCAAAAATATTTAAAATTCTTAGACATTTGACTGACTTAACCCCTGAAAAAAAAATTAAAAGTAATTAATATCTTTCATAAAAACTTGTTGGATGGTTAAAAGTTGGTCATTAGCTTATTAATTATTATATCCAGCAATAGGTTCCGCTGTGTTGAGGGACATGCTGCCGTGTGGTCTTTGTCTGGTTTGCTAAGTGCTTCATTATTCCTCCCAGCTGGAGTTTTACTCTGCATGTGTTTGTTTTCTGTAGTGCATTATAAAAAGAATATGTTGCTGTGGAGTTATGGCAGCGAGTGGGCAGCACACAGGCTTTACGTGTGACTCATTTCTGTCCCGAGACAAAATGTGTGGACAACAGATTCAGACTGAGTATATCATCTTCATTAAGTTTTATTGGTAATAGATTGTCCTTGTGCTACGCTGCAACAGCAGAAGGTGCATACATCAGACTGGCATAAAGCAGCTACAAAAATCAGTATTGCATTCATCTGTGCTCACCTGTGGCACATAACTCATGCAGTGTCTTGTCAGGAGTGTAAAAATCCATGATTTCACCCCCTGTGTGTAAGGACTGTCCGTGTGATGAAAGGGGCGGAGATTTAGACATGAGAGCTGTTCTTCAAGGGCTTTTGGAAAGAAAAGGTTGCTAGTAGGTACTGAGTTTTTCAAGTAGATCTGAAAAGGCTACATAAATAGCTTCCTCTGATTTCCCAGAAAACACAATGTGATCTTCACTAGTGTTTCTGTAGGACCAGGACTGCCTTTGTCCAAGGATGCTTGAATACTTTGTGAAGTATGTTTCATGGTGATTAATGTGTAAATTCTACCCTGTCTGAAAATAAATGCTTATGGCCTTGGTCTTCAATTACTGCAGAGGTTTCTTGAGTCAGAGAGACCTAAAAACTGTTACTCAGTTTGCATTTTAACTGCCGTAGAGGTCTCTTGCTTCTCTTTAGGGCAACATGAATATCACCTCTCTGTATTGCTGAAGCCAAATTAATTATGCAATACCTTATAGTAAATCTGCAAAGATTTGAGAAGTCCCTAACTTCCCCACATAGTAGTCCCTCTTTATCACTATTATTCCTGTTTTGGATGGTCTTTGAATGTGTTTATCATTCCAGAGGTTAAGGTCAGAGCCCAGATGCCTGTGTTGAGCCTGGTCTAGATGAGGCCCTGCTCAATTAGAGCTGGTGGAAGTCAGCTGTGGCAGGGCATGGGCTTGCAGCTGGAAAAGGGCTTTGTAGGGCTTCAGGGCTGGGAACTGAGAACAACCTGTTTCCGTGGGAGCTGGTGCAAAAGCCAGAACAGCACAAAACCACAGACCTGTGTTGAAAAGCAGAGAGGCTGAGTTGGAGCTTCTATGGGGCTTTATCACTTGATGTACATGATGGAATAATTCAGCCCAAAACCTGCAAATACGTGCAAGTCCATTATTCCAGTGACCTTAATTACATACATTAATTAGATGTTCCTGGGGGTAGCCAGAAGTAAAAAAGGCTGTGCAGGTTTTGCCTGAGATGGAGTTAACTTTCTAGTATGGGGCTGTGTTCTGGATTTGTGTTGAAAACAGTGTTAATAACACAGGGATGCTTTATTTACTGCTAAGCAAAGCTTGCACAGAGATGAAGCCTTTCTGCCTCTCACAGTGCACCACCATCAAGGAGGCTGGGGGCACAAAAAGTTGAGAGGTGAAAATAGCCAGGACAACTGACCCAAGGGTTATCCCAGAGCATATGGCACCACGCTCAGGGTATAAAGCTGGAGGACATAGAAGGAAGGTGGGGTGGGGGATGATTGGAGTGATGGCATTTGTCTTCCTGAGTCACTCTTACACGTGATGGAGCCCTGCTGAACACCTGCCTGCCCATGGGAAGTAATGAATCAATTGCTTGTTTTACTTTGCTTGAGTGAAAGGCTTTTGTCTTACCTGTTAAACTGTCTTTATCTCAAGTTTTCCTACTTTTACCCTTTCAATTCTCTCCCCCATCTCGCTGGTGGGGGAGTGGGAGAATGGCTGTGTGGGGCTGAGCTGCCGTGATAAAATCCTGCACACCTATGGGTTAATGTGGTAGATTTACAGATCACTCTGTCTGTTTGAGGACTGACAGTAAATCTCACAGGCAGTTGACCTGACAGCCACAAACACATCAGATAAAAGATTGACTGTAAATCAAAGTAAGAATTTCACATTTTGCAGTTGGTTAAGGCTGGCAACTCAACTGATGGTCAAGATGGAAATGGAAAAAAGAGAATATTCGGGTAGCACTGCTGAGGACTGCACCTGGTGCAGGTGAGCAGCTGCAGAGAGAGCTCCTGATTGAGCTCTGGTGCAGGAAAGGGCCGGAGCCCCCGGCTGAGGGCCGGGAACTGCTGACATTTTGCATAACAAAGGGCACCTGTCCCACGGGCCAGGTGAGTGACATTCAGGGTAGGAGCAGAGGGCTCGGCAGGAAGAGTTCAGACTACTTGGGAACACAGATTATGAGGGTGTAAGAGCTCAAGGAGTTCGGGTCCCTCCCTGGAGGCACCAGCTCGAGCTGGTTTTGTGTTACTGCACCGTGAATAAATTGCTGTAAGGATCCAGAGGTCTGGCACTCAGCTATGGGAAGCCTGAGGTCGAGCTGGTAAGGAAAACTTATAGCATTTACACTGATCTCAGTTATTTCTGAAATTTTTGGTAGTGTGCTGCAGTACTGGACTGAGTATTCTAAACTCCAGGTTTAATATGCAGTTGGAAAAGACACTATTTATTTAACATACTTTTTGCAATATATTCACGTTTCACCCAATAAATCACTAAGGGTGTCTAAGCTAAAATTAGCACTGTTTACATTATTGGTGGTTTCTGTTACTCATGTAGCAAGTGTGAAGAGCTGTGACTTTAGGGTTAGTAGTTTGTGTTGCTGATGTGAAAGAATTCTTTGTATCAAAGGGCCGGACTACTATAACAGCCATGATTTGAGTATCATGCTTGGTATAATTATACGTATCAGAAAATCAGTGTAGCTAATATTTTGCCTTCTATTTAAAAGAAGTATTTTCCATGAAGTACAAATTACACCCAGACTATTCTAGATGTAAATTGGTTTTGCTGGAACATGCACAAAGGATGAAATTCACTCGCAGATCTGTAGTTCTCTGATGGCTCATTGTATGTAGACATTAATTCCAACAAAGGTCACAGTGGCTACCTTAGATCAGACACCCTCTGTGGTGGAAATCCCCTCCTACAGAGAGTATGGTCCTGGTCTTGGAAACTGCAGCATTTTGGTAACTTTTTATCTGACTCCAGCACAGATGTGGCTAAAAAAAATTGTAATTTCTCAGAAGCAAGAATTTCTGTGGTGATCATAACAAACAGGCTGGAAAGATGTGCCTTCTCTTTCAACAGAGTTCTGAGATGAAATGAATTTCAGAAATCCCAGGAAATGGAATACCCACTTAAAAGTTTTATAACTTTTTTTATATCTGTATAAAACTTCTGAATTGGCATCCACAAGGCCCCTATTTTATTTCAGCCTTTTTGTGAAACCACACAAAATTTCTTATTAAAATAGAATCAAAGCTTGATTTTTATTCTAAATTATATCCACACTAGGTAAACTGACACAGCAAGTGCTTGTGAATTTAAAAGCTTAACAAAAAATATTATTAGCATGTCATTTGGCTTCTCCCTGAGTGCATCTTGCTAGAAGCAGACAGACAGGAGATAGAAGAGAAAAAGAAGCTTGAGGCTTCCTGAGCAAATATAGCCTTTAGTTTGATATAGGTTGCTGTAAATATTACATTAGAAGTATTAGGGACTCTAAGAATAGTCTAGAATGCTCCAAGCCCTAGGCTTGAAATAAAGGCATAAGATGTGAAACTGTTTGGTATGCGAATAATTTTTACTGCAGAGTCCAAGAAAGAGATGGAAATGATGCTTTCAGTCATTCTCCAGTGCATTCATTTATCCTTATTACTCCAAGGAAGCAAAAGTGGAAGACAGCTGATCTACAGTGCAGGATGCACATCTGAGGAGCCCTGCTGCTGCAGAGGATTTAAAATGCCGCTGCAATGTATTGGCTGTGCTGCCTGCACTGCAGCATCTCTTTACATCAGCAGGGCTGGGATCAGACTTCAAAAAAATACTTGTGCAGAGAGCTGGAGATTAAACTTTCTACCTCTTAGGAAGATGGAGGGTGCAGGAAGCCCCTGACCCTTTCTATTAAAGGAGGAACTCACAGGTAATGGTTCCTCAATGTGAGAAATTCTCTGTTGGAGGGAGGCTGCACTAAAAAGCATCTACGGTGTCAAGTATTGGATGTGTCATTCCCAGCTCCTGCTGAGGGTGTCTACATAACCCCATGTCTATGAAAGCAGCTTTAAGCACCTTTGCATTCCTCTCTTCCTGGGCCAGGGATGGATTTGTGCCTTAAAGGCTGCTCCCTCGTGGACAGGCTGTGAGAATCTTTGAGGGACCCCTAAAGCAGCAGAGAAATTTGGTCACCCAAACAATAGTTTGGTCACCCTCCTGGCATTCATATTTCTTAAATTACTAGAAAAGAACCTGCAGTTAAGTACAGAAGCTTCTACAGGTGGTCTAACCCAAACCATCACCTTGGTTATGGAAGATTTTCTCAAAATTGTAAGAAGTAGGAAAAGTGTGCAAGTTTTCTTCCCCTGGAGGAGAATCTCTCCTGATAGTTGATGAAGAGAAATTTCCTTAAAGGTGAAAATGAACTGAGTAGGGAAAGAAGCTTACAGAACTTAAAGGAAAACATATTACTCATTCTTTCTAATTTTCTGCAGTAACCTGGCTGCTTTTAATAAACGTTTCTGAAACCATAATTCATCATAAAGTGGCTTATGTTGCTAGCCTTGGTAGACTGAACCTGATTTTTCTAGGAATGTGATTAATAATTTTACTTCTTCTTCCTATTTACGGCTTACCATGAGGCTAATCAATTCTTAGTTTTTTCCTCTAAGTTCATACTATATTGTATTAAAGATGTACATTTGCAATCACTTATAATCCTTATGTTTTAAATCTCTGGTATAATATGTGTTTGGGCTCTCGTTCAAATGAAATTGCTTGCAAAACCTGGAAATGTTTTAATAATTTAAAATTAGCTAGTCCTACAGCTGTTAAAAATTCTGATCACATCAAATTTGATCACCTTGTGAAAAATGCAACAGCATGGCAATTGTACTTTGTGTCCTGGTGGCTGACCTTCCTTTGCTAGTGCCTTTGTTAAACACAAATTAATTTCACCTGTAGGTAGTAAAAGATCAGAGATGCAACAGGTGGAAATCATCAGGTGAAAAAATTTATTATAGGAAGGATTTGGCTGCAGAAGGGATTCCTGAGCACAGCAACACAGCTTGCTGATCTTTAACACGTGATGGGGGAATTCCTACACTGCTCCCAATTTGCCAGTCTCTGCCTTGTCAATTTGTTCTGATTGTCTCCTTACCCCCTGATTTGGCACTTCCACGACAGTTTTGGATAAACCCCACCAGAATTCACCAGCCTCTGCTAAAATATTGGAACTCCCTTTGCAGGTAATCTTTCACTTACAAAGTGGCTTTAATTCAGACAAGTGTTTGTGTGCAGTCATCTTGTTTTTGTAGCTGATACGGCTCTAAAGTATTTAAAGTTGGGTCTAAAGTATTTAAGTTTGGACTAGGTCAGATATGGAGCAAAGTAGGAACAGCAAAAAAGGAGACCCTTTACAGATTATGTGTGTGACAATTACATTGGTCAGTTTAGAATAACAACTTTGTGAATAAAGGCGAAAAGGAGATAGAAAAGAGCACAGTTGGTAGCATATTCGTGTTTGCAGTGATGTCAGTGTGGTTTGGTGATAAGATTTTCAGTCTGGCTTGTTTCAAAATAAGGAAAAGAGAAAACTGTGCATGTATTTTTTTATTTATCAAAGATGCTCTTGATGTAAATTGCAATAGCTTTAATGATCTCTGTCTCTCATCATTGTCACCACAGTGTGTAATGTAATGATATTTTTAAGGCTCAATCATTTTTTTCTATTTTTTCTTGCCACAATAAGGTCCACATCACCTCCTTCTGCCGACAGCCTGAACATCTCAGTGGCTGAATGAATAGGAAAATGGGGGTTATTAGTCATGGAAAAATAAAACCACCTGTGGTCCTTGCTTGAAGAAGCAATTACAATAATCTATTTCTATTGTCATAGTTTTGCTGGAAACATGAAAACAAATGGGGCTACTTGAAATTGAATAATGTTCTTAGTAATTTATGGCGACAGTTATTGTTATTACAAAGCCAATGCAGAGTAAGAGAAAATATGTCAGCCAGAGATGGAATGGGTGCTTTGCAAATAATTTATACAATATGAAAGTGACAGTTTTCACTGGTTTTGATCATCACAAATGTTTTTCCCCACATTCTATTTTGCTCCTAAGTAGTGCAGAAAGCTCAAATTAACCATGTTGCTCATGCCATTGAAGATAATTTTGTATATGTATGGATATGTGTCAAGATATATGTGCAACCATATGTTAAAACCCCCAGTTATTCAACAGGTTATTATCTTTAATCAGTAAATCATCCCAGGGCTGTGCAGTCTGAATATATTTTCAACACAGTGTTTATTTGCATTACACCCCAGAATCCATTTCAGGGAGATTAAAGTTGCAAAAGTGAGCTACACATTTCTCTGAATGCACCATCACTGTAGAACGTACTTTAAAAATAATTTTCCCAAATTGGCATGTGTTCAAATGCTTTACTTACTTGTTTTACATCAGACTGCTTAGAATAATGGTTTCTAAAAGTAAATTCTCTCTTGTTTTAAAGAGGACTATACTTCTACGTCTAAGGGAATGTAAGAGCAAGATTTGCTTAAAAACTCCATTAAAACTTAACAGATATTGCAAGCTGCATCCCCTAGTATTTCTATTAGAAATGTGATGTTTTCAACTTTTTTTTTTTTCCCCAATGGAAAACAATTTGAAAACATTGGTCCTCAGGTAGCATTTGTGTTTCTGACAATACATGGTTGGCTGCATTCCCTTCTCGCTCAAATACAGTTTATGATATTATGGTGAACAATTTTCAAAACTGAAAATCTGCTGGCTGCTTGTCCTTGAGGGCAGGTGTGAAGTTTCAGATATGGTAAAGGCAAGACAAAAATGGCTGCATTGTTTTCATGGCTTCAGCAAAAGAATTTTAGCTGTACAGACACAGTCAACACTTCAAAACCATTTGTATATTTTTTGGCTAGAGGACTGAGGATGTGGAGGAGCTGGATTAGTGTAATAAACCATTGTGCTCCAAGTTCCCAGTCAACAGTAAATTGTTTTATAAAAAATGAAGTGCAGCAAAAGAACGTTCAAGAGAAATGTGTTTCCAGAGATTCTGCTCCAGAGTCTTTAGAAAAGATGAAAGGACTCTCCTCTCTGTGCTTTAAGGACATGTGTGTTTATGAATATTAACAGAGCTCTGGGGCTGTGAGGGTACCTGGCTGCTCCTTAAGTCCTCTGCCTGCTGCTCAGTCAACAGAAATGCGGAGTTTGAACTATTTTGCTTTTTCTAGAAGCTATAGCAGAGGTGATGGTGCTTCTGAGACCTGCTGTTTGCTTGAGCCTTGCCGAGGCTGCAGCAGTGCAGAATGACATCAAGGAGAGAAAAGGGGTCCCTGCAGGTGGCTGAGATGCTTCCAGAGTCCTGTGTGCTGCCTGTCCACAGAGCTGAGGAGGCCCACAAGTGTGGGATGACACTCATCAGCTCCAAAACCTTGCCATGATGTGTGTCAGCTGTTCTAGACCTGCTCCTGGATGTGTGGTACCGGGAAAGAGCCAGCTGATGCCTGAATCTGGCCCCAGAGTGGTCTCAGAGCCTTGCCATGGGCAGTACAGATGTTGCTGCTGAGCCCAGTTCTGATACTGTTTTATAAGATTCCTTAAAAAGAGAAGGGAATAGCTGTGGAAGAGGGAAATAGTCTCAAAATTGCACAAAATTACTGAAAGGAAACATGCTGCCCCTGCAGTTTTTTTCTGTCATTAAATTCTGCTTATTGCTTCTACATCACAACACTGGGAAATCAGATCCCACACTTGGTGGAGGACGAGCCACGGGCTGTAACAGCCCGGGGAGGAGACACTAAGAACAGTTCTCTCAATAGGCAATTTTCTTTCATGTGTGTGCATCTACAGAGGCTTTCATTAACAAAACCCATTTCCTTATGGTTTCACAGCCATGCCTGATATTTTTAGCACCGAGTGGTTGGTAAAAGGTCCATAAAGGCTATTTTATACTTCTGAAACTTGCAGTACTGTGCATCTGATGTTTGTGAGGTAATGGCTCTAGCAATGCGTTCTAATATATCTGAAGATTTCTCCTTTGGGTTTTAACTGTTTTTATAATATGGTAACTAAGCCATAATGTCTGTAATGTCCATAATCCCCGGACATTGTTCCTTCAGCAGTGTGTTATAGCACAGAACATAACTGGGAGGAGTTGTGAGTAAATGCTTGAGAAGAAAACACTCACATGAAAAGATTTAGTGAAAGGCAATTCCAAATGCCCTCTGATATGTGGGCAAAGAATAAGAGTGCCCAAGCTGCATTTACTCATTCCTGATTTAATAGGTTAATTCCATTTTGTTTGCTAACAAATGGGATTGGATATTCAAAACACCAGCAGCAATTTTGATAACTATTAACTTTGGGGTTCTGAAATAATTGCAAAGAATCCAAGAATCATGACCTGAGGATATACGTATCTTTGCTGATTTGCTTTTACATGAACGTTTATTACTAACAGCCAAACATTTACTTTTAAATTAGTCTTACAAGGAATTTTACAGGGCATTTGCTGTGGGAAGGTGTCATTATTACATTTACTGCAGTGTCAATTATTTAATTCCATGATGGAAGTTGCTTAATTTTGTTTCCATTTGGTTTCTATAGAGTGCTTTGCCTTACACTAAGTGCGCCTTAGCTTGTGTAAGCATAAAGTCAGAAAAATAAATATTAAATTTATATGGTGTATTTATTCATTCTCTTTAAGTGCCTTTCCATCAGCTCCCACCTAATAAAGGTAATGAAGGTGGTTTAGATGGGCAATAGCATTCCATTCAAAGCACTGACATTTCAGATCCAAATCTTATTTTTAAGAAACTTGCTGCATAATGATCACTTGAATGTGAGTTTGGTGCCTCGTTGAGTTCATTTTAAGTTAGTGCAAAGTATTCTTTCTGATTTTTTAAAACCATGCATTATTGCTTTTTCTCATCTGAAGACAGTGCAGCCTTTCTTTCCTCAGTATGATCCCTGATGTTGAACAGAGCAGGCTCTTGTGCAAACATTCAGAAAACTCTTGGATTTTTGTTGTTGCAGCTGGAGTTTTTCGTTTCTCTGGTCAAATGTTTCTGCAGAGCAGATGTAACAATCAGCCTCTTGCTCCTGGTTACCAGCACAGCTACCCCTGCAGGTCTCTGATCAGACAGCCAGGTTATAATATTAATATGCATTCATGGACATTTTTGTTGCCAGGCTTCTTTTATGCTGTAAATGAGAAGCTGGTCCTTCTTGGCTTTACTGGTGCTGTGGCTCCCAAAGCTTTCTCTTTTATTTAGCCACTAATATATGTAAATTTAACAGATCCAGAGGGATTATTATATAATCCTCGTGGGTCCTTCCTTCTCCTAGGGAATAAATAAACTCATGAACGTTTCACACTAAATAAACAAAAATGCTACAGATTGCAAACTGCTGAGCTGGCACAAATCCTGTTGGATCAGTATGTTAAACACTGTGTGCCTGAAGTTGTGAAGTAAATTAATGTTGGAGCATTAATGGAAAGAATTCAGTTGTTCTAATGTCGTGGTGTGTTTCATCCCTGAAACCTGAGTGGAATTTGGAGATATCCCATCTTTTGAAAATCCATGCAGTTGCATTCAAGTATGTAAAAATATGGTGTTGGGATAAGTGTGAAGATTTGAAAAAGGTGGCTTAGGTGGCTTTGATGTAATTTATAAGGAAGATGTTGCTCTTGTGTTTATGAATTTCATCACAAAAAGGAAGTCTGCCCCTCTTTTCAGTGCTGATTTTGTTCAGATACAAAATCTACCAGTTTTTGTGGCACCACTGCTTACTAGCCCTTGCTCCTCAAAACATTTGCTTGGACATAGAAGATGGTGTAATCTACTTTAGTAAGAGCACTGGAAAGCCTCAGAAAAGCAACACTTTTCTTGCTTGACCCTCATTACTGTTGATGTGTAAGGTCCAGCCAGCCTACTGCCAGTAACTCCTAGAATTATTCAGATCTTAGAAACTCCAACTGAGAGTTTGTCTTGGAAAACCAACTCTTCTGCTTTTTAAAATAAATTATGGGCTTATTTGTTTATTTATTCAGTGTTACCTCTTTTTGACAGTGTAATAGCTACTAGGAGTAACTTTGATCTTAGTAGTTTTCTGATGGCAAGATCTACTTTTTTTTTGTACTGAGAATTCACCATAGTTACAAGAAAATTAGATATACAGTGACTCTACTTAGTAAGAAATTATTCAACTTTAATGAAAGTGAAACGTTAGCTAGCTTTGATGAACTACTACTGCATATTGCATGTTGTTTTCCTTCATAAATAAATCCTTTTGCATTCATAGTTGTAAGTGAAAATTTCTGAAATACATATTCAGATAATTAACAATTAAAGATTTCTTTTTTCCTTTTTTCCCCTTAACAATATTTTGAACAAGAAGCCCTTAGCAAAAAGAGATAAACATCAGTGCTCTAAGCCTGTAAAAGCTCATGAACTTTCAGTTTCATCTGCTATGAAGAAAACAAGTCAAGATAAGGATTAAGTAAAGGACTTGGTCCAAATCCCATTGAGGTCCCTAGAAACACCTTTACAGAGAGCAGTGGATTTGAATCAAATCTCTGCACAACTCCATTAAAATTTTAGGCTTCATCCTGTCAGCATGGAATTCCGATATATTCCAAATAAAATCTGCAGTGGCAGTGAAATGACCTCCAAAGCTATTCTATTTTCATAAATCTATTTTTTACTCAAGAAAATTCTATAGCCTTCGAAAAGATGGATGTTGGGTGAACGCACAAATTTTGTGGAAGAGCATTCCACTCTTGAATTCCCCCAAACCAAATTTGTTTCATAAACTTCTTCTCATAGCCTCATGTAAGAGTTTGACTTGGGCTTTAAGGTGAGTTTTTGCATGTATTTGCTCTAAAGGTCTATATCTGACCATGTGGTTCTACCACAATTTTTCATTCTTTTGGTTCTTCATTGAAAAATTTTGCACATTGTATACAAGACTCTCAAAGAATTTGTAGGAATTTCTACATCCCTGTCATAGCACAGATCACACACAGGTCATTCTGAGTTTCATCGAGTGAGATGGCATGATCAGAGTGTGGTAGTGGAACATTCCTGTATTTGGTGAACAGTGATGTCTTTTGTTAGATTATTACAGGCTCTTCCAACAATGATTGGAAAGATGCTGTAAAACTGGTAATTCACCTTATGAGATTCATTTTGTGCTAACTGGTTGGAATTATTTCTATCTAATATGTGTGTTGGTGCAGTGCTTCCTCTATACGGATTTGAACTGATGTCCTAAACGCAGAAAATGAGAAGCAGAGGGAGAGATGTTGGTGTTAGTGCTTCCATTTCATTGACATATCTGAAAATCTTTCAAACTTTGTGAGGAAAAATCGATTAATTAAGTGGTTATTTTTACCACATAGCGTGTGATCTTTTGTATTAGGGCATTGTTCAAAGCAAAACTAAGGTGAGAAGATTTGAAGACCCAGATTAGAAGAGCTGAATGATTCTATTTGTTCTGTTCCAGTTATCATGAACCGGATCTGGTTTTCTCACACTGTTATTAGTGTGCTGACGTGTACCTTGAAATGCTTTGATAGAATCCAGGTGTAAAGTTCTGTGCAGCACTTGGTCAAGACTCAGCAGAGAAACGTTTACACTGCAGCAGCAGCTGTTCAACAGCAGCCCTAGGACTGCTTTGGGTTTCAGTGCCTGCTTTTCCCAGCCTGTAGAAAGGTTAATCTATGTAATATGAAGACTAATGGCCCAGTGAATTCTGCCCTTTGTGAAACTATTTAAGGAAACCTAATAGGGAGATTAGTTTAACTTCACTGAGGTCCAACAAGAAACACAAAATTTCTGAGGTCTCACTACTTTGGCTGGCTGAGAAAGCAAACCTGTATGGGTTAAAGTCCTGCTGTGCTGTGCAAGAACTGCAGATTCTGCCTGACAAGGCAAACCAGCCAGAAACCCACCTGATCAGCCTTGCACTGAAAGGCTTTTGTTCTGTTCAGACCCACAGCTCCGGAACCTCAATCTACAGCATGAAGAAGATTGATGCAAATCCTTGCCGTGCATGTTGGTATATTTGACTGATAAAAAGCACATTCAGACTGTACCAGTCTTTTATTTCCATTGCACATCCTTTTTGTATGTCTGTTGTCCCTTGTAAATGTCTTTTGCTTTCCTGCTAAGCAGGGTGCCTGTTCTCCTGTTGCAAATCAAGTTGACTTGACTAAACCAAAATACTACTGCACTTCCTATAGTATTAGCCATTATTTTGTCTTCTCTGCTGCCTTCTCTTCCCTAGAGCTGTTTTCTCGGTGTAGAATTAGTATTTTTCTAGATTAATCAAGCAGATATACTTTGCTGTGGTGCTGTTTGAGAGGAGGTTTTTGATGTGAATGAGCTGTTTTTATGAATTATTGAAGAGGATTTCACTTGTTTCCTTTACTAGTGTGATTTGTAATGATGCTGCCTTTAAAAAGGGTTTCACTTTTGCTACCTGAGTTGGTTTTGCTGTGCTTTAATCAATGCAAACTGAGCAATAAAGGCAGAATGTCCTATCTTATTTCAAAGTAAGTATTTAATAAAAAGTGTGTGAATCTTCCAGCTATCAAGACCATCTGAACTCCCAGTTTTGTTTTTTTGTTAAGTAGTCAAAACAAATTTGGTTTCTACTTCTTTTTTTTCCCTGGGAATAATATTTGCTAAGTAGTATAAATAGTGCCTATGAGATTAATTTTTCCCAGTGAGAAAAGGAAATTCTCCTTTTTAGAGGGATATTGTCAAATTGAATTTGTATTCTGCCTCTAAGTATTTTAAATGTGAAAATCAACAGCTAGGAATGAAACACCACTGTGAATTGTGAGTAGGCTTCTCCCTCTTTTTGAGTCATCCTGAAAATGGGTAAACCATATGTTTGAGTTTGAGGAGAACTTAAAATGGAACTTCCAGACTCTTTTCCTTTTGGAAATTGTTTTTCACCTGGATCGGGTGATTAAATACATGTCGGAGGTTTTGCAAATAGCATGTTGTGATGTAAACCTGTGGCTGTTGTACCAGGAATGGCAAGAAACGACACTGATTCCAGTCCAAGGAGAAAAGGAATAATTTATTTAATTTATAAGCTGGTTTCATATGTTAGTTCGCTTGAATGGCACAAAGCCATTGGTCCCTGACCATCCACCTCCTTAGAATGATTGGTTAGATCCTACAACACCCATTTCAAAACATTTCTCTGGTCAGTATCACAACAATCCTGCACCTGCAAGATAAAGGGAATAGTTTACAGAAACTTCTAACTGTTTTGCAGCCAGCGTCTGTGAGAAACTAAAGACTTTCTCACAGACAGAGGCAGAAAGCTGGAAAATCTCTCTGCAACCCAGCTTTCAGTGTCCACATAAACCCACTGGCTCAAGATTCAGACTAGCTCTGAAAGTTGTGGAGTTTTAGGTGTGTCTGTTAGTCAGCAAGACAAAAGACAGATCTGAGTAAATATGAGGTACTCAAGGAGACAAAACGAAGAGCTATTGTGAGATGCATCCTGAAGATGTATTGTGATACAGATCTTCCTCTCTGACCCATCATGCAAAGTCTTAAACATCGTTTTGCACCTTAGTTATTTAAATATTCCCTTAAAAGCAAATCAAATGAAATGCTGAAAGGAGCTGATTGTGGTCAGATTATCATTTTGTTGGTTCCTTGGTTGTTCTTCATATCACTGTTACATCTTTCAGTAGCAATTTATCTCTTTTTTTTCTCTTTAGTCTGTTGGGATTGTTCTGCTATTGCATACAATGGAGTGGGGACTTACTTTGGACTCTGGACTTTTGCATCAAGAGAACAAATTTAAGACTGACATTTTACCAAGATTAAAATTGCAGCCAGTAATGAAGCTCAACTAAAATGTGACTCAGCTTCTTTCTGATTTACACCTGCAACTCAATTCTGTTTAATTAGAAGCATAAGTGTCTGGAACTGCACCTGTGTGTGAATTACAGCTGCAGATACGTGTTTGCCTGCAGAAAAGGAGGCAAACTGGTGAAATTACAGCATTTCAGCTCTGAGGCATATCTAGTGATGGTATCTGGAGGATGTTTGGATTGCTCTTCCCAGTTCTCAAAGCAAAATATTTTACATTTATGAGCTTTGTGTGCTTCAAACTGGATTAAGATCCTGAATGGATACTTGTCCTTTAGAAAATTTGAACAACACTTTCACTTTTTTGTGCAGAGCAGGATATGCAGCAGTGCCTTGTCTCCAGCTGGTGTTATGTCCCCCTTTGCACATGTTCAGCCTGCACAAGCACAGAATCCAGATGATTTACAGAAGATCAGATCAGACCACAAATGTTCCTATCTAGTCTCATGCTCCAAAATCTCTCTATTCTCATTAATAACTTGGGTCTGTCCTTTAGGTTTTCTGTCACTGTCTCACCTTTTTTCACACTTTGAGATGTTGTTTTCAGCTTAGGTTATGTGCAGATCCTTCCCAAATTCTCTTACACAGAGTAAACTCAAGCTATGATGTGAGCAGCAAAATGAGAAGCAGCTCTTCCATGGACATTAGAATGAAAATGCTTGACTGCCTGCTTGGCTTTGATGGTCACAAAGTTAAATCCTTATACAATTATAAATTTCTCCAAATCAAAGTTTGTCTCAGAATAGTTATGATGACAAAAATAAAGCAAATATAGCTAATTTGATTGCAAATAATAACTCAGAGTAAACTAACACTTAATTTGGTTTTTATTTAATTGCAGAGGAAAACCCCAATTTATCAATCCACTGACACTTGAAATTCTTTTATAAAAATCTGGATTCACTGACCATCTCTGCCTATTTCTAACACAGAAACCTGGCCTGATGTGATTGAAGGTTGGCAATATGATAATTTTGAGCAGACTTGGAAAACAAAGGGAAAGTGTACAAATACTGTGCAGGTTGAAATGAGTAACTGCTGATGTTTTTTCTGTTGACTTTTGAGTTGGTGTCTCTTAGTAAATGAATGACATGGGAAATGTTGATTCCATGGTGGCACTGTCTGTACACTTCTTAATGCACCCAACAGGAATTTTTCATTTCATGCATCATTTATAATTTGCTGCAATGACTGAGAAGTCTGTATGTGTGTGCATACATAAATATACATCTCCTTTTTTAAGAGGAAGAAAATATGCCTTGTCAGCCTTCTCTAGGCTGTCAGACTTTTACTGACTGTAAAACTGGATGGCATGAATTGTATCAATGCAAGTTTCTACATGTACTTATCTCTGGAGGAGATGGGAAAGAACAGTAAAGTAATTGATGAAATTTAGGCAGTTAATTATGAGATTTGTTAGAGCATTTCAGTAATATCCCATCTGTTGCCCAACTGCATCCAGAATTAATTCAGACCTGAAAATGGAGAAGCCTTGTGAAAATTGAGGTTATGAGGACTGGCACTGTTAACAAGGGTATCCTGATCTCCAGGGCTTTTCATGTGGTTCCATTGCAGAAGGACTACCCTGACAATCCTTTGCCATTAATATTCCAAAGCAGTTGGATGGTGGGCTCTTTCTGACTATGCTGTAGTTTGTTTATAAAATCACTGATATTTCAAACTCGCTTGTTCCTTGCTTTCTGTTCAAATCATATGAGAAAGTCTCTTTGATCTATCTTTTATTGTGCCTGTTTCTATAATTCTTTCAATATGTTGGTGCATTGCAGAGGATTTTGTCATTATTTGTACATTTGATAGGTAAATATGATTGATTTCCATACTTTTAAGTAGGCTTCTCTATTGGAATAAAATTAATATGGGAAAAAATGACCAAATGACAAAAAAATGGTGCTCTATACTCATTTAGGCTCCCCAGAATGTTAACTGAAAGAGCACAGTTTGTTTATTTGTACTTGTTCTTTCAAAATTTAACAAAGTCCTAAAGTTTTAGTTGCATGCTAAAATCCATTGCAGGTTTTACTGTGATTAAAATGAGCCATTTTATTAGTGAAAATAGTTCTCCATATTGACAAATGCCAAAATAAGAATTCTTAAGGTACAAAACTAGTTCATACCATGAAACCCAGACATTTTTCAAGTTGGCAAGTATAGATAAATCTCAATAAACAAGAAAATAAATTGATACAGGCGGGACTGATGGCATGAACAGCCAAGTTACACAGACCCAATGATGTCTTTTGACTTCACATTGCTCTTAAGGTTTGTTATAATCCCCATGAGATCCATTAAGAGAACAATAAGGCCACATTATCTTATCCTCTTGGTCTAATGATTGCTAAATTTGTCTGTTTACAGTAAATTTTTTTTTGAGGAAAACACCCTCAACTGGTTTACTGATTTATACATGATGAAGGGTCTTCTCAGAACTATGTGTGGCCAGCTGCTTCTTTCTCTGATTCTCTACTCATCCTCCACCAGAAGATTTTTAATCAAGTATCTCCCTTTTTTCTGCTCTTGTTCACCTGGTTTGAGATGCCTTGACCCTTGTGGCTGCTTACCTTTGATTGCCCTCTAGAAATGCAGCCTTCTGAGCAACTTTGATATAATTTACTGCATGAGCTGCTCTTTTGTGCTCAGTGTTTCTTCTTATCTGGCTGATATATTTGATGGCGTATCCATAAAACTGGATAGAATCTGACCTGGGCAGAGGTGACAGACCCGAGAGTGAAGGGGCACAAATGCCTTCAAGATGTGCCATCCTTGTCTGATCTGCTCTGGGTCAATCTCTCTGACAATGGGAGTAGAAATACAGCCCTTCTCCAGTCCCCAAAGGGCTGTTGGAGCTACAGATTGCTGACATGCAGGGGCATTATGTAATTTCTTTCTTTCTTTCCTGTTTCTTTTTTAACTGTTCCTTATGTACTGCCCTAAGAGAATGAAACCAAGACCGTAATTTTTAGCCTTGGTGCCTCTGTTTGGCTACCTCTGGTTTTTTTCTTTCATTTTCTCGTGCTGAGATAAGAAAAAAAGAGATCATTGAATATTCCAGTGGGGAAAGGGATGAAAACTCCCTTTTAGTCTACATGGAAGAAAAAAAACCTCGTTGACTATATGCAAAAAAAAGGCCTTGATCAGACAAAAAGACAAAGAAAAGTCCTCAGGCATCTAGAAAACCCACCTTGAAACTGGGAATTCCACTGCAGCACACAGAATCACCTTCTCTTCATCAAACCCTTCCTACCAGGGTATTAAAGGGAGTGTGCAGCAACAAGCACAGCTTTTCTGTGGGCCAACAAGTTTCTTTTTGCCAGTGGTAACATATAACCCCACACTTACTCATCCCAAAATTCTAATTTACCTCAGTTTTAATAGGACAGAAAAAATGTATAGACAACACATTCTAATCACTTATACGTCATTATGGCTTTTGTCGAATGACAAAGATGACTCTTTTAATATGTTTTACTCTCAAAAGAAAGTGTGCTGTTATCAATATTTCAGATGTTTCAAACTTAGAAGAGCTATGGTTCTTGTTTAGAAAACATGAGGCAGTATTGGAGAAATTAAATTAAATTGCTCAGCGATTTAGCTTTTTTATAATGGCAGCAGAACAACTCAGGCTTTAAAAGGTTCCATAAAGAGTGCTATGTTTTTCCAGCATGATTGTAATTAAGGCTGATGGATTGCTAGGGAGGAGAAGAATAGTGAATTTTCTGCATAATTTTTAGAGTTTGGATAGAAACTGAAAAGCATTTAAATGCCTACAGATGGACAAAGCAGGCCAGGCTGCTCTTTCTCTACCACATAAATCCTTCTTGACCTTTGAAAATAAATACAAATAATCCTCGAAGGATTTTTTCATGTTACTTTTCACTGAACTTGAGATTGAGCCATCCATTTGCTTTAGCACACCTGTGACCTCTGCTATAGTCACTTGCTTGGGTGGGCTGTGTTTGAGGTTTTGCCTGAATCCTCAGTGCTGGCTGGCAAGGGAAACCTCCTGAGCTGTTGTCATGGAGAGATGTGGCTTTGGAGAACTGGCAGTCAGACTTCATTTGTGCTCCCCACCATATTTTTATTGGAAATTTCCCTGGTCAGGGGTAATTTTCAAGTGTGATCCCTCCCCTGTTTCACAGTTATAGAGGAGAATAAAGGAGTCAAAAGAACTTGCTCCAAAATGTTATCTAAATATAAAGGCCAGGTTTTACAGTGTCACAAGTCTACTCAAAGTTTTTATGGATTTAGATCAATTCCATAGGAGTCTCAAACATTCTTAGAAGATAAGTATTTGGTCTTCTGAACCTGCACAAGGCAGGGAAAATTACTACATACAAACATACAGCAGTGTGTTTTCTGCTTGAGCTTTAGTTTGTTAGTGGTTTTGGTTGGAACAAAACTACTTCTGTTTATTTTAACTGTGTGCATTTTAAAGCATTTTGCTCTAGTTTCTGATGAGTCCTCAAGAGCAAACAGTCTGACATCTGTGATATTTAGCACATCTTGGAAGTTCTTTGTTTCCCCAGGTGATTTTCAGCTTGTTCTGAGGTGTTAGCCACATATTCATGGCCAGGGCTATCCTTGAAGAAGGGGAAAACCCATATTTTTCCCTTTATAAAGTGTATTTTTATCCTTCTTTGTTTTTCAGTAGTAAAAATGCTATTGTATATGGTTTTAAAGTTAGATTTGTAGGAATAAACATTTATGTGATCTGGTATGTCTGTAGTGCTAGTACAAGACTCTGAAGAAGGATATAAATAAAATATGTATAAACCCACAGCATTTTAGTTTTTATGAAATATTCCATTCCATTGTGCTTAATTTTGTTAGGAATATTACAGATGAGAGAACCATAGAGCTGCATGACTAAAAGTACCTAAAAATGATGTATCACAGTGTGTGGAAATAGAAACACTTCATGGACATTTCTACTTAGCAAATTGGAACTTAAGGCAGATATTGCTGTGTAGAACTATCAGGTATTCTCACCGTCCTCTCTGCAATGATAAAGTCAGTTCTGACTTCACAAGAATGTAGATACACGTATTGATTGTCATCCTCCACAATTAAACCTGCTGAGAATGGAAAGAGCTACAGAGTGGAAGATTTCATTCAATATCTATTGCCTGTGCTATTGCTACATTTTAGCAATGTGAATGTTTTAATTCATACGAGGTGAGAGCGCTCTTCTATTTTGAAAAATTCATAAATCAAATTATGTGCATATTAAAAAACTTTTAATAGCATTGACATCAGTGCAATTCATCATCTCCGAGTTCCATATGTGCCAATTCATCAAAACAACAGTCTTGTCAGGTTCTATCCTAATAAATAATTATTTCTGCATCCAGCCCTTCTGAAGGGCTTGTGAGGTGCTCTGATGATTCATTAGTGCTAATGTTGGGTTAAACCTTTTGTGATCTTCAACAGAATTGTAGTTCATTGGGTGGTTTCTATTTTTTTTTTACCTTCATAAGAGCAAAATGTACACATTCTATTACATTTATTATTGGCAAAAGGAAAGGGAATTACTTGTAGGATCATCTTGTGAGCAGCTTGTATGGATAAATGTCATGGTATTCATCTGCAAATTCCTTTATAGTAAATATTTGATAGTAATTTTTGGAAACATAGTTAAAATTTTTTCTTGCATTCCTAGGTCAGCAGCATAGGATTTAGGAAATGGAGGTTCAAGTCTTACTGTCACTTTGAGACAGACACTTAAAATGCTGGGTAAATAAACCCTTTCAACCCAAACCATTCTATGATAATAAAGGACCTTAAATATCATCTAATTCCAACCCCTGTTGGAATGGGGGTTTAATATGCTGACCCACCTTTTTCATGAAATAGCATTTTTCCAGTGGAAAAAAATACTAAACTACTCTCATCACCTCTAATAAAAAGCATAATAAGCTTTATAATGTGGTTTGGGAAAGGCATGTAAATAAATAAAATATGAAAGAGATACTCAGCTCATGGTGAATTGGAATTAATTGGGCAAGCTAAGTATTTACTACTAGTTGGTGCTTCAATAAATTGGAGCATGGGGATATGAAATGTGCTTGAGAGTACTCATCAAATTGCAAGTGGTGCCTTCAGACCCTGAAAATCTGTGTGAGAGTGAACCATGTCCTTATAACACATAGAACTACTCAAACAATAGATTTTTTTTTTGTTAATTTGCGTTCTGAAAAAATAGTTGCAATAATCTGAGTATTTAAAAGAAATGGAATATCTGGCTTTTCACTTTGGAGCAAAATAAAAATGTTTCATTTCTAGTCTGAATATTTTAAAGATTATTTCTTCTACAAGAGCACTGGAAGGAAATTCAGCTGGGCAAGTCATGCTTCATTTCATAAAACAAACACTTTATTTTTGAAGTACTGGAAAATGTTCCTGTGGCTCCTTTTGTTTCTAAACTTTGTGAATTTGGCTGGAATGCCTGAAAGAAATTAATGTTGCCAAAAATGCATTTCCCTGAGTCAAACTGAGAGGAATCCCTGTTCAGCCCTCGTGCGCTCTCGGTACTGATGGCACTGCATCACATCTTGGATCGGTCCTTCACGAACTCACTGCCTGCATCAAGCCTGTTTCTGTCAATGGCCTTACGCCTCTAGGTGAACAATTAGCAATTAATTAACTCCTTTGGCACAGGACAGCCATTAAGCAGCTTTTATTTGCTCTGGTGGGAGCACTGGTGTGCCCAGGGAGCGGTGCCATGGGGGCTCAGAAGGGGCAGCTCCCTGCAGCCTCCCAGCTCCTGCTCCTCTCATCCCCCTGGTTATCCATGGTTATCCAAGGCCCTGCAAAATCAGATTTCCTGCAGTAATTGAGAAAACTCTGCAGCATGCACGGCAGCACACAGGCAATTAAAACCATCTCCATCCAACTGCAGGTGACATTTTCAGGAGCTCAGCAGCTTCTGGGCTTTGATTAGGAAATGACTACTGGAAAAACAAAAAAAGGTTGTGTCATCTCATAGCTCTCCTACAGATGTGGCACTTCTTGATGTGTGTTTTTTTCAGCCTGCCTTAGTAATCATGTGGCAGCTAACAAAGATTTGTCATTTAGGACAAATTATTTGGGTAAGTGATTGGATACTTCTGGCATCCGAAGACGATGTTTTTGTGGGGCTGTCTAGATTAAATAAATTCATGAATATAGATTTCTATGGACACTACATAAAGTGGACATTATAGAAAGTATTTATATGAAAAAACCCTTAAATTTTGTATTTACAATTCCTACCTCTGTTCAAAAGACAGTTTTACTGAACATTGATTTAATTGCGGGTAAAGTATAGCAAATTTTGAATATAAGAACAATATAAGCATAAATAAGTTGAGATAGGTACAAATGGATCATTCCTCTGTAGCTTGGTGTGCATTTGTTAAAATCAGACTTGGGAATCACCCATCACATTGATCAATAACGTGGAAGTGTGATGTTTTTCGTTAGCTGCAGCTTTATAAAACTGGAAGCTTTTTCTTCTTCCTCCTCAGCCAAATTCTGATTTAAGATTTGCCATGAACAGCTCACAGGAACAGTGGTTACGAAGTTCTGAGCACAAGAGTATTGTTTCATTACTCCTTCCAGAGGAGAAATATTCCATCTCGAAGCCCTCTGCAACTGCTAATTATTCAGCACATCTCTGAGCAGCAGTTTAGCACCGATCCCACTTTACATCTGAGGCAACAGAGCCTGCTCAGATCTTGACTCTGAGATGCTCAGCGGCAATCCAAGTCAGATCCTGTGTGATTCTTCCCACCACAGGGGAGGCAGCTGCTGTCCCACCTCCCAAAGCCAAAAATTAAATCAGGATAGGGATTTGAACTTTGGGCTCCTGCAAATGCTGATTTTGTTCTCCAGCTCCTTGGCTATTCTGGTCTGGCACACACTCAGAGAAGCTGCTCTAATTCAAATAAATAATTAAATATTAATTAGAGCAGAGGCAGGCAGCCACAGCCAAGCAGTTTGCTGTGAATAAATCCACATTTTCTTGTTAAGAAAATGTATTCTAAGTAGGAAGCTTTCTGTTGAACTAAAAAGCAGTCTGATTACCTAAATATAAATTAAAACCTATACAAAATCTCTAAAAAAGACCAGGTACAAACAAAACAAGAGGAAAACTGTATTTGCAGTTCATTTTTGATCAGCTGTAAAGCACCTATAACTTCGGTTTCAGGGTTCTGTGTTCCTGATGTAAATTTGCAAAATCAAGGAGAAGGCAATTTGAGGAGCAGCAGAATACACAACAACCTGCTGAAAAGGGAAGCAGCTGAGCAGCAATACTGGAGGAATAATTTGTGACTTTTCTGTAGCCCTTGTATGGTCTTCAAGCAAATTCTGTTGACTGTTTTTGGTAGTTGACAATTTGAAGAAAGAGTAAATTAGAAAACAGACTTCTAGAAAAAAGGCAGTAGAAAGTATTTAAAAGAAGTTACTTCTTTATTCAAACTAGTGTGTTTTTATGTCTTTTGCTTGGATTTTTGCTTTATTATTTTCTAGCTGTGTCTCAAAAAAAGTGAACTGTTCTGCAGTATTAGGTTTTGCAGGGAGCAGGGAGATTGACTTTGTCTAGAGAGGGAAATCCAGAGAGCATCCCAGCCCAGGCTCCATTTCTGACAGCTGATTTCTCTCTGAGCAGGAGGGTGGTGAGTGCTCCCAGAGCATCCTGACTGAGCAGCAATAGAGTGATCATTGGTGATATTCTGCCATCTACTCCTTGTAAAACACCCATTCATCATTTTCATGGGGAAAAGTAAGTCTGATTAATTTTCCATTTTGCAAACAGTTTTAGAGCTGTCACCCTCTTCTATTTTGACGTCTTAAAAACTGAAGAGTGTTAGGATTTTGTTTGAAGCCGGTTTTCATCTAGGAAGGCAAGGTGTAATTCTACTTAAAAAATACAAAGGAATATCCTTAAATGTACACAAAATATTAAAACCAAACAATCCACACGAGGCAGCATAGATTTTCATTTTTTCCTACTTTCAGCCTATGAAATATTTCCAATATTTTGTGTTTTCTCTCCACTCTTAGATGGGGGGTGAGTGGGAAGAAGAAACTCAAAACTTTCCACAGTCAAGTAGTTTTCAGCTTATTTCAGAGGAGCTCCTTACTTGCTGATTAATTCAGCAGTGGGAACAGGCCAGGGTTCATCTCCTGTGCCTTTGAACTGAGCTGTCCATTTGAAGTACTCGCAGAGAGTGTTTTGGGATCCCGAGCGCTGCTTTGCAGCCTTGGTGGAGTGTTTGAGGTTAGATGGGGCTGGTGCAGGCTCTCCTTATCCTCTTCCCCAGCCAGACACAGCGGTGGGGGTGGAGGCAGCACTCTCAAGTCCAGCCTCTGTGGTACCAAACTGTCAAGGATGAGACATCAAGGCAGAGTTGAACTTGCTGTGGGAACGAGGAGCCTGGGCCATTTCACTGTCGCTGGATTTCTTAGCTGATCTGCAGCACAACTGAAAGACTACAGTTGGTTTTTTTTTGCTTATTAATCCTGTGTACTTATAAGCTTACTTAAACTTCTGTGCATCTCATAAAGTATTTCTCCAAAATACTGCATGTGCTTAAAGCAGATGAGTTCTCAGACCTTTTATACCATGGTGCCAGAGCAGTGCTTCATTTCCATGCTAAGCTAACTGAAAATGGAAATAATTCTCCATGCAGCTGGCTCAACAATCCCCAGTTGTTTTACACCCCGTTCAAAAAAAGGAAAAGAAGATTATTGACTACTGAGGTTGCAGAAGTCTCAGAAAAGATGCCTGTGTAAGAAAGTGTAACTTATCACAAAGGCTGCATATTTCTCCTCCTTGAATGCAAACACACATTCACGTTCTTCTGTCTCTCATTGCTGTATAACTTCTAAAATGCCAGATAATGTGTTGTTTATTTTCCAACATGGCATCAAGCATTTCCATTAGAGCAGGGCAAGCAGGAAAACCTGTGGTACTTTGTACATTAATTTAACATTAAATTTTAAAAGTCCTGAATATTTACCTGGCTGATACTGAGAAGACAAATTTGGACTGGCTTATGGAAACAAATAGTGATAGTGTGGGTGTTTATAAAGTCCCTCCTGGAGATTACGAAATTTCAGTCACTGCTTTTGTTGTAGGTTCATTTTGCAAACTTTGTTTTAACTTTTCTCATACCTGCTGGCTCTTTCACAGAGACAGCAATTCTTTTTACTCTGTACTTCCCATAAAAAACCCCACAGCCCCACTTCCCCCTCAAAAAACAACTTCAAAGTGCTTATTTCTGGCCAAATCCATATTTTCCCCAGGATGTGGCAAAACATTTTGTCTCTTTGTACAGCTTCTGTGATGAAGGACTCAGCATCTCTGATTCAGCTCATAGTCCTCTCTGAACAAATTTTGTAAGGGAATCTGACCATTTCAGCTTTAGAATGCAGTAGATTTGGGTGTCATACTTTATCCTGCTACTGTAAAATAACCTGCCGCAAACATACCTAACCTGGAAAGTAGCTTGGAGCTAGTCCAGAGGCAAACAGTGAAATCTGGGCCTGTTCTTTCTGAGGACTGGTTTGTTTGTAAGCTCTTTGGTGCAATTTTGATTGTCCATGGATATGATAGCCACTAATTTGTGGGGCTTATCCCAGAAAATGTGTGGTTTGGAGTTTTTTTCCCCTTCATTTTGGCAAGAGGATATCATAATTTCGTTGATTTAATACACCAAGCCTTCAGCTCACTCCCTTGAGTGTGATATAATAATCCACCAAGACAAACAGGGATGTTCACCTCTGGGCAAATACTCCATCATTTATCCCATGGTGCCAGTCTCTCTGCAGTGATATCATCCTTTAATAGCTGCTGTCTTCAGGCAGGTAGGCTTTTAACCGTCCATGGGTTGCTGGCATGAATTTGGCATTTCTATTTCATCTAGTTTCATCCTCCATGATTGGTCTTATCAACCCCTCGTCCTGTGGAGAGAAATCTCTTCAGCTGAAGCTTTGATGGTCTTATTTGTCCAAATTTGCACTTCTGTCAGACTCTTGGCTGCAGCTCTATATTTCATATGTGAGGCTGTTATGATCCATTTAAATGCCTATGGGGATCTCAACAAGCTTTTTGAAAAGATTAATGACTTAGCTGTGGTTTTTATGATAGTGTTTCCAGAGAAATGCCTGCATACCTAATAAGGTTATTTCTACAAGCCAAAATTTGCATTGCTCACCATAAAAGACAAATAGATAGAGTTTAACTACAAAACATCGGAAGGTTTACTGCCCGTTTTTATCTTTTGGAGATCACTTTTGCAGAAGAAAAGGTAGACAAGTAAGGGAAAAGGGAAATAAGGAATGCAACAGCTTTAAAATGACAGCAGAGGAAGGATAGGGATGTGAGGAATTCTGTATTTTTGAGTATTGTACCATATGGATATACCTTTGTAAGGCTGTTATTGCCTACAGTCATGTTTTTATTTGGACATGACTCTTAATAGGAGTAATTCAAATTGGTGTTGGAGCTTGCATAACATTTATTCAAGATTTATGTGAGTGGTTATAAAAAGATTAACTGAATCATTAGCTAAATTGCGTTTCCTAATGAAATCACCAAACAGCAGGCTGGAAGGAGAGGTTGTTTGTGCTTTTGTTAAACCCTTGACCTAGCAGACTACAAGTTTTAAAGTGCATTTGAAACTTCTATGTTATACCTTTTAATGAGTATTTGTTAAACATTTATCAACCACCAAGAATCATCCGCATGCCACGACTGTTTTGGGCTAAAATTTGGTTAATATCTGTTCTGATTTTCAATATGTGAAGTGTTTGCCTGGCTTAAATCTTCATTTATTGTGAAGTCGAGTGACCTAGTGTGAAAACACCTTCATTTATGAGTGTACTTTGTTAATAAGATCAGACTTCTGGTCCTTGCTTTCTCTAGATTTGTCTCTTTGGTGTTACATATTAGAAGAGACAATCATTTAAATGAGATTTTTTCTTTTCAAATTGTGGGGAGTAAGCTTAATAGGTAGTTTCTATTCTAGCACTCATTTTAACTCATTTTATAGGTGTATTCCTGTAGGACTAGCAGACAAACCTGAAATTGGAAAATTGAAAATTTTACATAAAAGGAAACTTACAAGGGAAAATAATAATTTTAGGCAGGGTCATCCTGTATTGCCATCACCTTAAGTCTATGAAAATGCTAGTAAAATCTCTCCTCCAAAATGAATATGTATTAGAAAAAATGCCTGCATTTGCAAATAAATGCAGGAGAAGCAATCCTGATTATTCAGATATAAAACAGAGGAGAACAGATGCATGATTCAGTGGCATATATTGCTTTTTTTTTTCTAAACAGACATTTATTTTTATAAAATATATAGTGACTTTTACTATAATCTCCTTGTTGCTTCAAAAGAAAAATGGAGAAATGGTAATATTAGCCACTGGGGACATCTTCCAATATTTGCAGAGCAAATCTGTTTGGAACACAAGACGTTGTTTGACTCTAGATGCTATACATCTGTTGTTTGATTTGCTGTTAGAAACATTGGATGGTACAGAGAAGAGAATTACGATAATAGGCACTCTGGTGATGTTGCAAGGCACTTTTCACAAATGCTGACTGTGCCTGGGCTCAGAGTTTGTCAGAGGATGAACAAAGAGGAAGACGGATGTGCCTGGAGCAGTGAGGAGCTGTGGAGTCCTGTTTACTCTGCAGCCTGTTCCAGTTCATGGGCAGAAAACATCTGTACAGCCATGCAGCCTGCCCAGAGCACTCCTCTGCAAGGCCAGAGTGTTATTTGGTGTGGAAATCAGAGCAGAGACTCCTCGGAGCCCTTGCTCAGTGTCACACGGTGTCACGTTTGTGTTACACAGGGACACTGCAGACCCGGACCCCACCACCAGGCAAAGGAAGGGGCTTTAATCCCATCAAGGATTCTCCAGCCTGTTTCCCACTGATGTGGTGTGTGGATTGGTACTGCGTGCTGGGAATTTACTGGCAGTTGTCCCCCTGTGGATATGGAATTCTGCTAAGCTCTGTGGAAAGCAGAGTTCCTTTCTTCTGACAGCTGTTAGGGAAAAGACTTTCTCTGAAGGCCCCTGACCTGAGGATTTTCATATAAACTGCCTTTGTGGTAAAGCAGTTGATGCTTCCATGTAGAGAGCTGAATTTTCAAGGCAGATATTGTCTTATTTTAGTCTTATAGGCCTTATTTTAGGATGGCCAAGGTTTCCTTTTGTTTTATATGTGGATGTACGCACATAATTTTCTAATTAGGGTTCTAAGCATAGGTTTTAACCTGAGTGCTAAACTGAATGCAGTAAAAAACTGAATTATTCACCAAGATGATGCCAAAGTCACACAAACTTGGTTATACAGCTGCTTATCTGAGTTTTACATCAGGCTACATTTCCAGTTATTCTGATTTGTAATTTTGTCAAGAGAATTTCTCTGCTGAAACACAGTGTCAGTTTACAGAAGCAGGAGGGCACAGATTCACTTCTCAGAGTCTGGAGAGTAAATTAAGAGTATTTGGTGTTGAACCTTTTGCATTATTTACCTTTTTGTGGGGAGGAGAACAAAGAAGAGAGTAAAACTATTTCTCTTATTCCCAACACTTTGAGGTTAGTTTTGTGTTTCTCCTTCAGGGTTACCATGGTGATAAGAGCACTGTTAAGGCCTAGCTAGGCAGGTACTGCATTAGGCTAAAATAATTTATCCTCCTTTTCATTGGCAAAATACATGGCCAGGAGATGAATGGCATCATTTAGAGCACTCACCCCTCTGCCAGGCTGCTGTAAGCTCAGCCCCAAGAGGTAACGTTTAGACATGGGCAGAAGTTTTGCAGGCCTAAACTATGCTGCAAAAGGAGTCTGGCTTTCAAAATATGTCCAAAATTATAAATATATTGCTGGAATCAATAATAAAATTCAAGACCAGCAACAATCAAAGCCCCAGCTCTACCCTATCTGCTCAAAAAGAAAGGGAGAGGGGAGGATATCCAGGCAGGGGAAGCTGAATGATTTCTTTTTTTGGTGGTTTGGAAACTGTTAGTTACTTCAATGCCTCATTAGCTCTGCAAGGCAGGGCTCTCCCAGCTGCACAGGCTGTTTCACAGCCTCAGTGCTAACTCTGATTCTGATTAAGTTGCCCTGTTGTGTTGTTGGGCTCTCCTCAGCTCTCTCTGATCCGCTCGCTCTTCTGAGCAACGCTTCTGATCTGCCCCCGAGGAACCACAACCCCACACTCCTATGAAGACCAGCCTCCAGAAGACTTCAAATTACTTTATTTTGGTTTTTTTTTCCCCCACTCTGTGCTTTGGGGCAGTCATTTTTCTCTGTATCAGGCAGGTTCTTGCCTATCCTGGTCTCAAAGGCCTTCAGAAGACACCTACAGCGACCTTACAGCTCCAGGCTGGAATTTACTCTTCCCCTTTGAAAATAACTCTTAATTTAACTTAATATGTACATAGATCATTAATACCAATCTTCATTTGCATTAAATTAGAGCGTATAATGTGGTTCTTCCAGCACCCTCATTCCCCATGCCCATCCCCCCCCCAAAAAATTAGTACTTCATATTTTAATTTTACTCTCAATTAAACTATGAGGTTTGTAGATTTATATAATATGGGGTTCTTTATTTAATTGTTGAAAAATTAGTTGTATGCATTCCTCTTAAGCAAAAGTGGAAAAATATTATCTTTTGGTCTCCTTCCTAGGTTTGTTTATTTATGGCAGATTTAATGGATACTTCTAATGCCTTTTATGCAGCAAGTAGATTATGTAATGCCAGCTATTTAATTTCCAGTATCTCACATTTTCTTAGTTAGGCTCATCAACATATTTTTACATTAATTATTTAACTGCCATTTTCAATCTTTTCAGTCAGGCACACTTGTGCCTACTCAGGGCACAATTAGTCACTGCATTATTATAGAATTAAACCAGTTAAAGTGAATAAAAAGAAATTTGCACATTTTGAACACAGCTACATTTTGTTCTGAATATTTTTAGCCTGAAGATTGGCTTTCAGTTTCACATTAGGACATTTTCATGTTTCAAAAGGGGATAGCCAAGGCTTATGCAGTTGTTTTCTAATTTTAAGTCCTGAATCGCTTTTAAATACTGAACTTCCTCTTGACTATTGATTCCTCTTCTCATCCACCAATAGCAAAAAGACAATAGGGCAAATAAAACAGTTCTGAAGTACTGTTAAGGAATGTAATAAATCAATTGATATGCACAAATGCAGTGTATCCACTGCCCTTGTTCCTGTTGCAAGCACAAAATACATAACTAATGGTTTTTTCTATAAATGCCAATTCATACCTATTCTGAGCCACAACGCGTGGTGGGCTACAACCACCACTTACCCACAATTTTTAAAATTCAAATACTGTTTATGGATATTTGATTCAATATTTTGCACCGATAATTTTGGAAAGAAGGGTGTATCAGAGGCTGAGAGGGTGACAGGCTTAAGCTCTGTGTTTGAGACACAGTTAAGGTTTTGTTCCATGCTCTTGTGTCCAAGGGATTGCTGTAATACTAATTATCACAGATGGTAAATGTATAAAGGGTAGAACATCTTGTTGCAACTTGAAAATGAAAAATAAAATATGGCCATGTTAATTTCTAAGCATTTTTGAGACCAGGAGCACACTAAAGGAAATCAACATTCAAGAAAAATATTTTAAGCTTGGGGAAGAGCAGTGCCTCATCAGGAAACAGGTCAACTGTCCTTTTCAACTTCTAATAGGATTGTGAAATTAAAGGGGACTTATTTCATTATCCTTGTTCATCTGTCTTATCGGCATTTCTTTTTGCTCTTTTGCAAAGCAGGCTTTGACTCTTTTGGAATATTAACCTTGATTGTGCAGCAGGAGATATCTTTCACATTCTAAATTAACCATTAGGTGTGTATTTGGATCAAAAATATTAATAAACAAATTAGAAATACTACAGGATTTCTAATGTGTTTCTCAGAAAGGTTTATTTTATTATAAAGCTTTCCCTAAATGTGAGAATGAAAGGCTTGGTAATTGACATGAAAGAAAGTTATCCTAAAATGTGTGAAGATTTTCCTTTTTATTCCCAGATGACTGAGTCTTGCTTTGAGTAATGTCACAAAGAAATAATGCCATCATTGGACAAAGTTTAAGTATATTTCCAGTTTGTTATGCTTAAATAACCACCATATGAGACTTTCACAAGTACATTCACATTTCTCCTCATTTGTTCCTTTGGCCTCATGCAAAGGGTAAATCTTCCTTTATGAAGGGATATCCCTTTTATTGATGCAGTCCTAGAGAGCTGCTCTTTGGCTTTCCACCCACCTTCTTGCGGATGGAAAGTCAGTGAAACTTCTGTCAGTATATTGCTCTGAAGTCTTCTGAAGGAAGAGTTAGTGAAAGAGCAGATAACAAATGCTAATGAAGCATCTCTTGGGAGGCTGCCAGCCCTTCTTGGCTTTCACCTGCCCCATGAAGTCAGTGGGATGAGCACTGAGTTTCCAGGACTCTGAAGGAGGGCTGACATTAAAGCTGCACCATTTGTGCTGCCAGCACTAGAAGTGTGTGTGGCCGTCTCATTCCCAAAATCTCATTTAGTGGTGTAACTGCTTTTGCACAGAGGGTGGCTCTGACTCCCTTTTTTCTTGCAGGATCTTCTTGCTTCTTTTGAAATTTAAAATTGTTCGGTCTCGACTGAAAACTTGACCTTGCAAAACTTTACAAACACAAACAGTCTCAATCATTAAAGCAGGGCTGTTTGTGTGTATAATTGTAGCTCATAGGAGTAGAAATATGCAAGACTGACCTTTAAAACGTGTTCTCTGGGCTATCATAACTGAAGAAAAAAAATGCTTTCCCTTTTAATTTAGGTGGTAAATCTAGCAAATAATTTACACTATGAATGAATTGCTTTTCCTTTTCTGAAAAACAAAACTTAATTGTCATAATTTGAAAATATATTATTCTGAATATAAAGTGCTTTTTCATGAAAAGTTTAATAAGGATATTTAATGCTGTAAAAGCACTCACTGTGTGTCAGCAGCACCCACATTAACCCAGCAGACTGAAACTGCTCCATCCATTGACTCAATGGGCTGTGAAATCCATTCTCTCCCTAAGCCTCGACACTCTGGACCTCAGTCTAGTGGATCCTCAGTAGATTGATGCTCCCATGGTGAGTTACCAAGTGAATGGCACTCTAATAAGACCTTTTTTAGGTCCTGAAATGACAGATTTTGAGTACCAAAAGAAAATTGAATGAACTCTAATTTCTTGAGGTTTTTCAGTTTAATGTAGGTTGGATAGTTAAAGAAGTAATATTTAGGGGTCATTTCAATGCTCTCCAAGCTTCACGTGAAATTTTCCAAAGTGCTTTATGCTGGGTTTTTTTTTCAACTTTCAAAGCTAGATCGAATTTTCAGTAGACATTTGGGGCACAGACATTCCTATTGCTCATTGCCAACGGCCAGAGCAGATTTTACATCCTCCACCCTTCTGTCAGCAGCTCCTGTCTCTGCAGGACTGGTGTGCAACCATGGAATGATTGAATGGGTCCTATTCACACTTCAGAGAGTGACTGTTTAATTAACATTGCTGGGTGAGGTAGTTTAAATGGCTGACCTTGAACTGTGCAGGATCAGGGAACAATGTGTGTCCCACTCTCTGATGTACGTTTCCTATGGCTCTGGCTGTCTTTGTTTTTCCTTGTTGTTGCTTCAGTCCCACTTGAAAGAGTTTGGAGAATTACCACTAGAAAGCTTTCCAGTTCTTTCTGCCTTCCTGCTGGGGTGGATGCTATCTACTGTAGTATAAAATTCATCCAAAGAATTTCATTTGAAAGCCAGGAGGTCCCTGAACACAGCAAATCTTTCAAAAGCCAGATTTTCACATTTCAGCTTCAGAATTACTGAAGGCTTTAGGTTGCAGGCTGGTAGGGTAGAAGAGGTTGTAAGTTTAAGTGGGACAAGGCATTCTCTGCTGCACTGTGATTCTTACTGGGCATTCAAAATACATGTAAAGCTGCTGGGATAGGGAAGGGCAGATGTTAACCTGGATTTGCTTTTTGTCTCCTTCAGTCACTTGTTATCCTCTGGGTTTCATCAGTGTCTATTAGGATCACACTGGCAAAGTTCTTGAGATCCCTGAAAGGAGCTGCTGGGCCAGAGAGCTCTTCCCACTATTTCCAGGGTCTGTTTCTGCTACTCTGGATTTTGATATAAAGCACAGTCCATGAAACCCGTCCTGTGTCAAGTCTTTGTGTGCAGCTGAGACAGCACCGACCCCAGTGGGCTCCTGTGCTGCACCTCCACGTGCTGGCCCAGCTCCGAGCTGTGTCCTTTCCCACCCTCTGGGGAGCTCCTCTGACACCTGAGAACAGGAAATAATCAAAGTCCGTCTCTGCACAGAGTCTTGGCTCTTTCTTTACAGAATTAAAAAGAATAATATAGATTTTTCAACAACTATATGGCTCCCAGAGGCAAAACCTTTTTAATCCAGATATGACCATGATACGAAATGCTGCAGGAAAGTGGCCCTCAGAGATAATGAAATTGTGTGGTTTTGTGTCAATTGGTTCGGCAGGAAAGTGGCCATTTGTACATATGCCTGCTGCTAACCTTCTGCCCTGGGGGATAATCATTTATAATTAGGTCAACTAGTTCCTTCTCAATAAACAAATTAGAGGACTTTGCAAAAGGATGCTGTGATTATGATGATTTTGCTGTGAGCCAAGTTTATCTATACATAGTTGAAAAATTGTAAAAAACTTCATGAGACAGACCAGATAAGTATCTCTAGAGAGAGAAAGACGAGTCCTGATTGTTAACTTTTTTACAGCATCTCCATACCCATGGAGGTTACAGCTTTATAAAATGAAAAGTAGCAGATAAAGAGACAGTTTGCAGTGCAGATTGAAGATTATTTTATTAACTTAAAAATTATAATGTCTTAAATTTTATCTGCTTAAAATTGAATGAATCAAACCATGATGCATTTAAGTATTAACAAGATTTCAATTAAACTTTGCCACAGTGTTCTTACTGAGTTATTCTTTCCATCACCAGGTAGAAGGAACCCCTTTATAATGCACCTATAAGTGTTGGACCCCCATTGCCACGTAATAATGTGATGATAGTATAATGCACATTCTGCAAAATATCTGTAATTAAGTATTTGTGTGAGGCTTGATAATGGCTCCTCTACTATTCTACAACTTTAAATCTATATGGAGGTTATTTCTTAGCATTCATACTATTCTAACAGTAATTTGTATTTAGTATCATACTCTGTCTATTTTGATTATATTTTATAATAAGGTACAGCAGGATGAGTTATTGGAGGTTCCTTAATTTGCATAATGAGCTCCTTGAATTTCTGAATATGGAAGCAATCATCCCAGAACCTTGTTTTTAAAAACACGTAGTCCCAACTACCAGAAAATGTGTAAAGGAAAATATTTCCTGGAATGTAAGGTAATTTGAAGCAGAATTTCTGAATCACCTTTTTCAGTATGTTCATGTTGGTTGTGAAAGAAATGAAATACTTGATATATGGCATATAGTGGTAAAAATTCCAAAATGCCCGTTTGAAGTTGATGATTAAAGTGTTCACCTTTCCTGAACTCTTGCTTTAACTAACCAGTGTCCCTAATTCTATCTCTGTATGTTCATTACAATTTTTGTTTATATATATCCACATACATAGGCACATATATATGCGTGTGCTGCTTAGTACATATGTTTTTGTATATTAAATGCTATTAATGTGCATTTTGCATATATTGTACGTACACATTAAATTTCTCAGTGTATAATCAGCAGCATTGGAAGTTTTTATGCAGAGTGATTTATCTGTTGAGTAATAGCCAAATTTTAGACCCTGAGAATTTTCCACCTCTCTCCTTGAAGTCTGAGCAACAGCTTCACACAGCTCACTTGTTAATTAGAGGTGCCATCTACTTCCTGAGGTAATTTATATAGGCTGGCAGTCATTCTAATACCCAGCATATCCCCACAGCTGCTGGATCTAAATCCCCTGCAAACAGCAGTGGTGAAAATGAGTAAACCTATGTAATGTACTTGTGTCATTTGCTGCACAGTAAAGTTAGCAGAACAAAAACATTAATTTAAAATCTGTTATACTTGAAGCTTTCACTGTTAAATGACCACTCTACCTCAAGGTCAGGTGCTGGAAGAATCCAGCTTAATGTGAAATGCTTCCTGTTGTTTATTTGGGTTTAATTTTTGTGTTTCTTTTGGCATTATTATTCTATTCTTTAGGAGCATGAGATATGTAATCTAAGTGTATTTATATACACACATATGTATAAGAATTATACTATAAATTATGTCCATGTGTATATTTACATGTCTAAGGAGTTAGGCTTCTTAGACATCCTTACTATTGAATGGAGGGCACTTCAGCCCCTTATCACTTTGAATTCTGACCTGTGTGATCAGTATTGATCTTTCCTGTGCAGTTTCTGGGTCAGTGTGACACTGCAGACCTCCTAATTTACGGTCTACACAAACAAACATGCCTAAATCTCGATGTTTAAAATGCTTTAAAGAAGTGCTGCTTCTAGAGTGGCTTCTGTACACTTGTATTTTGTCTGGATGATTGAAGTTTACAAAGTATTAACAAAATGTGGCAATGCAGTCTCCCAGCTACTCCCATTTAAATTCGTGTGTTGAGGATCATCTGCCCTGATGTGCAGAGACAGCCCCGTTCCTGTGGATGCTCCTCTTGCTAATCTCGGCGACCTTGATCAATGATTTCTGCAGAAGAAAATCACTAAAGGTTTAGGGAGGAATCAGACTTCACTGCTATTTCCCCTGTATTGCTATCTCAAGATATCCTTGTCAGGCTCTGTGTAATAGGATGGGGAAAGGGTTTATTCTCCTGCCTCCTGTCCAGCAGATCCCTTCAAGTTTTCTCTGAGATATTGCCTTTCTTGCTCTGTTAAATCTCTAAGTCACTGATCTAACCTGACGGAACCAAATTTCCAGTGGAAAAGTACAGCTAGGAAACGCTGCCTTCTGAAAATCAAATCCTTGACTGTGCAAGGTGAATTCGAAAGGTAAAATCTTGTGGTTAGTGCACTGCATTAGGATTAGGAAAACTGAGTTTTGCTGGTTAGCTCTGGGCTCCTTTCAAAATGCCTTTGGGCCAGAACCTTAAATATATTGGAGTCTATTTTTTGCTAACACTGGAGTTTATGTATGCAAGATGCAGATTCTTGGAACCATCTAGGATTTTTTTTTTGTTTATGGTTTTGTTGTCCAGTAAATCAGGATAACAGGAGGCTATCCTAGAAATAATTCTGCTGCTACTTTTGTAGAGGTGTTATGACCCCAAGTATGTTCAAATAGGAGAGATCAACAGAGCATATCAGTCTGGGGAGGATGCACATGCAAACAGCTGTGTGTAAGTTAGGCACCTTGACCAGGTTTCTCTGCTGAATGACAGGGAGCAAACACATCTCTAATTATTTTGAATTGCTCAATTTGTTCACTCTCTTTAATTTAGAAGGTGGCCTGCAGTTGATGTGAATGTCTAAAGATTTCCGACTGGGTAGGAGACAGCCTTGAGATTTTTTTTAAGAGGTCCTAGGGACAGTGGATACCTTTCTGAAACAGCACAGTGCTAGGAGAGTTTACTAAAGTTTAAATAAACATGTAACCTCAAGAGTTTATCATCCAAACTGAAGTTACAAACTTCTCTGTATTCATTAGTGTTTTGTAGCTGTTAGTGTGTAGTCATCCAATGTTCGAATTAAGGATTTTTTTGTCACAGCAGAAGCTTGCACTCTGGGAACATGGTCCAGAGGAAGCAGAGCATGACTGAAGCTCTGGCAGACAGATTATTGGCTGCTGGTGGCAGGAGGAAGTCTCTAAACTAAGAACCCTCAATAAATAGAGACAGCCTGTACGCGGCTGGGGCCGGGAGACCGAAAGCTTCCCAGCCACAGCTGGTGGCAGGAGTTAGAGCCTAAGAGCTACAGCTGAATGTTTCTTTACTCAGACCATGGATTTTTGATCCTGACACACAGCAGCTAAAATAAATCCTAGAATAGGCAATCAGCTCACGATTGCATGCCTGCTGGAGATCTCAATCACATCTGTAGGAACCAGCTGATGGTGATGGATAGCTATATGCCCTCTCTGTGGGATCTAAACCACGGTGCCTTCAAATGACCTGCTTGAATCCCCTCCAAATCAGGGAGTAGAGTATTGGCCATGTCAGCATTTGCCTGCTGATCTGTAGCAGCTTTTGAGGCAGTGCTGAAAGTAGTTCTGCCTCACTCAAAAAAGAAAATGGAGGCCAGGAGAAATCCTTTTGTGTCTGGTGTCTTGACTTGCTGAGGAGGCATTTGGGAGAGGGGTGAGTCAAGGGAAGGAGACTGCAGAGATTTTTGGCTGACCCATTTCTGTGGAAACCCGAGATTTCTGATATGCTGTGTTAAAGTACATTTTAGCAATTTGTACTGATAAGCTGTTCCATTTGTACTGTAATGGTGGAAGGGCAGCAAAATGCAACAACTGCTAAATTTCAGGGCCAATCTCTTGATAGTTTTCTTGTCTTTCTGGGAGTTTTGAAGCACTCCAATAAGAGTCTTTTATTGTAGATGACATGGGGCAGCACGGGGTGAACATTCTCCTTAGGCTTTAATATACAAGCAACATATACTGATTTAAAAAAAACGCAAGGAATCTTAATTAACCTGGAGCTTGCTATCAGTCTGCAGGAATTGCAGCAACTGTGCTTTAACCTCACCTTCCCCTAGGAGGATTCAGCCACTTCTTCCCTTGCATGCCATGTGCTCTGGGATGCTGGGCCACAGACCACTGTGTCCCAGGCAATGTTGGCCCCAGTAAATTGATTCTGTGATCAATAGCAAGTGCCCACTTACTTGTGAGAAGTTCGCTGTTAGTCCTGACACAAACCAGAAAGTAAAATATATTTCAGTTTCATACTCATAAAATGTTGCTGCTGACCTCCTGCTCTCACATGTAAGAAATCAATGCTGGCTCCATTAATTTGGAAATGGTCGTGTTTTGCCATTTCCTGAAGTCCCTATGAAAGTTTTATGTCAAGAGAAGGTGGTGCTCTGCTTGTAATTGAATTCCTGGTGAATTATTTAATTCAAAATGTCTTAGAGTTAAGCAGTCCGTAAACTATATTTTTCAAACTGATCCTTCAACACAGAACAGATCACATTTGTAGCTGCAGCACTTTCGTGCTGAAACACAAATCTATCTGCAGAACAAGTAATGGTGCAGCCACTTGGATAAATGCATCTTTCCAGATGTGCTGAAGGGAATTTGCATAGGGAATTGGACAACAAATATAGACAGAAAGCAATCTTTCACATCATTAGTAATAGACTCTTTCTCTGTTTTGTGATTTTAGTCAGACTGTGAGTCTGTATAATTAGGAAGAGATTTGCAAAGATATGAAATAACCAAAATAAATTAGGTAAAGAAACACAAATGGAAAAGCAGCAGTCTTGATTTAAATAATGATTTTTTCTCATAGTTTGGCTAATTTACTGAGGTAAATTACATGATAAACATATCGTACTGATTTCTTATGGACTAGATTTTTTTCTTCTGGGAGTTGCTAAATGTTTGTGTATTCCTGCCCTGAAGCACACAGGAATATTTAAGAATAAGCTGCAGCACCGACATCTTTCCTGTTACTATTATTTATTATTTATATTGCAGTAACATCCATTGCCTGTCCTCTGATACAGATGCAGGGAATGTTCCAAGTCCAGCCTCTAAGAAAAATATAGAATCCAAAGAGAATTTTATGAAAATTGAAGCTTTTTTTGCGGCAAATGAGATTTTGCAACCACATGTTTTTGTTTATCACCAGCCCTCTTTCTTTGGAAAACAAACCACATGGTTTTCAACTTGCAAGAAAGATGCACACAGCTCCTGTTGTGGCAGGTTGCCTCCAAAAAGTTGTCCTTGGGCTGGCTCGTCGTCTCTGATAACCAGTAGCAGTCTCACTTTGCTCCACAGTGAGACATGTCCGGTTTAGTTGGGTTTGAATGTTTGTTCAATTTTTTCTTGTTGTTTTTTATGGGCTTGCACTCCACAGATTTGTGTGTCCCTGAGTCAGTCCTTCCTGCTGTCCAGGCTGTGTAAAAATAGCAGTAAAGGCTGTTTTGCTACATTAGAAAAAATTCTCAGTGTCACAGGAGCCTGTTTGGCCGTGGGTAGTCACGGAGCTGAGCAGACCCAGGGTGAGCCTGGGGAACTGAAATATAAAGAAAACAGGAAATCCTTGATTGGTTTTGGCATTTGTACTTAGTGTTCTTGGCAGGCTTTGTTGGTGGGTTTTTATACCACAGTTCTTCCATTTTCGTTGGGTTTCATTGACTTTTTTTTGGTGAGTTTTGGTGTTATTATTGGGTTGTGGTTTTGTTGTGAGGGGTCTTTGCATTTTTAGTGTGTTTCTCATGTAATATGGCTTTTCTTGTTTGCGTTATGGCACATTTTTTCATCATGGTTCTTTCTTTGCATTTTTTGTGCATTTTTGGCCTTTTTTTGGGTGAAATCAGTTTGTAATTTTGTTTTTTATATTTTACTTTTTTTAGTTTGTCTTTTTTCTGCAGTTTTGCAGATTACATAGATTTTATTTCTTTTTCACGTTTGTTTTCATTTGGGTTTTTTTTTTTTGGGTGACTTTGCTGATGGAATTCTGGAGGGGGGATTTACTATTATTTGTATTTCATTTTCTGCTTTTTGGAACTTATATTTCTCTTTATTGCATTTTCTTTTCCTGTTAAAAATTTTTTGGATTTTTTTTCCCTTTTGGGTACATATATATTTTTAAAATATCTTTGAGTGGATTTTGCATTTAATGGTATTTTTCGTTATTTGACAGTTTTGGTGGTTTGGGCCATCTTTGGGTGGTTTTTGGCATTTTGGTGATTTTTTTGTTTTGACATTTGGTTTCATATTTGGTGGATTTGCCAGTGGGTTTGGAACTTTTTTTGTATTGTTTTGGTGCTTTTTAAAATTTTTTTTTTTTCATTTTTGATGTACTATTTTTAGCATTTCAGGATCTATTTCAGCATTCTGGGGTATTTTGAGGGCTATTTTCTGGCATTTTTTTCCCCCCTGCAATGTTTTTTCCACCTTGTCAGTGCAGGTGATAATGGTTTAGGGGACAGTGCTGAAGGCTCTTGTGAGGCAGCACTGTGTGTGTCCTGTGTGCTCTGGGACTGGCCACCCCCCCTTCTGCAGTTCAGCCCTTTGGAGAGAGGAACTAAACCCAGTTGCCATGGGAGAAAGTGATGCTGGATTCTTTGTTATGAGAAAAAATAATGTGGCCTAAACCTGTATTCAATTCCAGTTTAAATCCCCCCAAAATGTGCCTCAAGAGCGTTCCCAGCTCTATGAAGGGCTTTTGGAAGGCTCTGGAACACACTCTGTGGGAAGTAAAACGCTCTCTCGGCTGGGTTCAAAGGTGTCTCGTCTCTCATGTGGCTCTCAGAAGAGGTCTTTCCTCTCCACCCTCTACCAGTCACACTGTCCTGTCTGAGACCATGCCTGAAATGCTTGGAAAAATGCTGTGGAGTCTCTGAAACGGTCACACTCGGGGTACCAACACTTCTGGCATGAATTTCTCAAGCCACAGGAGGAATTTTGCCCTTGTAAAAGAACCTGCTTGAAGTCTGTCCTGTGATTCCACTGACACCAGAGGAGATGCACTGGTGTGCTCTCATGCATGGCATCCATTTGGCTGGGAGGCTCCCTGGGACTGTGTGCAGCTCCTGTGGCAATCAGGGGTTTTTACTGGAAAGCTTGGTCTGTCACACTGATAAGAGCTTTGTAATTTGTGCTGCAGCAGTGCCCAGAGGGTCATAATCTGACCGGGACACTCTGGCAGTGCTTGGGCACGGAGGAGCTACATTTACAATTAAATTAAGCTGGCTAAAAATGGGAACCTCTCTTGCATGCACAGCAGGGAGAAGGGTACTCCAAAGCCAGCTGGGATTGCCCAAATTCCTTAGTCATCAGCCCAATTTTCAGTATCAATGTACCAATGGTCATAGGAGAGGTGGGACTCGGGACCACAGGTGGGGATGACATTGTCATTTGAGTGTGGAGTTAAAGCAGCACAGATGTGAAATGCTTTAGGATCCCAACCCAAGGGCCTGATTTTACATGTGGACCTGCCCAACAGGAGGTGGGAAGTGTACTGAAAGTCCATGGAGTCCAATATTTAAGCCCTCTCAGTGAAGAAATCCGTCTGCACCATCTGGGTAGGGTCTGTCTGCACCATCCCCTGCCACAGATCCCCGTAGCCATCACCCCCCTGGCTGTGAGGGATTATGGCCAGTGTGAGCTTTGATGGCCTAAAGGGACAGCCATTCATGTCCAAGCTGTGTTTCCACTGGGATGGCAGAATGCAGCCTGGGTTTCCAAATCTTAATTAAATGCCCAATGAACTAGAACAACAAATAGCAGCAGAAGATGATGCAGGTTTATTATCTTTTTCTGTTTAGCTATCTAAATGACAGATAGGAGCTGCAATTCTCTGAGTGCATGTGATAACTGAATGACAACGTGAGACTTCCTTTTTGCAGAGCAGTTGCCTACAAAAATTCACCCACGATTTCACTGATTGTTCTGGAGAGCTAGATGAACACATTAATAACACTGAAATCATAGTTAGAATCATTTATGACCCACTGAGTTTAACCACCGGGTGTTGCATTCATGCCCTAGCAATTTATTTAATAATGTTTTCCCACCTTGAAACTTCCTGTATCATCCCAAATCATCTGTTTGAAATGGTTGTTTCAATTGCTCAGCTGGCTCTTGCTAGTGTAATTTAACATTTTCATTAGCTCAGTAAAAGAAAGAATTTAAGGACTTTTATGTTTCAAAGGCATGATGCGTGTCATGGTGGGAATCAGGTAGGAATTATTATTGTTTAATGAATACTTTATGGATTCTGTAAAGTAATTACGTAGTGTAATTAAATTATTTGAAATTCAGTTTCTAACTTTGTTTCCTGAATAGACTTAATTTGATCTTTGGGTAGGGAATAAGTTTCTTTCAGTTAAGGCCTCTGTAGGCAGAATAGAGAATATGTCATTTGCACATGGGTGGCTTGGGACTTCATGGGAAAGAAAACCAAAGAACTTCCTTGTTTTGGTCTATTCTCTGTTTGATGGCTTGTGTTCATCATGGGGAAGCTACATAATTGCTATCAACTACTTACTGAATTAGTTTATTTGAAATCTTTTTATATAAATTTTTTCTACAGCTGTTAACAGCAGACTTGTAGGTGCAACAACGCTTGTGCTCAGTTTCCCAACAGGAGTTTCTGTTTACCACAGTCATGCATGGAAATGATCCTACAGAAAATTCTGCACATATGAGGATTCAAACATAAGCTAAATATCTGCAGAGGCTGATCAATTAACTCTTACTGGGGCAAACTGAGGTGGAGCTCAGTGACCACTGGGCTATTAACGTAGCACTTGTGCTTTGGACATTTCTGGCCCTTTTTTCACCCTCTTTTTGGGACAATTCAAGGTAAGACCTCAAGAACTCAGAGATTCCCAATCTTTTTGTTAATTTGCCTGGGAAAATAAGTGAATTATTTCTATCTTGGATTAACTATGAGTTTTTTCTGTTGGCTGGTAGGCCTTCCCAAGGACATCAGTTTTCTTTTGCAGTAACTTCATTACAGTTCCTTGGAGGACCTTGTTCTTCCACAGACCACAGCCCATGGCCCAACAGGTCACACAGACCACTGGAACTCTGCACTGGTTCTGTGACTGGCTTAAATGGTTATAAAAATTTACCAGCTCTGTATTTACCATCTTTTAGGGTAAAAGAGAACTCTATTCAGGAAACCCAGAATAGAAGCTCAGGAAATTACATAATTGAAAGTCCCTAGCCACTGAATTAGAACATGGGCACAGTTTTGGAGATGGAATTAAAAATATGTTCCAGTGTTTTAGAATTTCCTTCTTTTCCTGCATGGAATTACAAATCAGCTCTGAGTCCTCACTGTCTGAAGCTGAAGTCTTGGTTCAGGTCCATCCTCTCACTGTGCTTAGAAGTAAACAAAAAAGAAGTTTTCATGACTTATTGAAACAGTTAGGAGGCCTGAGCCAGTACTTAAACAGTCAAGGTCTGAGTATATCACAGAATGTCAGAGAATTAACTGTATTTCTGAAGGATGGAACCAGCAGTAGAGTGTGTGCACTCTCTGAGGAGCTGACCAGTTATTTACTGCAAAGCCTGCACCTTCACTTCCACAAAAAGGAGTGCATTTAAAACACACTTCAGTACAAACCTCCCAGGTTTTTAATGAAAAATTAAATAATCATGCTTTAAGAGAAGATGGCTTCTTTCTTTTTTTTACCTTTTTTTTTCTTTAAGAGTTTTAAGTAGGCAGCCCAAATGAATGTGTTCTCTAATTCAAGTCTTAAAAATGAGACTGTGCTCAAGATGGACCATAAGAGAATGCAACCTGCCAGCTTAATTAAGTTTCTGGAATGCTTCTGGGCAAAATTAATATATGTGGATGAAAGCCAAAGTCAGCCTGACTGAACAGATTTTAGCTAACACACCACAACTCTGAGAAACACAGGGACCTTAAAGTGTGCAGCCTAGCAATATTAATTACAGTGGTCAGAGAATTGTCTATCCTTTTTGTGGATGCCAATCTGCATTTATTGTTGTTTATTTCTAAGCCAATATGGCTATCAGAACAATCTTAGAGTAAATTAAAAATTAGGAAATTATTTGCCGTCATTTTCTGCTTCAAACTCTTATTAAACAGCAGTTGATGAAAATAGAAAGTTAGATTTACTCAAATAGCCTGAGTGTGGAACTGAATTAGTTCATAATGAAATAAAGGCCTGTGATATTAATGTCCTTTATGAATATGAACTCCTAACTTGGCCTTTATCTCTCACTAGAGAAGGATCTCTGCATTTAACACTTCCTTAGTCTTGTCAGCAGACGCTGTTCCAGAGCATTTGGAGCCTTTAGCAGCACTTTTGCGTAGGCTGCATTCGCTTGCCACAAAGAGAGGAAACCACAAAATTTTCTGCTCTTTAATCCCCTAATTCTTCGTGTCCATACTTTCCCATGGTGATAGTTCTACTGCAGTCCTGTGTACTCCACTGCTTTATTTTGCAGCATTAAAATGGAGGTAATGTGGCAAAGATGGGTCACAGAACCACAGAATCCGCTGAGCTGGAAGGGACCCACAAGGAGCATCGAGTCCAACCCCTGGCCCTGCACAGGAAAGCCCCAATACTCACACCCTGTGCCCAAGAGCATTGTCCAAACACTTCTTGAGCTCTGCCAGGCTTGGTGCTGTGACCACTGCCCTGGGGAGTGTGCTTTAGCTTAGCCAAGTCAGAGAGCTCATCCTGACGTCTTTCCTGAAACACAGCCCCCACTGCCTGCAGAGGGAATCTCGCCCCAGGAAGGTCGGGATCAGAACACATTTATCTGTTGCAAATTTCCAACATGTCGTTAGGCAGCTCTGCTGAGCAGCCATGGGAAATGCACACACTGAAAACACAGGATTACCCTGCGTTATATTCACATGGTGGTAATTAAAGAGAAATTGATTAACTGGTGTCAGTGCAGAACAGAGACATGCTGGTGTTTTAATTGTCCCCTTGAAGGAAGGTAAACGTTGTCAATTTCTCTCCTGTTCTATGAAATGTTTCCTTTTCTGTGAAAAGGGCTTTCACAAAAGCTCTGCTTCCCAGAGTACAGTGGCCTAGGAATGCTCTGAAATGCTGCCTTGCTGGGACTGCTTTCATCAAGCTTCTCCTGGAAAGGTGAAGAGGGCTTTGAGTGACACCCCTGTGGTGTTTCTCCAGAGTATTTTTGATGATGAAGGTCACTTAGAAATTGCACTTAGAAAACATCTTGGTACAGAAATTATACTTTCTTCTGCTTTTCCTTTGAATTGTGGTTACCAGTAAGAACCTGGTTTTCATCAAGTTGAAAACAATAACAGATTGATCCATTTTTCTCCTGTCCTCAGCAGGCTGTAATCTTTAGAAGGTAACCACCCACGAATGGTTCCTGACAATTCTTGCTGTCACCCAGCAGTGGCAGAGTCTTGTCCAACTGAACCAGGTAGTTTCAAAACAGCAGAAAACTGGAAGCTGCTTTCCTCTCTGACATAGTGCTTGCTTGGATTTTCTAACATCTTAGTAATGGGCTCTTAAGCACTCACCGTCTGACAAATGAACACAATAGAATCACAAAAATTTCCTTTCCTCACAACATTATGCTGAAAGTATGGGCCCAATTGACCACTCTGACAGTGCAGCAGATTTAGTGATGCCAAATTGTTCTGCAACTGACACTGAGAAATTTTGCTCAGATTTATAGCTGAACACTAAAAAGGCTTCAAATAGGTTTTGAAGCAACAAAGATATATTTTCCTTTCAAAGCCTTGTATCACCTTCTGGAGTACAAAGGTAATACCTGCACATCATGTCAGATCCCTCTCGCTTTTTCTGGGCATTAGTGTATTAATTGTTATGAATAATATAGGAAGGATACCTGTTTCCAAAGAAGTCTATAACAAAACTCCTACTGATTTCAAAAGGAAAGGCATCTCCCTAGGCTCAGAGCAACCAGCCATGGCAGTACACTGCCTACAGAATTTACTACCCCATGCACAAATATATGCACACCAATATCAAACCCATGACATTATATAATATTGTTAAAAATGAGAGTCTGGTATTTTTATCTCATAATTTCTAATCGCATTTAATTAAGATTAATGACACCTTATTTCCCCTGTGTTCATGTCACAGTTGGTTTTAAATCACGTCTGTTATGTAGCCCGACAATATTCATACGATTATCTTCCAGGAATTAGTATAACTGAGCAGTAAACTATTAGCAAAACAAGTGTTGGTCTAGGTAGAAGTAAATGTAAAAATATGGTCTAAATCTGGTTATTTAGATGCCTTGCTTATGGTTTGCAGTTATTTAAAACCAAAAAGAATTTTGAACTTGGACTTTTCTCGGTATGCTGTATTTTTAAAGGTTTTTTTGATTTGCAGAGGTTATATGTGGGGTTTCATAACAGCCTACATAAAAATGTGTAACCTCAAGACATGAGAGCAAATTAATTTAGACAAAATGGAATAATTTATCCCTGAGGTAAGTTGGTGGCAGTAAGCCAGTCCCTGATTTGGCCCATCATGTTTTGCATTGTTTACTTGGAAGTGGTTTCCCTTTGGAGCTGGCTCACCCCAGGTTGGCTGTGTGGAAGTGCCTTTGGGAGAATTGCTCTCTGCAGATTTTGAGGGTCGTGGTCCGTAATTCAACTCCAGTAATGTTCAGGATTACAGCTTTTGCATGGGAGATTTTACTAACTGGTTGAGACAGCTCTGGTGTTAATCCTTGTGAATATAAATGGATATAAATATTGGGGAATACGTTCTGCAGGGAGAAATAAGCTTCAGGCACAACAGTCACAGTTATAAAGTATTAGCAGTCTTCATAAGAGAAATGTTTCTCATTTTTTAGGTGCACTATTTGTGTGCTCCATCTTCCTTTGAAGTCAGTGTTGCCTTTGATTTAAATGAGAACTCTGTGGGACATAGACAATTTCAGTCAACACTTTTTCACATTTCCATTGCTTCATGCTAACTACTCCGAGCTCCCAACCCCTGGATCAGGGGCTTTGACCAAGCTCTGTAACTTTTCTGCCTCTCTCCATCTCTTGGAAACATCATCTGTGCTCAGTAGTTTATATTTAGTCGGGTGCATGCCTTTAATGGTCTGTATCTGAAAATTCTGAGTTTTGGACAAAGTTTAGATTCCTGCCATGTTTTCAGCCCCAGGAGATTGAAATTCTGAAATTTAGAAAAGCCAGACATTATTCTGAATGCACTTCTGAGGTGATGATAGAGCTCATATTGTTTCTCTGGAGACCACCGGTGTTTCTACTCAGTCAGAAAAGATTAAATATTGCCTAATGGTTGTAAAGTTCTCTGAAGGTGAAATGTGCTATACAAATGATACATTATTTATAATAGTACTACAATATGCCTCAAGAAATAATCATGGAACTTAATAAGAAATTAATTTTCCCTAGATTTTTTTCAACATCCCATAAAAGTTAATAGAAAATTACAGTCCTGCACTCTGAGTCTACCGTAATGATTCTAAAGACCTATAGGAAGGACATATTGCTCCCTTTAGAGAATCTTATATGAAACTTCCTACATAATCTTACAAGTCTCATTTCTATTAAAGTCTGTAGGATTTAGTCTGGGTTTCTTTTGTGGCTCTTGTTTATTTATTTATTTTTTTCAGTCCATAAAATGAGAGTTTATTAATTCAGGAACCTGTTTTTCACGTGCTTTCTGAAATTGCCAGTCCAAAAATTAAAGTATTCTTATGCTCTACAGAAGAGCAGCATTTGCAGACTTCTAAAGAGAAAAGAGAAATTTTACTTTACCTGTCATTTCTAACACATCAAGAGCTGTTACAATGTGTTTAAAATGCATTTACATGGGGCTAGTTAACATAAATTCTTTGTAGAACCTTTGATGCCAGTGTTGCTAAGTGGCATTTTGCTAGTCAGCATTAGTCTCACCCATTTTCACAAAGCGTAAAAGAAAATATATCTTTTTTTTTTTGCTGCAATCTCCATTTTTCTGTCTTCTCTTTTTGTATGTTTCTATTTTATGATTCCTTGACTGTTTTTCTCCACTTCTACTTGTTAATGTGAAAATATTTTATTAACAAGATGTAATATTGCAAAAACATGTTATTACTTTTGGAAAAAACTATTCAAAGCAGTAAAATATCATGTAGAGGATAATGTTTTAGCAAAGTTTCATCTTCAGACTGACTTAATGTTGATTTGCTCTGACAGAGCTTGCTTCTTTAACCAAAACAATCCCAAATTATATTTGAAATTCAAGGAGTTGGCTGAGTAGAATTAGGCAGAACTACTTTATATTTCTTATGAAGTTGAGGGACTGTTAAGCAGTACTTCATTAATTTCAGTTCTTTGTGAAAAGTCACCAGCCTTGAGACTATTGTCACAGCAAAGAATTTGAGAAGTACAAATACTCAGAATACCCTGTGGAGAGTTTCTGTACTTCAGTTTTGTGGATGTGTGGGGGTCTATGAATACTTTTTTTGCCCAACTTCAAATAACTGAACTTCACCCTCAGTAACCACCTCCCCAGAGCCGTGGAGCAAAAGCCAACTCCCAAAGGCCTGAGATATGAGAAAAGGGAAAACAAAAATAGTCAAAGCAGCTTTCATTTAGATAAGAATAAGCTTTTGGAAACAAGGAACGTATTGTGGAATTTACAGATTAACTAATCCCAGGATTTGCCAGCCAGTACAAAGAACCCTGTCTCCAAAAGGGAAGAATGAGCATTTCCAAAGGCACTTTGGCAGCAACGGAGCCTGGACACGAAGGGATGTGGTGGGAGCAGGGATCTGCCCGGGCTGGGATAAAGGGTGGGGTGTGCTCAGTTTCCCATACAAGGCAGGCTCTGCCTGTGACAGAATGAGGCTGTGGGGGCACCCCCTCTAACAGCAGTGAGCAAAAGAATGTCTGCATCCTCTTCTGGGTCCTGTCTGGGGCTTGGGACGTGAGGGTCCTGTGCAGGGAGGGGTTGGGCTGGGGGCTGAAGGGCAGTGGATCCAGCAGGGGCTCGCAGGAGGAGATCAGGAAGGGGCAGAAGTGGTGCAGGAGGATTTGGAAGGAGCTCCGCGCGGAGCTGCGCACACAGGAGCAGCTTATGGGAAGCACCCTCACCCCCTGCTTTGTCCCCTCTCTCTGTGAGGAGGAGCATGGAGGAAAGAGCTTTCTTCTGACTGCTGAGTAAAGCAACAATATTAAATATCTTTATTAAGAGAAGATTTTCCAAAAAATTCCTTCTTTGACCAGTCAAAATTGTTATGTTCCCTGATCCTTCCCTGCTTCAGGCTAGTGGGCAGCCGAAATTCCTTCATAGATTTTAAACTCAAGGAAAAAAAATAATTTTTTTCTTTAGAGAAACAGCTCTTTGGCCTGTGTTTCCTTTATTCTTTTGCTTTGACTTAAAGTCATGATTTTGCTTATAACCTATTCTTGCAATTCCTTCAGTCTTATTTAATCTTTCTTGTGTAATTTAAGAAAGTCTCTCACACGCAAATAACGTAACAAGTGCAAGACAAAACTTGACTTGTGCCATTATTGAAAGGGCTTGTCAGTCAAGAATTCTTGTGCTTTTTTTTCTGAAAAAGCTGCACTACAACAACAATTTTGTAATTTTCAACAGGGAGAGATTTTTCTTTACAGAAGCAGCTGGGAAACCAGATGGAATGTCTGTGTTTCTTATTTTTTTTCTTCTTGCTTTAAATAAGTTCTCTGCCATTAGTGTTGGTTCCTTTTCTCAGGAAATAGTTGTGGCTGTTATATTCTCAGCATGAGATTTGAACACTTCCTCCTCTTTTAGAAATCCCTGTTGTGTTGAAGAGCTGCTGGGTCAATGCTGAGTTTGTTCACCTTTTGAAACAAATGCACACAGAATTCCATGTGTTACCAGGTGGTCACAAAGGATGTGTGTAGGAAACAAATAAGAGGCAAATTCTGACTGAAGAACACTCCAAATTGACCTTCTTTTTAGAATGGGCTCCAAGTAATGGAGCATGTCCCAAGCTTTTATCTGAAATAAAATGATTTCTCTCTTCTAACCATTTTGTGGCTTAGAAGATGTGATCAGACTCGTTCCATTTGGTTCCTCCAGCTCCCTAACAAAACAGAGGGAATTTCAAGAGTATTGTCTTATTCAAATAGTTTCCAGATTTTCCAGCTTCAAACTAGCACACCATTCTCAGTCTGAGCCACAATTTAAAGTTTGTTTTTCTTTTTGATGGTACCAGTTGAGTCCTAAGACTTTCATCTTCCCCTTTGATATGTCAGGGACAATTTGGAAAATAAAACTGTGTGTATGCACTTACCTTTCTTGCCAAAGCTAAATAGTACCAAAGTCTCAATATTGAGTATTTGTGTCTTATTTAGAGCTTCAGGTATTTCTGGCTCTGGTATTTCTAACTTAGGTTTGCTGAATCACCGTTTTCAGTTTTAACGAGCCACATAGAAAACGTGCTGTTTCCTGATAGAAGTACCTCCACTGTCCTCCAGCCAACTGTAAAGTCAAACTGAGAAAATCTTCCTTCAGAATTTTAAAATTTGATAGAAGTGTAGATAATGAGAAGTTACTGCTTAAATAATTTAAACTCCATTCTCCTATTGATACAATTCTGCAAGAAACTGACATTTCTGGTAGCCTTTCATTTAAGATGTTTTCCCTGTGGAACTCTTTATCATACAACCTGTGAGGACATGATTTTGCTGATTTTGGTTCAGCTCATATAATTTATTCTTCATAGCAGGGGATAGCTCCTATAATTTTGAAGGAGTAATATGAAAGAGCATCCTCACCTTACATCTTGCAGTGCTATTCAGCAGGGATTCTTTCATAAGATATTCACTTGTCTTTGCCTGAGGCATCAATCTCAAAAGTAAGTTAATAAACTAATATTTATTGTATCTCAATAATTATTTTGGCTTTAATTATCATAACCATACAAATTCTCATGTACATTTTCAAGCAATACTATCACCTTCTCTGGCCTTTTAATTGCTACCATGTTAAGTCGTATGTCAACCCTTATAAATCATTCTAAGACCTCTTTTAGTAATGGGTTCTTCTCTGACATCACTGTGACACTGACACAAAGTAGCTGCCTGTGCAGATGTGAATTCAGCTGTGATCATCAGCAGGTGGAGCAGGTGTGGTCAGGTTAGTGGCTGATTTTTGTCTCCATGAGAAGAGGTTTGGAAACTCACCCCCTCCTTTTTGATCAATGGTTTTTGATTCCATCAAAAAGCTGCCATTTCTGGGTGATTAACCCAGTGATCAGACACGTGCCAGTGTAAAATGTGTGGGTACTTGTGGTAAGCACCACTCACTGTCTGGGAGATCCTGTGTTTCTGTTGGACAGTGCCACAAGTGAGACAAAACAGGAACATTTGGAAGGTCTCCAGTGTTCTGCATTTCGACACAGAAATGGATGTGAGGGGCAGCATGCTTTGAGCAGGGTGCAGGGCTGTCGTGCAGCCCCTGATACACCCCAGAGATGGTTCCTGTTAGACCCTTCCCTCAAGGGACCATTACTTTTGGCCACTAATTCCTTAGCAGAAAAGAACACAAAAACTCATTCAAGGCCATCCAGGCCATCTCCCTATCCAGAGTTGGAGCATGATGCTTTTTCTTGAACCTGGCAGAACGCAATCAAAAACTGCTCATTCACTGCTGGTTAACCTTGCAACCTTGCCCACTGGAGTCTGTATCCTCTCCCCTTTCACCAAGGCCATAAATGTTTTAGCTGCCTGGAAATAAACCAGGCTGTGTTGGCTTGTTTTTTTCTTTCATTTTTTTATTTTGCTGTGGAAGGTGCAGATGGCAGGATATTTATTTACCTTGACTGATTTAAGAGGGTGCAATATAGGACTCAGGGCTTTCAGCTTTGCTGTTTCAAAGGCAGAGAGCAAAACGGCAGAGATGCTGTTCTGCTAGTCAAGGCAACTTACCAAATACCATCTGAAGATAAAAGGATCGCTGACATTTTTGAGCAGAACAATATGTCTTGGCATTGCTCCTTGCCCCTTGTTTAAGAGCCAGATGGTAAATGTTCCCTTGCCAGGGTTCTATGTAGAAAACAGGCAAGTTATTTTGCTAAGGAAATGGCAGGCATGTCAGAATCAATAGCCTTGGAAAGCTCACAGTACGTGCCTCCTCCTGACAGATCGAGGGAAGCCGAGGAGAGCGGCGAGCTGGAGCAAGGCACTCACAGTGAGAGGTGATTTTGTTCTGCAAGCAGGGCAATTTCCTAACAACATATTACACGCTTCTGCCTCCTGTTTAGTGCTCAGAAGGAGCTGCTGGAAGGTGGCTCACAGCAGCGTGCACTGCTCACCTTCAAACGTCTGCAGGCTCACGTGGCAAAGGCAGCTCGGCGTTGCTTGTGCGCGGCCGTGGGGATGCAGTGCAGCCTTTCCTGGGGTGCTGCTGCTGCCCAAAACGCTGCTGGTTGTTTCCATTATTTATGGAGGTGTAATGGTCAGGCCTACGGAGAGAGATTCAGCCATGCCTGTCTGAACTTGGTGATTTTGACGTGAGGTCGGTGGCTCTACTGCACGTCAGGAAAAAAGTGCCGAGGGCAGCCCGGCTTGTAGGACCTTCCCTCTTGTGCTGTACAAAAGGGAACACAGGAATGGGGGAATAAACCAAAATGTAGAGGCAGAGTTGACATTTACTGTGGCCAGAGGACAGCACTGCATAGGGAATTTTCTGTGCTTTCCCCACTAATATAAACACGTGATAGATTTATGTTGTCTCCAATTTGAAATTCAACCAACTTCTTTAAAAGAAATTACAGAGTCCCATAAAGCAGAAGAATAATGGATGGAAATGGTTTACATGCTTGGAGGGAAATTGGAGAGTAATAAAATGTGATAAAGCATTGTGAAATGATTTACAGGATTGTTTTGGGGTGGGAACATTTTAAATCCTTTGAGTTCTTATAGGATAATTAAACAGCTTACAGGACATGGTCTTTTCAGAGTGACTGGTCTGACTGCAATCCTCTATTACTGGATTTAGAAATATATTTAAACTCAGTTCTTGGCCATGAAGAACGTTTTTAACAGCCTGTTTAAATATGGAAGCAAATGAGGAGATATACTAGGTGCCAGGCTCTCAGCCATGCTAGCCAGGGTTAGAAGTAAAAGTCTTGCAAACAGGAGTGTGGAATTAATTTTAAAAGATTTACCAACTCAAGAAACTAGACAGAGGGATTTAATTAAAGTCAGAGGAGATGAGAGGTAGCTAGATTAATCTTGGAGGCTGTGTTAGTTGATGAATGGAGCCCTTTTGTCTGTTCTTAGTTGATATTAATTTCTGGTGCTGTACTAATTTTTTATAGATTTATGCCATGTATTCTAAAGAGGTCCTTCTGCTTGGGCTGGTTAAACACCTTTCATTTCATCTACTTTGTTTTTTTTAATGTATTCTGTTAATGGTTTATGATTGTCATCCAAGTTACAAGATAACCTTACCAGTTCTTTACCTTAGATGACTTTTTTTTCAGCAGAAAGCCTTTTAAAAATAATTCACCAAATGGAGAATATCAAGCATCAAATATAAAAGCATGTCATAAAAAAAAGAAATCCAAAACCCCAACTGTATTAAAAATTCAAATAAGAAACCTAAGAAACCAATCACACAAGTACTTAAAAGAAAATTCAGTCACTTCAACGCCTCAATATTAAGTGAACCATATAAAAAAATAAAAAACCAGGTGGATTTAAAAATTTGTTTTGAGTCTAAAAAAATCCTCAGGAATCCAGAAACAGGTCTCCTTGAAAACAAGCCCTGGATGTAACAAATATGTTAATATTTCCTATGGAGTCAAGTGCCATTGTATGCCCTTGACAATGCAATTCCATTTTCAGGAAAAGGTCAAAATCTCTCTATTTCTTTCAGAAGGGGTTGTATCTATCCCTGACAGGTAACCAAAAAGGTATCGTTCAGTCACATATTTCAAAAAAATACACAGCCACAGTAGGATCTTTTATTTTGCAGGCTTCTTATCCACACTGAATGTATTTCAGCTCTGGAGCAGGATATGGAAAACTGTAAAAATATTATTAAATGAAAGAATCCAATTAATTAATAAATTAAGCCTAGAAGTTGTCAGGAAAAAAGAAAGAGACAAGGAACTGGGAACAAATCAGATCATAAGTTATCTGCTGCCTAAAGAAGCAGAAATGCTGTAAATTAGATGACTATGACACAGCGATTATTAAGATTATCATATTAATTATTCTGTCCCTGTCAATGTTCTTTAACAAGTCTTTCTGAATATGCTCTGTTTTCTTATATACAATAATAATTTTGTACTTTTTATTAGTACTTTCATTGCTTGCTAAGGACTTAACATCTAAGAATATTTTTTAATGGGATTTTTCCAGATGGTGCTCTAAATTTGTGCCTCTTTATGTTCCACGTTGTCACAGTTAAGCAGAAGGTAAAAACGGGTTTCTGAGACTGGTATTTTAATTTTTCACTACTGCTATTTATATTTCAAACATAGTTAGACATGCAAAGCTTGTGCTGCCATATGTGTGTGTGTATATGCACACTAATAATTATAATTTCTCAAGATCAAGTAGAGCTTGTGTCCATTTGGAGTGACATTTCCCATCCTTCTACCATCTCTGGCTTTAGCAGAGGGGTAAAGCTAAAAGAAGGTCAGGCTTCTGTTAAAACTAGCAACTCTTCTTGGCACCTAATTACATACATTGGAATATACTGCAAATTTACCTTCCCTAATACTTCTAAATGTATTGTTGGAGGCACAGAATGGTCAAGAATGTAATTATTTGTTAGACTCCATTTCCAAGCTTCTTAGTGCCTGGCAGCACTGAAATGCAATAAGTAGGAATAGGAATATTCTTCTCTTCCTGCCACTTGCTCCTTTCTCTTTTCCACCTTTGCTTCATTAGCTTGATGCTTATCAATGCCCAACGAAGGTTTTAAAGCACAAACATGTTGAATTGAGGGGAATATCGATAAGGTGTCAAGATAAGCAATGAATTTCATATGGTAACTCCCACTCTGGTATTACAGTGTGGCCAGAATGAACAGATTTTTCAGCTGGGACAGAGGCTGTAGCCTTAGAGATTCTCTGCCTCAGCAGCTCCCAAAGTTCCTGCCATTTTCCCAAAGGATCTGTTTCCAGTGGGCATGTGAAGCAGCACTTAGCAAGACAGCCCACAGTCTGTGACTTCCATTTCATGCCTCGGTGTTTCACCATCACGGGCACACTCGGAGTGCTCCGAGTGCCGCTTGCTGCGGCTCGGGAGGTGATGGAGACGGGAGTATCTGTTCAGGAAGATTTCATTTAAACTCTCTCTGCTCCTCAGTGAGAACATTGAGTGAGCCCCTTGATTGCAAGTGATAGGAAATGTGCTGCGCCTGCATTTATTTTATTTTGTTTTGTTTTATTTTTGGTGCTAAAGGGGCTGAGCCATTAGGACTGGGGTATTTCAGAGCAGTCTGAGCTACTGCCTTTAGGCAGCTCCATGAGCTGTGAGGACTGTGCCTTCCTGTTGCAGTGTTGGTGTGTGTTTAATGGACAAGAGCAGATGACAAGCAGGACCCCCCAGTAATAGGCAAAAGGATTTTGTTAGAGTAAATGATGGGAAAGAGTAACTTTTTTCCCCCTGCAAGATATCTACTCTGTTTTACACATGTTAGATAGAAGCAGCAACCTTCAAAGCAAAGGAGAGGTTAAGGACAGTACTTTGAAAGCCTGACTGGATTTGTGTTTCTGGACTCAGATAACTATCCAGGCAAAGAGTTTGTAATTTTAAAAGTAAATTTTTCAAAGTGTACTGTGTCTGCCTAGGAGATGAAGCCAGTTCTTTTGTCTGTCTTTAAATCTCTTTGCTCCTATTTCTGGCACCAGAAATTATGCTTAATTGCCAGTGATGAAGTATGGCTGGCATCATTTTGCTTTTCATAAATGGATGGTTCGAGTTCATTTTGTCCTGACAACTGCAGTTCCTCAGCCATTGTGTTAAAGCTTGGAGAATGAGGTGATAAAAAGTGGTATTAAACATCTTTTAAAATCCTTAAGACTGAGGTGAGAGACTGTGGTGTGAATGGATAGACTTGGAGAGACTTAGCCACAGCTTTGTAAATATGTACTCAGGGAAAAGTTACTAGTAAGAAGCTACACTAGCAGAAGTCTATTTTCAGAAGAGGAACCAGCAATTTCACCAGGAAAAGTGCTGCAAAAATCTTCAGGCTATTGCTCAAGAACCACTTTCACTGCCCAGAATTATATCTATTAAACTTGAATATGAGACATAGAAAGAAAAAGTATTCTTCTACCTTCTATCTTTGCATTTTCTGGGTCTGAAGCACTAAATCTCAGCTTGAATAGATTCTTTGAAGAGGAGAAAAGAAAAGACAGCAATATTCCTAGGGAATGCAGGGAATAAAATTATACTCCGTTAATTGATATATTTAGCTGCAACATTTATTTCTCTTACAATGTAAATCTGTGTAACAACTGCTATCTCTTGTCTTGGAACTTATTCTAAATTCTATCTTTTTAGTGAACTTTAGAGACTATAAACCAAATTTTAAGAGAATTTGAGCCCCTGTACCCAGCAGAAACACAATCAGCGACCAAGGCTGGGCTCCAAGCTATTAATGAATACCACAGTTAACACTAGAAAACATTTCCCAGTATATTAATCCATCCCTGTAGTCCAGGATGTCCTGGGAAACAAGGACAGGAACTTCACAGGGGAAGATGGATAGCAGAATATAGCTCACTAAATATTAATTAGCGTAGTAACAGTACACTATTCCCTTTCCTGCTCAGGGCCTCATTTGCAATGGCCTCACACAGAAGGAGGGATGTGGGCTGTGCATGAATCATTGCAGATATTTATTTGCCCTGGCTATTGTCAAGGTGCCATTTAAGTGTTGTGCATGCACTAATCCCCTTTTAGTGTGTGTATTTTCTCTCTGCATCTGCCTATCCTTAAGGTGTGATTTTCAAACACATTTAGCCTCTCTGCTGTCTTTAGGAGCACATGGGAAATGTGTTGCAATCTCGCATGAGGTGATAACTGCAATGAGATAATTTCTTAAATATCTGTGATTCTACATGTGAAATTGAGTCTCACTTACACCTAACAGAGCAGCCTTTTAGAGCATAAAGCTGTTAAAAACTGCACTGTCTAAACCCATGCTAATAAGAATATCACTGGTCATAATAAAGGATGTAATTCTAATTCTAGGCAGGTATTTCACAGGACTGTTTAAATATTCATTATATTAAGGCCTAAAATGTCAGTACATAGTCTTAAAATTCTACTACTTGGGCTTTCAAGGTCCTAATTAAAACAACCATATGATGATATCTTCTCTTCCTCTATTTAGCATATTCCTACACTGTATTTGCAGTAAATTGTTTCAGGCTATAAGAAAGGTGAAAGACTTTTGTTGTTCCCTGACACCATTTTGTAAAGCCTGCATTATTGCTGAATGAGGAATATCTAGCAGTGCCAGCTTGCTTTCTTCCTTGGGCAGGTTGTGTATTGCCTTCAGTAATTTGTTATTAACTTTTAAAGCCACCTTAGCTTGGAAGAGAAGCACTGTGCTTAACTTTTGCTTGAAAAAATATGAAAGAAGGAAGAGGAAAAAAAAAATTTTCTCACTGTTAGCTGTGTACTCTCCCTACATTGATGCAGGATGAGACAGGGATGGCAGAAACAGAACGCACACATATGAAGTATCTTATCCCTGCTAGGCAAAGTTTGGGGCTTTGTAGCATCACAAAGGACCGTCACTGTCCTGACAGCAATTTGAAGATTTTCCTCTGGGATGACTGCATTTAAAAATGAACTCAAAGCTTTGTAGACTTCAAAAAGAGCCTCAGAGACTTATTCTATGACAGAGTAAGTCCCATCTGGCAGTCACAAACAACGTTTGTGGGATTTGAGGACCTGCCATGCCATCCTAAGGGAGTGGCAAAGCTTCCAGGGACTGGTGCAGGAAAGGAGGGTGAGGCAATATGTGAAGGACAGCACTGCCATGCTAAAAATCCATTTCAGAAAAACCAGAAAACAAAATTACCCTAAAATGTTCTTTTCAACTGTGTGAAAATATTTGTCTTTTAATTACTTCAGACTTCATTATCTCAGTTAGTCTGCCATCCAGGCAGCTCCCAAGCCGTGTGGAGCACGCACAGCCCTGGCAGTGTGGTGCTGTGCAGTTGTTCCTCTCTTGGCTCTGAGGAGCTGCCCCAGGACAGGCCCTTACAGAGCAGCCCTGGGCTAATCCAGCTGTGGGGAACAGGCTGTTCTCCTCACGGGCTGCACTCTGCTGCAGTGAATGCTGGCAGCCTCTCTGGGTGTCTCTATCTCAGCGTGATTCCAATGTCCTCACACCCTGGATGATTCTGTGGTCATGGCCAGACCTGTGAGTCTGTGTGGGGATGAATTAGTATAACCTGTAGTAAACCACAGCCTTTTTCTGTGTAGTAAACAAATGTGTATTTCTGGACTTAGGCCTCCAGATACTTTCAAAGAGCAGTCAGATGTGTTTGGGTCATTTTTTCTGAACACTTAGGTTGAGAGCTGAACTCAGATTTTGAACCATCTGGAAGCTGTTCAGTGCCTGTCATCTTGAACTACCACTGCTCCTTGCTGAACCCATCCAACAGAGCATCTCTGCTGGATTTTCACCCCTCCTGCACACACATTTGTTCCTGAGAAGAAAGAGAGCGGGGGGGTATGATTTACTGTAGAATGTCTCCGAGCAGGTGGTAAGTGTGGTAAAGTTCTTCTTCTGTGGCTACAGAGGTGATTTTCTGTGCCAGCCATGGGTGTGATTCCAAACCCCTCCTGCTGCATTCCCTCTTTGCTGTACTCACCACTTAGTGGGGGGAGGCTCCCAGGGCTGTGGTCAGAGGTGACACCAAGACTTTTGTGATTTGGTTTTGTAGAGTACAGCAGACATTGCAGCACCTGTTTAATAGTCCATCTATGGCTTCAGGCAACAGAAAAAAGTAATTTGTAGCTTAGAAAGGGCAATTCTGGAGCAAGCTGAGCATTAGGAATCTAACCCTATGTCTGCTGCAGTGCATTGCAAAGTCCCATCAGGCAGCAATGTTGGTTCCTGGTGCTGGAAGAGTTGTTAATGGAAATGTGCAATTCTGCTAAGAGCTGTTCCAATCTGTTAAAAATCATTCTTGCTATTTGAGAGACTAAATACAAATTTAGAGACCATCAGGATGCTTCTGGTTTTTTTTCTCACACTTATCTTGCTGTGAGTACTTCATTGTTATGTCCAACAGTGAACTTTGATACTGCTGAAAGTTTCAGTCAGATAACAGCAATGTAAAGTTAGCTTTTAATGAAAAATAATCGTGGAACCTGAGTGAAGCACACAGCTAATAAAGTGACATTTTATTCAGCTGATGATTAGCAAAAAACCCCCAACAGCTTGGGAGGGATGAACTGCCCATTCAACTCCATTGGGAAGTCCATTTTGGAACCTGTAAATTAACACTGATTTAATATTTTTGTGCCCTTCTCCTTAACCACCCCCAGTTTATTGTCCTGAGAATGCCTTTGTTTTCTGTGCCCCAGCAGTCCCAGTGACTGTAGGTATGATTATGTCCTCCAAATCTGTCCAGTGTAAATATTATTCGATAGAAATCCAGACTGATGACAGAGCCTGTGCAATCAGTAGAGCTAATGACAGAATGACACTGCTCAGTGTATTCTGTGATTTTTTGCAGAAACATTTATTCAGTTTTAAGTGTCAGCATATACTTTTACCATATTGACTTAGCCATCAGTGGGGTGGTGATCAGCAGTTACCCAGTTTGATTCCATTCTCAGTAAATCATGAGAAAAAGGGCCAGGTTTGAATCTCACACGTGAGGTCAGGACCACACATTTTCCATATTTAACTGTGGAAAAATCCATCATGCGTCACTTCAGTGGAGGAAAACCAAACATGAGTAATGAGGAGGGATAATTGAGAAGTCAGAAAAAGTCATCATAAATTCTACACCAGTCAGTATTCCCAGAAGTCATCATGGTCACATAGAGGAAATGTGCCTTTGAGAGGGTGAATCAGTCTCTGTGCCAGTGCTGTCACTTGTCCACCATGGGAGATGGTTACTGAACATGAGAGAGGTGGATAATAAATGTATTAGTTGTTAATATAAAGATTTGTGTAATTACGTGTTTTAAGAAGCCATTTTGGTTACAATTATTGTTACTTGCCAATTGTCATTTAGATGCTGATGGAAGCCCTCCTGTAAGGGTGAGATTCCCCCTGTGCTGCCCAAGGAGTTTTGCTGTCAGAGCACACCCTGGGTGCCGTTTTCTGAACAAGCTGAGTCCCACAAAAAATGGGCTGAATCAATCAATCCTGTTGTGATGTGAGCAACAGGGCATGAGCTTGAGTGTCTCTTCCTGGGTGAGACCAAAAGAGGAAAGAAACCCTGTTTTTCCTCTGTGTTCTGAGGATGGCAGGTGGAGATATGTCTCTGGGTGACAGATAAGAACAAGCCTGCTTCCTCACCTGTCTTCTCTCTGAGTAACAGAACTGCTTGACACTTAGTGATGGCTGATTTATTAACTGGGTTTGACCTGCATTTATTGAGTTAGCACAAGCAAAATAACATCTGCCAGCTTCTGCCACTGTCAATGAAGGTTAATGTTTTAATGTGGGTACCTGAACCACAAACATCCTAAATCTTTCAATTTCAAGACTTGCCCATGCCTGAAAATTACACTATTCCTTATTATACATGGATTGTTTTGCCATTTTTATTTAAATATATTTATGTATAAATGCAGTATCTATTTCTATTTATAGTGTCTTTAAAAAATATATATATGCAGCCTGGTACAGAATTGCAAAGCTGTTGATAGCAAGCAGTACAAATATTTACAATCCAAATGAGCAGGAAAAACATGTGCTGTTATGCTAACTTACCACTGGAAGCATGTCACGCATGGCTGAACAACAGAGCATTAAAAGCTGAAAAAATGCTAAATGGTGCTGATTAAAAAAAAAAAAAAAGAAAAGGTCCCTAAAGGCCAAGGACTCAAACAGATTTATTCCATGAAAAATGCAATCTGTTTTCAGACCCTCGTACAACAGCAGCCTTAATCTGTTAATCAGTAAGACATAGATAATTATTTTTATTTATAACAGCACCCTAAATGTTTGAGCTGTGTTTGGCCATATGGAAGCAGAGTGTTTAGAGACATCAGTCACTTCATATATTCCACATGGGAGAAGGATGGAGCAGAGAAGTGCAGCCAAACACGGGATCATGGGAGAAGAGCGGGGGTGTGCCTCAGACGTGAAGCTAAATCAACAGGAGTTAGTTCTACAGAAGGCACTGGACTCTGAGATAACAGTTGTGGATTTCATTCCCCTCTCTCCCAGCAGTATGACTAAGTTCTCTGATTTTCTGCATTCTTTCTTCCTAGTCCCTCTCTATTTTGCTAGCTTTCTGTCCCAAAGCCTGTCTGACACCGAGTTTGTGTGTGAGCTTTTCCAAGCTCCAAACTGAAACCAGATTCCCAGCAGGACAGGTGCTACTGCATTCCTGTGTTACAGAAATTATCTTCTGCTAAAATACCACTGTCCTACAGTTCCCAGTCTGAATAAAAACTCTTCAAATTGGTGTTTAGTGAGTACCATTTGTAATCAAAATGAAAAATGAGTTTAGTTTGGAGTACTGCTGGTAAAACTAATTGTTAATGGCACCCCACAGGGACATTGAAACGAAGAAAAGTTTTGGCAAATATTCCTGAATTAAGGTGGCATATCTGCAGTCTACAGCTGGTAATAGGTAACTGAGATTTTCATAGCTGTCCTGCATAAATAGTACAAGTCTTCTGTATGTGTTTATTCTGCATTCCTAAACTGGTTTGCAAACCTTTACCCACTGCAGCAGAGAAGGGTACATGTTAAAAGACAATTAAATTTCTCTTCATATGTTTAGCAAATGAAGGTGAGAGGCAGCTGGGACTATTGCCTACTTCATAGGTTAAAAATATACAAATATACTCAGTAAGAGGTTTTGACCTCTTAAGCAAGGGATGGTATTTGTTGGTTCTTTCCCTCAATAATATTAAAAATCTTCTTTTCTAGAACCAGGAAACAAGACTGAAATAAAGGATGTATTCCATTATAATGTCACGTATTGTAATATAGGAACATTTAAAACATCTTTCTTTTGGTTTGGCAGAGTTTACTAGAGATACAACAAAATGAAAAGCATTTACTTGAAGACCAATCTCCTTTCTGAGCTCTAGATAAGTTGGGTTTTGTTGTGAGTTTGCCTGAAAAGCGAACTTGTCATATTTAGGTATTGAAAAATCAAATCCAATTCTCATTCTCTACTCCATAACAGATGATTAATATGTTGTTGCATAGTACCACAATGCTCAGCTTCCATGTTACAATGCCATTACTTTTCCTCTATTGCCAAATACCAACAAGCTGCTGTTCTCTGTCTGAGTGTAGCTGAGGCTTTCTGGCATCCAGTGTCATGTTTTTCGTGTGATAAATATACCATTTTAACAGAGAGCCTGAGTAAGGTTGCTATATCTCATTTCAAGTGTTTAAATATTTTATTTAAACTCAAACGTGCAAGGTAAAGAGGAAAAACACAAGGATGGTGTGAGCTGAAGTGCTGCATTGTCAGAATGAAAAACAATAAGGAAAACAGAGCTCAGAAAGGTTGAGATAAAGGTCAGGAACACATTACAAATGCTTTCCTTGTATACCATAATGTTTCCTTTGACTAGAAAAAGCTGTGAGTATGCTTAGAGCAAACCCCTTGGGAAACTACAGAGCTCAAATCACAAGAGATGGGCATTATAATGAACTGGCATTCTGTAATAAAAACTAAGGGGATTTTTATTTCATTCTTCTTTTTCAATAACCAAAATGTCAGACCCATGAATGTCCCCTGTTGTGACATCAGGAAGTCACCCCACTGGTACTGCAGATGGCCACAGAGAAAAATCAGAACTGGCCAAGACCTCTAAAACCACCTCTGCTTCTTTGAGTGAGCCACAGTGCCAATTCAGTGACCAAAAGTCCACACTAAGGCTAATCAGCCCTTACTTTTCAGAATATCCCCTTACAGAAAAAGATATATTTTCACCTTCGTTCAGATATATTAAGGCAAAGTTGGCTTTTTTTTTCCAGTGTTGAAAAGGGTGTTTTCTGTTTGTGTGACTTAAAATATTTGTGATGGGCCAGGCATTTGGAAGCGTGTTGTATATTCCAGCTAGTGTCACTGAATTCCACACGTATTTCTATTGTGTTTATGAATGCTAATGAGTTATGGTTTAATTAGCAATGACCTGTCATCTGCACAGTATATAGGTGTGATGTGCCTGACTTTGCATGAAAAAACACTGAGGTTGCTGCTGGATAAAGTAATTTCAAGTTCCATCCCTTGGCCAGGGTAGATATGTTGTGTTATCAGGTTGTCAGAACTGCTAGATGGTTTCATTTATTTTCTTTGTGGTATCTGAAAGTCGTGCCTGCGTCTGCTGTTATGGCTTAGTTTCTGCATAGCTCTTTAATTTGTAGAGGTCTCATTGACAGCAAGAAAAATTAATACTAGAGCCAGTGGAATACATAATGCCTGCCTGCAAAATGGTGTCTCATCACATCCAAAGTTGGGAAGGTGAGGGGAGACATTATAATTCCCTGGAAAAACTGGATTGGAGGATGCAAATGTTCATGGTTAAAATAAGAGCAGTGTTACCCTCTGTGCTACAATAAGGTTTCACATAAACTTTGTGTTAAAACTGTGCTCGTAGGAGGAATTTGGGTGTATTTAGGGCATTATGCATCTGAGGTCTGTTTGATTAAGATTTAAACGTGTATGTGAGAAGCTGATAAATGTGAGCCCCATGTGACTGGAGGGAGAGAAGGACAGCACAAAAATGAGACAGCAAAATAGATAAATACTGATATGAATAATGTAGTACCTTGAAGAAGCCAAGAAAGTGAGAAAAATATATGAAATGTCTCTCAAAAGGGAATGGTGCTGTCATATTTCTTTCAAGGCAGGGAAAAACAGGGTTTTGAAATTACAGCAATGATATTCAGCAAATATTTGTTGGAATATTAAAATATTTGTATGAAACTAGCTTTGGGGTGATTAAAAAGGTCTTTTCAACAAACTCTTAAATAAAGCTCTCCATGACCAATTTGAATGGATGGGGAAACAGAGTCACAGAGTAAGAAATTTGCCCACAACCCTGGAAAATGTAAGAGAAAGGGCAGAGAACACAGGTACCATTGCTTGCCTTGGGCTTTGCCTTTGAGAGTGCACATCCCTGCTTGTTTGGGATCCTGAAGTTCTAGTTGTATTTTTGACAGAGCTGGTTTTTTATTTTACTTTCTTCTGGGGCATGTAATCATGGCTTCTGCTGAGAGCGAGCTCGAATAATTGGATTAAGAAGGTGAACCACTATACTTATTCTCATTTTCCATTGAATAAATACTTCCAAAGCCTGCCCAAGGTATTGCTCCATCTGGTTCCACCTGGCATTTTGAAACACGTTTCATTTAATGTGTTTAGTATAGATTTACAAACATAAAGCCAAAAGCAGAAGTGAGACTAAACGGGTACGTAACTCCTACCTCTTTCTGCCATGGAGGCTCTGCCCTTCGGCTCAGAATTGATTTCAGTGTGGAGAATCTGAACTGTGCTCTGCGTGTGACAGCGCCTTGGGAAACCCAAAAGTTGCTTGAAAATGTGCACAAATCAAAACAATCTGGGAGTTACCTAAGAAGATAGAGTAAATGCTGATATCATGGATTATTTAAAATTTTCTGCTTATTTATTTGTTTTAAAAAGCAACATAACTCACTGTATTCAAACCAGTTTTCCTCAAAGCCTTCATTCAGGAATAATAAATTCCTAAGTAAAAATTTTTAGGATGATTTAATGATTTCACTGCTCTCCCACTTGGTTTATTTGCTCAAAGAAAAAGAAAAATCAAAAATCATTTGCTTCTGAGTTCCAAGATTTTTAACTGGACTCCATGGCCTATCTCCCTCTAGTACTAAATTACAACTGCATATATATAGCAAAATTATTTATCAGTGTTTGCAGAGCACTTCTCATTCAGAAGGATCCAGAAGTACTCAATAACCTTGAAAAATTACAATACAAACTACACCAAGGCATATTTTCCCCATCATTGAAATGCAGGCAGGACGCTGTTCTTGACAGAACAATCTTCTGCTCTGATATGGTGCATCCTGCATTCCTGTGTTATTGTGGGCTGCTCTGGGGAGGGTGTGCACAGAATGGCAAATGAAGCACTGTACTTTGTATGTTATTTTTTATTTGGCGTTGTTAAAAATAAATATTGCAAAGCCATTTCTGTCATAAGCTTTCTATACTGTCATCATTTCCTCTGCTTGACTGGAATATTAAGTGTTTGGCTGGAAGTGTTGTAGGTCATTTGCAGTGGCTGTTCAGTTAGATACAGACCTGACCTTCATCTGGTTAATTCCCTCCTTCAGCCACAAGCAAACTCTTGTGGAGATTAATGAGAATTGTCTGCCACCTTTCTCTGAAGTACTAAAGAATTGTTTTATAAAGTGAAATTGTTTATGAGTCGCATTTAGTGTCTTTACACAAAGCATCTCCTCATTTTAGTGATTCTTAGAATTAGGAGTTCAATGTGAACGTGAAATGTTCTTATTAATATATATTTGAGTGGACCAATGAGACAGTGAATGTCATTTGGTAGTTCCTGAGCAGATTCAGTGTGGGAGTTTGTCCATTGTCCTGAGAAGATAATGATCCAAACAGGTTAGACTCTGAAGAAAATAAGTAAGCATTTGGCTAGGTTGCATAGAGCTAACTTTTTGATGCTTATGATGAGTTTATTTTTGTTTCTCACTTCCTCCTCCTATGTTTCCATAATCTCTGTGCAATTGCAGAGTTAACTTTTCCTGGGCTCACTCCAAGGAAAAGTAATGCAGGAGCAATAAGACAGGCATCAATGACAGTGTCAACTCCTTCTTTCAGACATCAATCATCTCTCCCAAGTACCTCAGAGACACCAGGCTTTGGCTGAGCAGTAGCACTTTCATTATTTTCTTCACTTTCCGTGGAGTTTCCCCTGGTTAAAGAAGCCCAGGCAGAAATAAGAGAGTCCAAAAGGACATTTGCACCCTTCCTGAGGGCTTGACCTGCCTCCTTGGCGAGCAACCTCTCTTTGGTGAGCTGAGCCCTGAGGGTTTGTACATGGCAATACACAAATGTAAAAATGAATGCAAACTGTGTCTGTGCTCTGAGGCACTTTGCATTTACCTGGGGGCTACAAGACCACATGTTCTGTTGCAATTGCTCCCTGTGGGAGTTCTTCAGAAAGGTGCTGCATGTCTGGGATTCTCAGCATGTCCAGGTTTCACCAAACTCTCTGAGGCCTCGTTTAGGCGAGGGTGTTTCAGAATTCAGTTTTATGTGTCTCCAGTTTCACTAATGGTGTTAGAAATGCCTTTGGACCCAGGAAGTGGTATGGGACTCCCAGGTTTGAATTCAGTTCTTTGCTTTGCTGGATCACCCTGTCTGACCCTGGACAAGTCTCCAAACCTCTCTGGGTTGGATTTATCCCACCCAACTTCTGATATTTAATGAGACACAAAGTAGTCATGCTGCTGCCTAAGGCTTCCTGAATAGTTAATGGATAAATGTGTGGCATTTCTACGCAGCTGTACGTAGCTCTTCTCCTTGAATATACAAAAAGCTTCAAGCTTCTGTACTCTTAGTTAAGGTAATTCAGTTTGTCTGTATTTAGGTGGGATGAAACCACTGAATTCCTTGCTTTTACTGCTATCTATAAAATGAAGAGTGCTTGCTTTTTCTCCTCTTTTCTCATCCTAGTTACTCTCTCAGACAAGTATTGTCTGCAACAATACAGGTCTGTTCAAATGCAGCCTTGATTTCCATTTTCCAAATGCAGTGGTAGGGCCTTTTCATTGCTGTAATAATACAAATAATAACAGAAGCTCTCCCTGTTTCTGCTTTGCATCAGTCAGATTTCATTCCTCTGCCAAACTATGGGGCTATTCAATTTTGCATTAACACAGGGGCAGCTGTTAATGATTTTGGAATTAAATGTAGCACCTTATTTCCAGATTAAAGTTAATGTATACCCCTGGCAGGACTCTGAGTGATAGGAATATGTCCAGCAGGATGATTGGCATGTGCATTACTTGGAAGAGGTCCTGTTCTATGGGTGTTGCTTCCCTCCCTGTTAAGCAGCCTTCAGCCACTGTTCAAACTAAGCCTCTATTGCTGCTGCATTTTAATTCCTGTTACTGGGTGCTGAGTGTTGAGTGCTTTCAAAAGTTCCTGAGAATGCATTGCTAGCCTGTGTACACTTTGCTCTCATGGAAATACATCAAATGAGTGAAGCAGGCTGACTCTAGAGTTCAGAAATACAACCTCCACACCCCCATGCACCCCAATTTTAGGTAGAGTTAGTTAGAGCTTTGTTTTTCAGAGTTCCGATTCTGAAATTTCCTGATTTATTTTTTCATTAACTCAGTTTTATTAGGTTTTTCTGAATCAATTTAAGTACAAGACTCTCCGCAACTTGCCCACACTCCTATCATGCCTGAAAGCTCAAAAAACCAATAGGGATTTTCTGGTAACACAACAAAAGATTTCCTTTTCAAATGTCACCTTCCCTCAACAAATTGATCCAAACGACGTGATTCTAAGTGTTTTGTTATTGCCACCTTGTGCTGTTTTTTTTCTCCTGGTTTTTGCAAGGAGACTGTAATGCCATGGCTCTCTGAGGATGCAGAATGCAGAAAATGACCATTCTACCTGCAGTGTTTGTCTTCAGACCAGGCTGACTTGTAGACAGTGTTGTCAGGAATAAATAATGTAGTGACATTTTTGTAGACTGAGCCAACAAGATTCCCTTATTTTAAGACAAAGGAGAATGACAGCCACTGCTCTCAGAAGAAAAGCTTAATCAAAGCTTAATTCCCTCTTATAATTAAGTCTTCAAAATTGATACATGACACATTCAAGCATGGCATTTTTAATTTAATTAATTTTCTAAGGACTAGAAGACTAACTCTGATTAAAAAAGCACTGTATGCCAAGCAAAACTTCCAGACCCATACCAAGAATTCAATGCCTGTGATGCTGCCAGAGCCAAGTAGGCCCTGGAAGTTACAGCAGCACTACAGTGGGAACGAAATGTGACCTTATGAATGCCAGGCTGGTTCCTCTCTCTGCATTTCCTTGAGAGTTGGGGCACAGGGCTCAAGGTTACACGAAGGAGGGCAGGAACGAGACCTTGAATTGTTGCATTATCTTGATTTATCCCTATTTGAAAAGAGGTTCCCACTGTTGTATTATATCTTCCTTGTATAAGGCAGAATGGATGTCAGTGAAAATAGTTCCCAAGGATGAATTTTGTTTACTCCTACGGTTCTGATGCTTGCTGCCTTTATCCTTGCTGTCAGTTCAAACAATAAACTGAGTACCAAGTAAAAAAAATCCAAGGTACAAATCATGTGATGCAAATCCTTTGTCCACATGCACTGTTCAGAAGTGTTTGTCTCCAGAGGTTCTCCACCAGCTCTCAAGCACTTTCCATCCTGTCCCACAGCTTGGTTGGGTATTTTGATGCTTGTCACCTCATGAGGACCGTACAAGGAGAAGAGTGATGGAGAGAGTGTATTAAACCAGGCTGTGATCTTGCATTTCTTGTGATGAGCTTTATAAAACTCAGTCCTTGTGAGACAAACAGCCAGTCTTTTGAATTGGAGGGACCCTGTAGGGGGAACTGTTCACATCAGGAGTCATTTGGAAGCACCTTTAGCTCAGCTATCCTCAGTTTGATAATTTTGTGCCTCTCCAGCAGGTGTCCCCATGTGGTAATTCCCAAACCAGGAAAGGACCAGATGCTGGTGCTGCTACAGCGAATTCAGCAGAGCTAATGCAGGCTTGTCCTAAATGAAATGTAGGGACAAACTGTTAGGGGTCATATTGCCACCAGTTCTCCCTGTGTTATCAGTATCAAATAAATTATTTCATTAGGAATTTTGAGAGAACAGGCAGCAGCTGGCTGAGTGAATTCCTTTCTCCTAGATTCCGGAAAATTTCAAATATAGTTGTCTTTCTTTTGAGAATGCTTGCAATATGTGGTGTTTCCTTGAACTGTAAGGTGGCTTTTCTTATATTTTTTAGATGTAGAGATTTTGATTCACATACTGATGTAATATTTATATATGTTTTCATAATGTATTCCAGGAAAGGAATGTACTGTGCCTAGAGCTCACTAAGAATAATCATTCTTTGATGAACAGATACTAAGTGCATATTCCCACAGGAACTGCTTCAGGAATGTCTTTGGTATACCCTGCACACTGATTTGAAAAGTTTCTGCTTAAGAACTAGACTGAGCAGGTGGGTGACAGTGCTGAAATGAACTAGAATGCTTTCCCAAAGTTTTCTCTAAGTTGATTCCTGCAGGTAGAGGTATAGTTTGTTCTTATATAAGGTAAACAAGACCATTTGTGTCTCAATTTATTGGAAAGAACTGAAGAATTAGAAATCCAGCATGAGGCATGGGTTGTTCTTTACAAGCCCACATATCTCTGAACACTTGTCTCGCTTTTTTGATGCTTGTACTTCCATTTCTTGAGTTACAGACAATTGAGCATTTCTGCCAGCTCCCTTCAGAAGAAGTAATTTGTGCTTTGGTGTTACACCCTCTGAACAACAGCAGATTCTGTTAAATTGCTGGAAAAACATCTTTTGACTAAGTGATATTTTCCAGTTCTAGTTCTCCTTTTTGATTTAAGCTATCCTTCATATTTTCGAGATGCCTGTGATGTGATAGCTCCGGAGTAAATCTACGTGTATTTGTGTTCTTGGAAACATTAGAATCAGTTTCAGGTGATAATCGGAGGAGAAAGTTTTGCAAAAACGAATAAAACCTCTCTGTCTTAAATCATATTTGCACGTGACTGTCCTCAAATCAAGGACAAATGGTGATTTCATGGTTGCAATGTACAACCCTGTGTGCACCTGGCCTGATTCCTTGGAAGTTGGTGTAAACTGATGAGCAGAATGAGACATTTGTCATTGCCAGCTTGGATGTTGTGTTGTGTTGGAAGGTTCTGTAGCTTCTGGTGAGTGAGAAGAGCTGCACATACCCTGTGATCAGTCTCCCACAAGAAGTTAGTTTTTGGACTGCTACACTTGAGTTGCTATTGTCAGTAGTTACAATCCAGCTGATTTTTGTGAAGGGAAACTTCTCATTTCTGTTGCAGGCACTTCTCCCTAAGCAGTTAACTCTTCCCATGGTAAATTTCTTCAGATATATATTTTTTATTTTTGTGGCATCTGAGATCATGTTTTTTTTTTTGAAAATAAGAAGCAAAAACTTGTAATTATTCAAATTTTTGAAAACTGAATGCTAGCTTGGAGTCTTTTACTTGGTTTTGTTCACTTGAATGATGAGTAGCTCATGAGCTGTGCTGAGGTTACTGAGAAACATAAATGGAGAAACGCTTAGATTCTGAATCCCTGGTACTAATCCTGGTCTGTATTTTAAGACCTCTGGGGTCACAAGTACCAGCAGATTTCCTTTCTTTTGTCACACCTGGGTCTGACATCCTTTACTCACAGGGAGATTGGCAGGTAAATATATGGTGTACAATTTTTTTCCTAATTTTCTAAGAGTTATCAATATTGTAGAAAGTTACAATATTGAACAGGGGCTGCCCCATCCCATCTCACCTAAATGGCGTTTCTGCAAAGGGGTATCTTTTATTTTTCCATCCTAAAGTAATTCTGGTCCTTGCTGACAGGATGCATTCGCTCCCCTCCAGCACAGCAGCTCTGGGCCAGATCAGTTCACGGCTGCATGGACCAGCCCCTCCTGCTGAATGCCTGGGAACGCTCCACGGAGCAGAAAACAAATCCTCTCTGGATCTAATATCCACACCACCAGCACAGTGCAGCTTTAAAGTATTGTTTAGTAATTCTGAGCTCATAATAAAGATGTGGCATAAATGCGGAATGCATTTAAATGCCATTACATCTCAGCAGGAGCAGTTTCATTACATGACATGGGTATCCCTCATAAATAGGTTCAGACCTGCACAAAAGAGGTCTTTTGCAGAGGTCCAGAGGAATTATCTCCAAGGGGCTTTAATCTGGAAGCAGTTTGAAAGGAATGAAGAAAGAAATTCTTTTATAAGTACACTTTTGAAGTACGGCACCTTTCAATAGCTGAAAAAATTGTGCTAGAACAATTAATAGAGGTTAAAATCAGGTACATTAACATGAAAGTAAAGCTCCATTAAAGAGAAGATAGAATATTAGCTGTTTGCTGGGATTTGCTATGACAAAATGTATTTGGACAACAAAGATCATGAATGGCTTCTGGCATTTATAGAAATTACAATGAATGAATCAGCTGCTAATCTGGAGCTTGAGGCACTCGGGTTGTACAGATGACATTTTGAATAACTGACAGTCATGTTTAAACCACATGGATTGCAGTGAATTTCCTATGGAACCTTTTTCCAAACATTTTGCTCACCTTGCAGTAATCTGCTGTCATTTGGAGTATATCTCCATCTCACTGGGTCCCAGACAACCAAAACATTGATAAAACACTTCTAAATTATTATTTCTAAGCATTTCTGATGACTGTGAGAGTTTGAAATAAAAGCTTCTGAAACTATATTTATATACTCCACTGAATTCTAATAATGCTGGGCAGCTCTGCCTTTTAAAATGTGTCACTACAGCTGTTTGAAAGACTATTGCACTTGAACATGTAGAAGGTCAAGAGAGGAGAAGATGAAATCATTCCATAACAGAAATATCAATTGAAATAATAGACTTTTTTTGGACCAGTTTAACAGAAGCTGCCCTTTCAGTTCATCTCAGTTATGACCCACTAAATAAAAATGCTGTCTGAACAGTCTAGAGATTATTTAATTTCTTCCAGTGGGAATTGTGGACAATTTTTTTTTTTTAAGGAGGAACCTACATAGATGGAGTTTAAATCTCAAGAGCAAAAAGGTTCATTTCAAATTTCCAAGTTTCTGGCAAATAAATGGAAATAACTCTTTATTATTTATTTAGGAAAAGAAAAGAAGCAAATAATACCTTTATTATTAATTGCAAATATTCTTCAGAAAGAATTTTTGTGTAGAAATTATTTTGTCTGCCGTAGAGGGAATAAATTGAGGGCCGGCCAATTTGTGCAGTTTTAATTCTGATATTTACTATATATCTTAGAAAATAGACCATGAGCTTCCAGGTATTAATTCGTGGGTTTGACCTTGTACATCTCAATTGAAATGATGATTACAGGGAATTTGGTGGTAAAGCCACCAATGAAAGCAAGACCTCACCCTGCATTTTGTCCAGGGAGTAAAGGGAGCCACTGCTGGGAGTGAGCACGTCTGGGTCTTGTTGTGACCTGGGTCATTGCTAGAATGTCTCTGTGGAAGTTTTCTCACTGTCTGATGAGCTCAGATAATGATATTTTCTGTGAAAATAATATTGTGGTTAATTATTAATAATGTTGCACAGTGATAGGATCTCTTTCATGCATCTTTTATTAGTATTTTTTGAATTATACTGTTTTTCACTAAACCCATTTTTTTAAACTTTTTGAATCACAGTTAAAAATTAAAAGAATAAAAAGATTTGCTTGAAATTGTTAGGGTTATACAACCGGTTTCTGATCCTTAGAACTTCTAAAAGAGTTCAGTGAGAAAACTTTGAAGTAGGCTTGAAATATGTTTTAAATTAAAAGTCTCTAAGTCAAAATGAGGTCGGTTGTGTGCTTATTGAACAGCATTTGTATGGATAAAAGACTAAGCAATCAAGGAAAATGCAAGGAAAATCTTTTGTAAATAATGGATTCTTTCATATTCCTAAACTGCTGTGTCTTTCTCCATTTTTTATGTCTGAAAGACTGCACTTGTTTACACTGAAAAAATAAATGTAATACAATCAGATTATAAACACTGCATGAAATATAGCCTATTTATTAATTTTAAGTAGTGTTACTTGAATGATCTAAATATTTTGTCTAGTTTAGATTAAACATATTTTACTTGCTTATCAATTTTATTTTGTACAAATGCAGATTAAATTTTGAAGTTCTGCGCTCCCCCCACAGACTGCAGAACAGATTTTGCTTTTACACTTTCAGTGCTCAGAGAGGCTCATTCCCCAACTATAAAAAAGCTGCCAGGCTTTTGAGGTTCTAACTTGGCTAAACACTACATCAAACAGCAGAGCATGCAAACCATGGCAAAGCACTGTCTGTGAACTCTCAGCTGCCTGGGCAGGAACTTTTCATGTCACACATCATTCAAAACTTGCTGTAGTGATGCCATGAAGTCACCCAGGAGGTTTAAAATAGTTAACAGGAAATAGAAAGTTCTTTTTGGGTTGGGATCGTTTTCCCCCCTCTTCTTTTGTCTGTGCAGTGTAACAGAGCTCGGTTGTTTATTGTGTGCCTCCTCCTAGAAAATTGAATTTGGTGAACATCAGAGACATTTTACAGGGGGTACAACATTAAACCCACTGACTCTCCCTGAATTCTGCTGTGTCCTTCACTTGCTGAACCACAGCACTTTCCATCTCAGCTTTACTAAAAATTTCATTTAGCAGTTTATGGGCTGTATTTTAATTTTGGAAATGTAAATAAGTTATGAATGAGCAGCTGGATATCTGTCTTACTACAGAAAGGATATACAGCATTAGGAATGCCAGGGAACATAATTAATGATTTCTTAAAACTCAGATCTGTGAAAATACTGGGTACAGTAGGGAGTAAACCAGGATTTTGCTGGATGTAGAGAAATATTAAATTCCTTAACATTGGAATTTAAAAGTTAGTGAACCAGAATTTGACCTAAATTTTGCCAGCACAAAAGTAGAATTATTTCATTGAGGCTAACAGGATTTTCTGGAATTAAAGTACTGTAAATAAATTCAGTATTTCTAGGTAAGCAGTTAACTTGGAACCATCTTCTTCTTAAAAAGAAAAATCCAAAATAAGTCTGAAGCTTAACTTTGAATAGCAGTGCTACCTTTTTGCTTTCCAAAGCCTAGTGCAAAGTGGCACTAACTTTATACTTTGGGACTGGACAGTAATGCAGTCACATGTGCCTCACTGTCAAAACTACCTGTTCTGGAGGACAACAATCACCTTTATGGCTCTATCATTCTGGAATTTTTATAAAGTATGTATCTGATCATCTTTAAAAAAAAAAAAAAGAATGAAATAATTTGTACCTTTTACAGATGCATTTTTTAAAATCCTGTCTTTGTGTACAGATTTGTTAGGATTAACTGTGTGGAACAAAGGAAAATCCAGGCATAGGGTTCTCAGTGTTTGTATGCTGCAGAAATCCGCCTGAATTAAAAAAAAAAAAAATCTCCATAGAATTTATGAATTTATTTTGGCAACTTATTTTACAGCAGTTAATTATTTACATAAATGAGGCAGAATTATTGTGAAAAATCCAATAAAAAAGTTCAATTAAAAACCTAAATTATAAGTTTAATCAGAATCTTCAGCAGCATAAAACCTGATTTGCATACAGTCTCACTGAAAAATGTTTTCTGTAAGATGAATATTGCACTTTTGTGCAGTCTCAGCTCTATTAGTTATTTCTGCTGCATAAATGATCATATATCATTTTATCGATGGCAATTTTCTCTGCAGCTGCAGTTCCTGTAAAAAAGAAATCAGCTCTCCACCTTTATACTGAGAATTCAGTAGATTCCTCTTTTTTGTGCACGAGCAGTATGTGAATCAACACAAATTAGAAAATCCAGGGTGTTCCAAGGGAAAGCTGTCCCTATCCATCCATTTCCTGTTTAGTTATACTGAATTGTTTGCCTGCCATCATAAAAACCACATTACTGCAGTAATAGCAAGCTTCAGAAAAGCTTTCTTGCTATGAGTAAAAGCAAATAAATCTCAGAGAATCCACTGTAATAGAGACTGAGTGGGGAGGTCGGTGTGCTCAGGGAAACAAGGGAGACCTCACAGGGGAGCTGATGCCATTGACTGTGGGGGGAAACTGCACTGGAAAACTCCACCTCACTTGATGCCTCCTTGCTTATTTAGAAGGAGGAGTGAGGTCATGCAGGAGAGAATTCAGCCCCCAAATCGTGGAATGGCACTGGCTAAACTCTGCAAGAAAAGCTGCTTTTAGCACAACAGCATAGTCAGAACAGGAATGTTCTGCAGATTGATGTCTTCAAATTTTGATGTAGCTTTGTTCTCTTTCATCTTCCTTCTCATGCAGTGTCCTCAAGCTTAACGTTTCGGTCTCAGTTATGTAAATGTTACATTTATTGAGAGTGAGAACTGAGCTGATGGAGACCTTGTCACACAGATGGCTGTACACGACTCTGGTTGTACTGGTGGTAGGAAAGTGATCTGTTTAAGAAAAGCATTTGACTAATAATGGTTTGTGAACAAAATAAGCATAACATAATATGTGAAAAGTGCATCTGTATATTCATATTTATGTGAGGGGCTGCTTATTTCAGGATGAAAAATTGCTCTACAGTGGTTGTGGTTTTGTGTAGCAGAACTCCCTGCATTCATTCTCCAAGGAGGAGTCATTGAGGAACAGTGATCACTACAAACCCCATTTTTTTTGTACAGCTCTATGTTCCATCATTCAAATAATTCCACAGCTCCCATAGATAAGCTGCTGAGGAGGCGAGAGTATCACTCTCATCTCTTTTCATCTGGCAGCAATGCAGCAGGCTTGGTTGATCAACGTCTGTAATGAGGGCTATAAGAGAGCACAGATATTTGGATCAAAGGGTAATCTCTCTCTTTTATGTAACTGCAGAGCCTCACATATCACCAGATTATTCTCTGCACTTGCTGTAAATAATTCTCCCCATCAGAGCTAAGCACTTTGCAACCACTGCCTCTAAATTATAAGATGATCTACACCACCTCCACCTCTGTGCAGTTCCCTGACCTAAGGTTGCTTATTTTCACTCAGCTCCAGCTGCAGATTTATGAACACAGGATTACATTTTCTCTCAAGGGGACATTATTCATATCAAACAGAATTTGTTTTTTATTCCACATTTCATCATCACCTATTTATATTACTATACTTGGGAAAGTGTGGTGAAAGTATGAACTTATCTCTATTTATTCAATGAATAGCTTAGAGTTGTAGCATGGGTGGGAGCAGGTGTCGTTTCCTCTGGAGAGGTTTTAAAGAGAACCATCCTGTCCAGGTTGTCTGTGTGCTCAGTTGCCTCTTTAGGTGACCTCTGACGTGGAAGGTGGAGAATGGACACTCAGCCTCAAAAACTTTTTTTACAATTGTGTCCATAAAGACACCTGAATGCTGTGATATAGAATCTATAGACATTCAACACCTTGGTATCTAAAGAAGTACTCGAGGTTGTGCATTACCCTGTGATCCTGACTTAGAGCCCACCCCTGTAGCTGTACACCTGTGGGGGCTGAACTCAGCACAGTGCTGCAGCTTTCCATTGTTCTGATGTTATCCCACAATGTCTAGAAAGATGCATATGGCAGAGGAATCTGGGAAAGGAGGGTTTGTGAAGGCCCGTGGCGTGGTTTTAGGAAATCTAGAACTCTATGTCAATCTATCCAAATGGCTGCATAACACTCCTTTAAAAGGATGAAAATTCATTAGGTAAAATCAAGCACAAACCAGCTGTTTGTGTATGGCCAGTGCCATGGAACAGGAATGACCTTATCTGTCTGAAAGCTGAGAGCAGCAGGGCTCCTGGACTGTTGTGCCTGTTCCAGGGTCAGCATGCCTCAGGGATGAATAAGGTGCTTTTCATAGCTGAGCTTTCGCTTTGCTCGTTCTGTAGGAGCAGGTACCCAAGATAAGAGAGTTTTACAAAGTTCCGTTCCATGGTGAGGGTTGAAGGGGGGAATGAACACAGCAGCAGAGACCTGTGCCTGCCTTTCCTTTGGCTCTGTTCTGCTTGGTTCTGTTCTGTTTTACACTTCACACACGTGGTATCACTTACCCTGAGCACTCTGCCTCTGCCGTGCACTGGACACCGCGCCAAGTTTCAGTCAGGTTCATGGTAATCATCGCCTGCCATGGTGAATTTTCTCCAAACACACCTTTGTGTCAGGCTTTGCTGTCAGTCTCAGGTGTCATCACCCTCTTGTCATAGGCACTGTGGTAATGAGAGAGGTAAAGGGCAGAGTATAAATTCAAAGGGTAACGAAAAGAGTGAAATACAGGGCACACACCTCACCAAAGCAGTAAGGCAGTCACTGTTGTGATAGAAGGAATGTGCTGACAGGCCAAATAGAGATGAACCTCTTAATGCTTCAGCTCTAGTGGAGCTGAGTGGTCATGATGGCTAATGGTCTCTTAACTCACCTCTTACTGAAAACAGACCCACTTGGTGCTCCTGATTGTGTCTATTCACACAAGGGTCAGTGTGCCTGGAGAGGAGAATTCTGCAAAATGCATACCCAGGAAGGGTGCTGAGCCATTTTTTTACAATAATCTTGGAGCTGGAATATAGCAGGGACAAATTTCTCACAAGGATACTGAGGCAAAAATATTTGTGACAAAATTTCAAAACCAGGAATAAATTAGGAGAAGCATAAAGAATTACAAACTCTTTAAATTGAAACTAATGAAACATTTGATGAGTTTCAAAGAAAAACAGAATTTCTCAGTGAGCAGAAGTTTAGCTGAGGTGAAACTAGAGATGCTTTTCTCATGGAATTGTTCAAGGATATGTAAGAAATGAACATTAGAGTTTATTCCACAATGTGCTACATATCACAGGTGACAAAGGGAGGGACAAAAATCTATAGGGAGAAACATGATGTCTACTTTGGGTGTTTTGAATCACACTCCATGGATGGAACACGAGCTTTTAACTGAGGTTCATGGAATCCTAAATTTTATGTCTCAAGTAGACTAACAAATACCAGGCACACAGAGCATACCAGGCACACATCTGTATTTTTTAATGCAGATTAAAAGCTTTAGCTGGTTAAAACCCAAAAGGTCTGGTAAGACAGATCAGAAGTAGCTTTTGAAGTTAAGTAAAGTTGACAACATACATTTACAGAGTTCAAATGGCAAATGAAAAACATCTACAGTGAAGCAAAAGGAAGAGACCCATCTTTCATATATAATTGAAATACCTGAAGGTGCAATGCTCAGACAAGAGGAAATAAACCAAAATGCCAAATGTAAGGGATATTACTCATGACTTTACACCACCAGACAAAGAACTAATATGAATAAGGAGGGAAAACTAAGTCATGACCAAATTTAGTTCAATATTTCCACATGTATAAATGATGCTGGATTTTGCTGATTAAGGTGGTGATGCCATAATTTTTTTTTCCTTTCTTTTATTTAACATACTGTTTGTGACTTTCTGTCACAACGTGTGTCTATTAAGCTTTGAGCTGGCAGAGCATTCTAAGCCACACGCAGGGGCAGACAGGCTTCACGACTTACTGAGGAATAACAAGCCATAACACTGCAGAGCAACGCCTTAATTTCTGAGTTTGGGGCCTTTTATGCCAGCACCCTTAGCTTTTCCATGCCTGTTGTAACACAGGAATAACACAGCCTGTGAGGCTTCCTCTCTTACAAATGACCACCAGCCACCAAGGTCTATTCTTTCAAAACACACTTTGCAGTTTTCATCTCCCCATTTTCAGGCAGTTGGTTTTGAACCTGCCACGCTCGGGTGGCACAGAAACACAGATCTGTCCTCCTGGGGGGAACTCAGACTAAACCTGCACAATCCAGAGCAGTGGAGGAGAGCAGGAAGGTGCAAGTGAACCCCCCAAAGGGCTTTCCAAGCGCTGTGCTGGTGCTGCTGGCTGGATCCCTCCGCTCAGTGGGATTTGCACCACCAAGGGCTCTCCATGCAGGAGAGGCTACATTGCACGGGCTGGTTTGTAAGGGTCTCTCCACACAGCTGTAATTGGGAATTTAAACACAAAACTCAGCTCCTCTTGCCACTGCACGTTGCATATCCTGTCAGATTTTTGTGGAAGCATAAAGGGAACAGTTCAATGTCTGCCTAACAAGTGCTTTTCTGGGACTGCTTGTGCTGTTACTGCTGCCCAGCAGATGATGCTGCCTGATTCAAGGCACCTGAAAGGTTTAAGTGATACAGCAATTGCAAGAACAAAATGTTGGACAAGACAGGCTCTCTAATTAAAGTGGTAAATGTAATATTTTATAATATTAACAAAGAGTGGAAAGGGAAAGGATAAAAGGACAAAGGAAACGTTTAGTCTGGATAAAACTCACCCCAGAACAGGTGAAAAAGACTGTCCCATGAGCAATATGAGCTATCAAAACAGGAGACAGGCCAGCTGCCTCTTGGGATGAGAGTCTTACACGTTGTCAGTTGAAAGGAAAGGAGATTGTTTTTCTCCATATTCAGAATGCATCCACACATGATGGTCTAGCTGGTGGAGGGGACAGGTGTATGTAAGTTCTGCCTCAATTTCATCATTCTTTTCAGCACAGAATCAGGTTGGACAGTTTTAAAAGTTTGTCTTCATTTAGCTAATGCAATGAAATTTAATGTCATAGAAGTTACTCCTTGAGCTGAGACATGCTTAAATTACTTCCAAGCAGACTGATTTTATCTGTCAGTCAAGAATACATTATAATTGGTAGTTGGTTCATATTTTTTAGCAAATATCAAGTAGAATGAGAACTTCTTCCCTTCAGAGATTAGTTCAATATGTCTTTGATATTTCTGATGGTAGAACTTTGTATTGTTAGTTAGTATGCAAATTGACATTTCAGCCCTCTGTAGCCTGCCACTGAATTCTAATGGAGTCCAACTAATATTTCACGATAAAGTACTAAAAGAATAAAGGTACACAAGGAGGGAGAAACATTTTTCATAAACTTTTGCCTGGCTATTCCTTAGCCTTTGTCCTGGTGTGAATTGTACAGGGTGGTGTGGCTGGTTTTACTGTTCCTTGTGCCATAGAGTGAGAGGAGGACATTCATGTGGTTTAACAGTTCAGCACTCAGAGGATATCATGGACTCTCTCCCAGAAAAACACTGTGCCCATCAGCCTGGATGCTGATGCTGTAACCAGTATGACCAGACACTGGTGGCCTGCCTTTAGTGCTTGTTCAAGACCAGGTTATTACAAATGCCTGAGAAGCAGCATGACTCTCATGTATTTGGACTGTCAGAAATATTCAGTAATTTCCATCCTGATGAGAAGGGCAGAGGTTGCTCCTTGCAGAGGAGATTGAGTAATGTATAAATCTGTCAGGAAAACGTATAGGAATATATTTTATGTGTTTTGGTTTAATTTCCATGATCTAAAACCAGATTTCAGGCACCACAGAATATTTACATGTAGGTGTCCATTTCACAAGCCAAAAGTGATCCATGCTCTTATATATTAATTTCTGGAGATTCGGTGGGTAAGGACTGCAAAAGTTGCACACTAAACTTTAGAGAGCACTGCGCTTTATTGAAAAGCTGCTGGAAAGTCTTCAGAGTAATTTCTAATAGTAAGGGAGAGACTGTGTAAGGACAATTTCAGTTGCTTGTAAATAAAAGATGGAAATAGTTCAAGGGCTGAATTTGACCCTAGCTCTTAGAAAACTGGCAATAAATGAGGGCCACCTCATTTGTGGTGTCCTATGAAGATATATTTTGTTACAATTGTCAGTAATGAGAAGCCAGACAAGGTTTATCTTACCAAGTGTTTTCCTTCCTTAAGATCTGTGCTAAAACCTTTAATAAATATTCTTAACTGAGAGGATCCTGAGAATGTTCAGAAATTTTCTCTCATTCTGAGGAGAGGAAGCCTTCGGGCTTCTTCCTCTGGGTGTTCTAGATTTGACAATAAATTGAACTCAGATTCTTAAGGGTAAAATAATTGTGAATTTATTATTCTACTGTTAGCTGCTGTCTCTCACAATTTATGACAGTTTCAAATGTTCTGTTTTGAACTTAAGTGGATTAGAGGATAGGTGTTTGAACAGTCAGGATTTAAGTTTTCAAACACTGTCTTGTAAGAATTTAACATTTTTCTCTTAAACAGAGTCAAAGTTTTTTGCACAGTCCTTATGAGCCTCAAAAATACATTCTTCAAGGGGAAAACCAGCATGTTTTGAAGAGTTGCAATAAAACTGTTGGCTGTGTATTTGTAGTGTTCCATACAATGGGCTTATGACTGGAACCACGCCATCCTTTTATCCCCAAAGGTATAAAGACAGAATGTTCATGTTTTCCGGATACTATTTTGCTCTGTTCTTACCTGCCTGTCTCTTTCTATATATGTGTATATAAAGGACAGACTTTCAAGGGGAAAGGAGTGGGGAAAAGCAAAGAAGAATTGTTTGGAAGATATACTCTCCTTTTTAGAATTGAGTTATGACAAAAATAAGGAGGAAACAATTACAGGTGTTTGCTTCTCCTCTGCATTAAAGCAAGTGTGTTTAAACAAGCCCAGTTCAGGGGGGATAATCTGTCTTGATCAGCAAAAGATCCACCAGCCCCGGGGCTGGGAGGCTGTGGAGCCATTGTAGCATCCCCTGCCTGTGGTGATTTCCAGCTCTCTCACCAGAGCTCCTGAGCTGAGACTCGGTGCTGGGCTGACAGAGAGGCATCACCTCCAGCATCCATCCAGAGTTAACAGCACCTCTATGCATCCTGTCTATAAGCACCTATACAAGCATCTCTGTAACAGCAGTACTGTGTTGCACAGGTGTAGACCCTGGTAGATAATCTGTGCTTTTAATGGACCAGCAGAGATGGGAAGGGGGAGAAAATCCCTTCTGTCTGCACCTGCTCTAAAAATTTTGCTCTGTGCTTTTTAAAATGCCAAATGGCTCTCTGAGAGCTCAGGAATTGCTTTAAAACAATTGGCTTTTTGGTGTGAAAAATAAGCAGGCAGATAAAAAACATTTGTTGTTGTTGTTGACAAAATCTGTTAAAAAGCTGTGGTAGATTTTGAAAGAAAATGAAAAAAGGACTCGCTGTTTTGTTTTGGTCAGAAGTCTATGTCATTAATCTACTCTCAAGGTCAGTTGAAGGTGTGAGCAGAAAATAAACTCCTCTAACACAATAAAAATTCTGATACTGCCTTCCCCTGTAACATTTAGTGTCTCCCCTAATGGGAAGTCACAATTTACATGTATATTAAAACAGTGGAATTTATCTCAACTTATCTCTGAAGTTTCTGTGTAACTGGAATCTACTCTGGAAAGCAGCCTTGAAAAAACTCCTTACTCTGGAAATTTTCAGGAAGCTTACAGTATTATAGAATATATTTTACCAATTTGAAGAGTTTTTTTCTTTTTTTTTTTCTTTTTTGGTCAGGAACAAGCAGATAAATTGGATTACTTTTGCAGGAATAAGCAGCTAAATTGGATTAACCAGATGAACTGATAAAATTCCTTCACATTGCCACAGTGCCCAGGGATTTCTTCCTGACATCTCTATTTCTATTAACATCTTCCCCCTCCTCCTTTTTTGAGATGCTGAAATGTTTTTCAGATTGTGACAATGTATCATAATTTGGGTGGTATGTGATCAAATAGCTTGGTGACTCCTGCTCTAGGATATGGGGAAAGGTAAGGGTCCATTTCCCTTGGCACTCAATGTCTCCCATCTACCACAGGCTTCCTTAAAGAATGCCAAATCTTCCCTATTAACCCCTTGCTGCCCATCCTCCCTTCACCCCCATAACAGGACTTGTTTTCCACCTCTGGCAGGTCTTGAGGCCCTGAAATTCCCTCTGCTTAAGATCTGGGAGGATGTCCATGTGTTGTTCTCACTCCTGTTTAAAGAAACTCATCACAGTTCAGCAAGATTCCAGCTGTCTCTCGGAGTTTTACATTCCTGGCCGGAGTAAGAAAGTTTCAAACCATTTGATGGTAAAATTTAGAGCGTGCCAAGTGTCTTGGGAACATGCAGAGATGACAAACCCCAGCTGTTCTCTGCTCACAGTGAGAAGCACCATTAAGTCAGTGGGCTGCTGTATCAGGCACTAAAGTTTTAACTAAAGGCTGCTTGTTAAGGCCACCAGCGACAGCCCCGGTACAGTCGGTGCTGCACACCTCTCTGAGGAGACTCTGGGGGTTGTTCCTGGCAAAGGCATGGAAAACAATCCTGTCCTGGGTTTATTTGATTGTGCCTGCAGTGATGTGACTTCAGAGGTAAGAAAGAACTGGGAATGATGTCTAGGGCTACACAGAAGTGTAGTTTGTTCCTGCTTCCATTTGAAATGCTGTGCAAATCTCAAAGATACCATGTACGGAATATTAGCCCCTTTTGTTCATTCTTTGCTGTCTCAAAGGCATTTCTATTATCCATTCACCTTTGTGTTCACCCTCTGTTTCACAGTTTTTCTGCAAGGATGGGGCCTTTCACAAAAAGATCTTTTTCACAATTCACTCTTACAACACAAGGTGAAAACTGATTTTCACAAATTCATATTCAACTCATGCTTGAACTGAATTAAAACTACAGAAGGACAGTGAATACATTTTAATGTTTGTCTCCATAGTAGTCTAATGGGATACATGAAAGTGTTTGAGGTGTGAAACCCATAACAGGGAGTTTTGCTAAGTATGCGTTGCTCTTATGACTATCTCAGCCTCATGCTTGGACTGTTGGTTGGTTGAGTACTGCAGTTTTTGTCTCTGCTCTGTGACAGAGCCATTGTGTTGTTATTTGTCTTTAAATAATGTTGAGAATTTAAATATAATTAAAACATAGTTCACACTGTGAGCTACTTAACCATCTTTGTTCACTGAGTTCTGGGCTCAGAGTGTGGGACGTTGAATGTTGCCTGCAGCTTACATATCATTTCTTTTTTATAAGTTGAGCCCTTAAGAAGCACAAAGCTTTTTTAGCAGAGTTTAAGTGGAAGATGTTTGGCCAGAGGGATTTTTTCCCTTGCCACATGTTGTATCCTTCAGTAGAAGTACAGCGCTGCCACTTCAATTTGTCTCATGTATGTCTGTGTCTCCTGCAACTGGGCAGACTTGTCTCTTAAATCTGTTGTCACTAAGTGCTAGTCTGGAACAAAACCAGTTCCCCAAACATGCTGTACAAGGAAAGACTGGGTAATAAGTAGGGTAGGTAGGAAGTGGCACAGATCTTCAGGTTAATTTCATCAGACTAATCTACCTCCCAGTCTACATGGCCTAGGTTTTATTCAGTTATTGAAGGCTTCTATTGGTTCTCCCTTCCACATTCTTTTTCCTTTGCTCTTTATACTTTTTTTTATCCTCTTGTCTCTCTTCCTTTGACATCGCCTCTCACTCTGAGGTGCCTACAGATCCCCAGTTCCTCTTTGCCTCTCTGTGCTTTGAAGTCAGCAGTCATTTCATTCATGAAATTCACCCAGGACTCGAAGGAATACCGAGTTTGTGACAAATTGGGAGAAGCTGTCGACTCCCTCAAGGGCAGAGAGGCCCTGCAGAGAGACCTCGAGATCACCAGCTGGGTGAAGTCTAACACGGGCAAGTGCCAGATTCTGCAGCTGGTACAGGGCAGCCCTGTCTGTGTTTGTAACTGGGGACCCCTCTCTGGCACGGGGTGGGATTGTTGGACCTGTCCTGTCCAGGGCCAGCAGCTGCACTCAATGATCCTGATGGGTCCCTTCCAGCTCAGCCTATTCTATGGTTCTGTGATTTCCTCCCAACACTGGGCTGGAGCAGGAAGGGGGAAGTGCATTTGGCTTTTATACCAACTTGTAGGATGGGTTAAGAAGACACATCTAGACAGATTTGGACAAGACTGGAAAGCTACAGGGTGTTTTCCTTACACATTGATCAACTGAGCAGGTGTTACAGGTTTAGAGGCACTTTACCCTTCTAACCTGCCTCTCTTTAAAATTCTAAATTCTAAAGTGTTGAAAAGAAAGCTACAAAGTTAGAAATTGGAGGATTCATGTCATTATGCTGAAGTTGCCTTAAAGCTGGGTATTTAGTCTCTGCCAGCTGTCTTTCTGTGAGTATCCCAGCCTTAGTTTGGTTTCCAGGGAAATGAAATGAGCTGCCCCTGCAACCAGGCTTTGATGTGAACAAAGTAAGACTTAATCATACCTGGTAGGATTATATTTCCCATACTCTGAGACATAAGTTGGTGTTTTCCTCCCTAGCTTACTGACTCAAATCCAGTCTGATATCTGTTGCTGTGCATTGCACTGTTTACACTGTTTGCTGGCAGGTAATGGGATTATTTAGATAAAACAAGCAAATGTGTTCTATGCAAGTTTCCTGCCAGCATGGCCATGTACATATGACAGGTACTAGACGCATGATTTTCTTTGGTTGAGATGAAAGGAAAAGCTGTACAAATAGTTTCTCTCACCAAGTAAAAGTGCAAAGCAAAATATTGCATTACAGTATTTTACAAACATGTAGGAAATTTACTCTCAGAATGTTGTGGATTTGTCAGTTTTTGCTAGAGGTAACTGACTTCACTTTTGTTGAAACACCACAGGAGCCAGAGATGAAAATCCAGGTTATTTTCCATTTGCTCCTGCATGTTTTCGGAGACCAAATGTTAGATGGAAGGTCAAGTCTGGGAGGGAACAAGTAGATATCCAGAACTGAAAAAGAGAAAGATCCAGTTGGCAATTTAAGAGGCATTGTTTGAGAAAACAATGACAAGGCTATCAGCAGCTGAGAATATATTGCCTTTATTTGCTAGTAACTTTGTTTCATCCATTGCTTTATTAAGGTGGAAATACGGAAGAAAGAAATGAGATAGGGAGTATTATGGGGATTATACGACAAGATTTTTGAGAGGAAAGAGACACAAACATAGCAATGATTTGGTTTACACAAGCTCCTTAAGAAAATGTACCTCTGAAAAATCCGTGATTGGTGAAACGAGGAAGGAGGCTTGGAAGATTAATTAGGCAGAGGCTTTTATGTTCATTTTTTAATATTGAAAAGGTAATCTCGGGAAAATGAATGATTCCATTAAAGAGGACAAAGTAGGGGGAAAGAAATGTGGTGGCAAAGCAACATGCTTTTGCAGTACCTCCTGCAGCTGAATTGCTGTGAGGGGAAGCTCAGGCAGTCAGCAGGACCTGAAGGCACTGAGAGAGCACAAGCAGCAGAGATACAGGAGAGAAGCAGGTATGAGTGTTCAGAGAGGTGGTGTCTAATTCTGATATCATTCACATCAGTTAATGGCAGAAACTGCTCCACAGGAGGCAGCGGAATTTCACAGCTTAAAACTGGTGGGGGGTTTAGGACTTTTGACTCCTACTTGAAAAGAAATGTCTTGACTGAAATGTAAAGCCCTGGAAGTGAATTTAAAGAGGAATGATGACTCACACTTGGAAATAGTACTGTGCATGCCTCAGGATGTGGCTATACAATATTATTTTCCTGATTATTGTGATGACGACCTGAAACCTGCCATGAAGCCATTATGCAGCACTGGTAATTAATGAGGTTATGCTTTAGGAGGTTATGTGCTGGTTTTACTGATCATAGTTTATGATATGTGACAAAGCAGCAGCTGGGTCAGGGCACCTCTGCGTAGAGCTGGAGCTGCTGTTGTCTGACATTCTTGGGGCTGCATGGAGAGCTGCTGGGGCACTTGGATACAGCAAAAGGGGGAATTATCCCAGACGAATCTGTAGGTTACAGGACAACAGTCCATCTGGGAATTGAGGACAGTCATGTTCTCTAATGCCATCATTATTACAGTGCTATCCTAGGTAATTTTTGTTGGAAGAAGTAGTAGCAATTCTTATTCTTAGGCTGCCTGCCACTTCACATTATAGAGGGTTCTTGTAACCTTTATCTGAATGTTTTCAGCACCTCATCTGCTTGCAAAAGACTTTTGAAATTCAGTGAAGTGGAAGCCTTCAGGGTAATAAATGTTCACAAGTAGAATCACTTGGGAATATTCTGTAAAAGATTTAGAGGTTTCCTGTTTGAAAATTGCTGAATCCCCTAAACTGAATCTTTCCTGATCCCAGACCTTAGACAGATGCAGAATGGAAGACCTGGTCAAAATAAGAGATAGGAAAATGACATTCACAAAATGGCCATTAACAACAACGAAAAGGAGACAGAAAATCATCTACCTGAGAACAGCCAGGCACCCAGCACTTGAAATACTCAGAATTCGTCATATGGGAGGCTCACATTTTAATTGCTGCTCTAGATTAATAGCCTGAACCTTTTAATGTGCTAGAGGAATGCTGTAGTGTCTGATCTCTGGGGTTTGTAGTCATTCCTTCTCTCCTTCATTAGAAATGAGAATTTTATCCTTGCCGTACATGACTTTGTTACCAGCATGGAAACTCCTGGGGAACTGCAGGTCTCTTTGCAGGTACAAAAACATTGGCAGGGCTGAAAGAGGAAGTTGGACCTCACCAGACTTGCAGAAAAGTTTGGCCTCACCAAGAAAATGCACTGAATTACATAGACCTGAGCCATGTCATCTCAGCCAAAGCAATTTTAAAGCAGTGCAATTCTGGAATTACTGCAGGACCAGATGAGCCACAATTTGTAATGCACGTGGCATACTCAGCCCAGACTGGGTGGTCTGTTTTCAGCACAGATAGCATAGTTCTTTCCGTGACAAGGTGTTTCCAAAACAACTCATCTGAAAGATGAAGCTATTCTGAAACTCAAATTACCAGTAGGGAAAAGTCTGTCAGTTCATAAAAGGTGTAACTTTTAAACTCCAAACTATATGGCTCTTAAGGTGACTGAGTCTATTTCTTATTGATTCCAAAGTGTCCTCCTCTACAAATACCTGGATATTTAGACTTTAGCAGTGTATATCTGATACAAAGAAATGAAATGGACATTTCTGCAGTTGCTCTTTTGCAGCAGGTAAAATCATTAGTCCCCTGCAGTACTCTCCCACTGCAGTATGCCTGGGGATGATAAACACCCATTAGAAAACAACAGCAACAGACCATTCTCTTCTGAGCTGTATGGTTCCCTGTAATGAAAATGTTAGTCAATAGAGGATATTTTACCCCATTGAATTTCTTTTCTATTTGAGACGTGAATGTAATGGCAATGGAAAGTGTTCAGTTGATGGCTCTGTAACCTCACATGCTCTGTTATTTCACTCCAGCCACACAAAAGTATTTTTGATACTTCTGGTCTGTTGGACTGACTTCATAGGCAAACTTCTTATGCAGCTTCCACATCTCCTCTGTCCTCAGAAAAAGACAAAGGAATATTACTATGAGGAAAGCCAACTCTTGTCCATGGGGGCAGAGGATGCAATATTTCACATTATTCAACAACCAGAAAGGAAGCTGAAAGGAAACTAGCTATGATATTTATTTTTATAATTTACTTTAATGTGGGAGTCACAGGCTCAAGTAAATACTCCAGAGTGATGTTGAAGCTTCCAAGTAATTTTCCCATGTAGTGTTTTACTTCTTCCTCTACAAAATGGGGGAAATGTCATTTCCTTACTTCAAAATGACTGAAAAAGTAATTATAATAGTGAAGCACTACAGGAACTTGAGGCTGAAGAGCAATATTTCTTCCATTATGAAAACTATTTGTCCCAAATTTATTCAATTTAATCCCACTCTTTGTTTATTAGATTTTATTATTATCAATACAGTTTGCACAAAAGTACATGTAAGGCCCCCTTAAATCCTTTCCAAATCAGGTCCTGCATCCTCTGGACAGTACTCAGTGAAACAAAGGTCCAAGAGCAACCTAAATGGGGAAAACCTTGGCAAAAGGTGACTAGAAGCATTTTCAAACCAACTCATATCTACGATATGATGCTGATGGTTGCAGGGTAAGTGAAACAAACAATGATCACAGCAGTTAAAGAAATGCTGATTATCAGCAGAGGGTTTGTGTGTTACCAGTGTTTGTGCCTGTATTTAGCTCAGGTTCTCTGGGAAAGAAAACTCTTTAAGACAAATGTTAACACATTTTGCTTCACACCAGGGCACGTGGGGGCATGGCCAATTACACCAGGATGACCTTAAATTGCAATGAGCTCCTCAGCTGAGTTCCTTTCCCTTGGCTGTGTCCTCCAAGTGCTGCTTCTTTTCTGGAAACCACTACGAGGGAAAGTCTTCACATACAAACACTCTTTGTACCGACTGCTAAGTGATTTTCTCATTATCCTTTCAGTAGAGCTCCCTCTTGCTATTGTCATTTAAATGGTTCACTGCAGACACATTTTAATATTTCAAATAATTTTCTTCCGTTCTTTGTTTCTATTAAAAGGCAGTGTTTTCCCTCTTTTCAGAAAATAATAACAATACAGCTTTGTTGACACATCAAGTTGCCTCTAAAATGAAATGAAAGTTGGTGAATTCTTTTTGCAGTAGAAGTGTAGCTAAAAGAATTAAAAAAGAAAACAAAGGTCACAAAGACAAAATATTAAAATACAGAAATGAAATTATACACTTTTCATGTTGTAATAAAAGGGTAATAGGTAATTCCCTAAGTAAGCTTAGCTAACAAAAACTGGATCTGGATTGTCAGATGCTGAGGCAACTTAGGTGTTTGCAATTCTGGCATTTGACAATTAAACCTGGAGGCACTGGAAATTCCCAGCACCTGTGTTTGATGTGTGTCTCTGGGTGCTTTCTGTTTATTTTAGGTCCCGAAATGGTCTCAGAAACATGCTAAGTACCTTTTTTTTTTTTCTCAGATATTTAAGAATGGGAATTTGCTCATTAAACCATCTGTGTATAATTTTGTAGCAATAAATTCTGAGGCCTTAAACTGTGTGTGAAAAGTTTATTTAGAGAAATTCATCTTTGCAAATTGTTCACCTTTTTGTAGATTCACTGGCATAAATCAAATGAACTATGTATTTGTAATTGCTGGTTGATTTTAAAAAGTCACGATAATGGTACTTTTGTTAGGAAATTCTAAAGGCCCAGGACTAAATTACAGTTTTCAATGCTCTTTACTTTGAAAAATTGATTCAAAGAATACTTTACATTGGTCTGTGATTTGCTTTTCCTTTCATCTAATAACTTTTAACATACTTGCTCAGAAAAAAGAAAACATTAAATACAGAGGACCAAGATTGCATCTCAGGCAGAACTAATAACTTCTAAAAACTTTCATTTTACTGTAGGTATATTTCTGATGAAAATGATTACGTTCTTCTACCAAAATTATATGTCCAGGTTTCCCACTTCTTCTGTTTTCTTTTGGCCTTTCTTTTTCACCCAGGAACAAAATGAGATTCAGATTAAACCTACAGTGGAATGTAATCTTTTACTTCCACCTCCAAGTTCACTTAGCTATGGTGCAGAATATTAGCAAATTTCTTTCCTTGCCTATATTTATCAGGCCAGATTGTATTGGTTAGAACCTTTATTTTTGTCAGATTTTGTTTGCTTTTAAAGGTGTTCTGTCTCTAGATGAAAAACCTCCAGCACAGCACAGTATTTAAATTGTTTTGGGAGCTAAAATGTGGACTACAGGCAGATTTCAGCTGCTATAAATCTTTTTTAGCTTCACAAAAGTGAAAGGTTAGGTTATTTCAACGAGGTACCAGGCAAAGAATGCTTTATATGAGGAAAAGAAAGATGAATTGTTGCCAGCAGATAATTTTGTATGTGTAAGTTATTTGTCTAGGAACTGTCCATCCTGGCCCATTAGCTCAAAAGAAGGTTGCTCTGTTAAAGGATCAATAAAGTTTGCTAACAATGCAAAGCTGTGCGGGGAATGTTCAGACAGGATCAACAGAGCCCCTTTTTCATCCCCTGCCTGAACCCAAGCATCTCTGGGAAGGTGCTGGCAGCTCCCTGTGCTCGCTGGCTTTGGCAGCAGCCCTCGTTCCCCGGGTACAAGGACCTGAGGAACCCCTGATGTGACTGCCACGGAACCAGGATGGGTGTGCGTGGGACAGGCACATCTTCCAAGGCAGAAATCACCCTCATCCCATCCTGATGGCTGCTGCTAAGATGCAGCTGACACCACTTGCTGCTGCAGGACACTGCTCTCTGCAGGAGAGCGTTTTTCCAGGGCCCTGAGCACATTAACAAGCCTTGACTGCCTGGAGCAGCCTCACCTGGGGTCACCACCCACCCCTCCTCTGCTTTTCTCCCCTTCAGGAGCTCTAGCCACGCTTCCTACTCCTTCCCTGAGCTGTGTGCCCTGTTTCCTCCTGTCCCAACTTGCCCAGTGGGGTTTCATAATTTACCTTGGACTTGGTTTGTTATTGCATCTTGCCAGATGATTTCTGGATGCCATCAGAGCATGTCACATCCACAGCCCAGCCCTGCCTGGACACTGTGGCCCTGCACTCTGACAGGTAAGATCGCTGCTTGGTCAGCCTCAGTTCCTGCTCTGTCTGCCCTTGTGGAACAGCTGTTTCTGCTGCTCCCTGATATGTCCATTAGCTGTTTCCCAATTGCATTTACAGTGGGAAGAAGATGATGTCTCACAACCCTTTCTGAGCACGACGTGTTATCTTTGAACTGCAAAGTGCATATCAGGTGCAAGTGGGTCTGTCACCCTTGCATGAGTGTCCTGATTGAGTCTACTTGCTGATTTACCACTCAAAATGAGCTTTTCGTTTGCTAGAGGATGCTTTGCTACTAAACTTTAGGTTATTGATTACCTTTGGAAAGTACAGGCTGCTCTGTTGACTCTGTTTCTGTTTGTTTGTTTGGAATAAAACCACATAGTTTTCATCCACGCCATCTGAGTGGGAAGAATGGACCTTTGGGGGATCCAAGAGAGGGTAGTGCTGAGGAATGCATTCAGTGCAGGTGGCCTGGGGTGGGACCAGAGACAAGAGGCCGTGAATTGCCCCCCTTTGGATAATAAAGGACAGCTGTGGCTCATCCAGGTGAAGCCACTCAGGGACGTGGCAGGGGCTGAGAACCCCGCACTTTCTCCTGCTTGAACTGTGAGGGGATAAAAGCCCAAGGTTTCCTTTGTTCAGGGTCCTGCCTTGTGGATACCAGCTTGGGTTGTTTCTGTGTTACTGCCCCAGGAATAAATTGTTTTATGGCATGAGACATCTGAGACTCAGCTGTGGGAACTGGAGTGGATCTGGTAAGGAAACCTGGTGTGAGTGTGGGGTGTGGGGGAGACACCCAGGGACCTGTCAGGCCCCTGCAAAGGGGCTTTGCTCCCAGCAGTGACACTCTGGGGTAGTGAGAGTGTGGCTGCCAGTCCTGTGAAAGGTCAGACCGGGAAGTTTCCTCAACAGGACATTCCAAAACCTAATTATGAGGAGAGAGGGGAAAAGAAGGGGTTTTGTGTAAATATATTGAAGTCAGGAGGGACTAAATGAGGGAGAGAGATGGACAGCAAATCCTACTATTACGGTGTAGAAATCCCTACAAAGAGAAGACTGAGCAGCAGGAGGAAAGGGTTGTTGGAATGGAAGTGTTGGTGTGAGGATAAACTGTGTTATCATAAGGAGTTGGACAATTTGTTAATGAAATGTGATAATTCTTTAAGCTGGAAATAGAGACTCAAGAAGTGCCCTATTCTAGAAACTGTCTTACAAACTTAGGCCATTTAACCTTAGTTTCACTCACTCACTCACTGAATTGATATTTTCTCTGCTCCAACAGAAAGGATGTAGAGTAAATTAATTTATCTTAGCTTTTGACTGTAGTAGAATGGGAAATATGGACTTAAAGAAGCATAAGAAAACATCAAATATCTTTAAAAGGAGCCACAGGCACAAGAGAAAATCTTACTAGGTTAAGAGTCCTGGGTTCTCAGGGAACTCTCAAGGAACTTCAGCATTGTGTTCTGGCACACAGATGTTAAACCTGCTGTGTCTCTTTCAGAACTGGACTGATAATCGTTGACCTTTGTTGTTAATCTGGCATTTAGAAAACTCTTAGACTTTTAATGCATGCTTAAATATTAAAATGCCTAAATTTACATATTTCATTTCTATGTCTTGGTTGTGAGGCTGTTAACATTTAATGAGCTATTGACAGCTAGAGGAAAATTCAAATGCATCCAAATCTGGCCTCAATTATCAGTGAACCCATGGTTTTTTCTTTTCTTCTTGCAGGATGATATAAACAGTAGGCAAAATTGTTATTGATAACAGATGTTTGCAAGACTGCAGGATAGGAGTTGGTTGCCTTGTTAGGTCTTGGCTGAGAAAATGTTGCTATTCATGAAATTGCTGACTTTTAGCAGGAGCTAGAATTGTCAGTGATTGATCTTCAGATTGCTTTCATTATGGGGCTTCACATAGAAAGAACAGTCTGTTTGGTTTCATTTTTTTGCCTTTTTGCCAAGGCAGGTAATTTATAATGTTAGCTCATGAATAATGGCCAAAATAGATTGTGAAGCTCAGAGAGCTTCATCCTCAGAGTGGTTTAAGCTCAAAGCACCCTGAAGGTTGACATTAGGTAAACTTCCCTATGCAGTTCTTCTAGATTGTTTAAATGTCTTGCCTAATTTTTTCTCCTCAGCATTAAATCTCTCTGTCAGGACCTCTCCCATAAAACAGTATCACTGAAGATGAGTTAGCTCTAGAAGAAAATACACTTATTATCTGGATAAATATTTACCATATTTCAAAAGAGGGATAATCTGCTCTGTGTGCTGGGAAAATGACCGTTTGCATCTGTTTGATCTCTTTTACAGTACAATTGCTACATTCCTTCACAATTGCTTAAATATTAATACTTAGTTTTTTCAGTAGGTTTCATGATATTTCATTGAATTTGTAATGGTTAGTTGAAATACAGCTTTGTGAATACTTCTTAGTCCATGTATTTTATCACAGTAAACTTATCTGTAGAAGATTAGAGTTTAATACAAATAGTTGTGGTAGTATCCAGCTGAGTTAATTTCCCAGTGGATTTATCAAGAGTAGATCACATCAAAATTAATTACAAAGTCTTCTATAACTTATTTAGCAAAGCCTCTGCTTATTTGCAAATAACAATTGAGGTACTATCAATAATAGGACAACCTGAAGTCATTGAAAAAAACTAATTAAAATTTTGTTTACATTTAGCAGTTCAGATCAGAATTGCCTTCCCAAGTGATAATTCATTGTCAGGTTTTTTCTTTCATATGTTAGCTAAGGCATGCAATGAATGATTCAGGCTGATTCAAACTGCTTTTGAAATTCATCAGCAGCTGTAACCAGGGTAACCTGTAATTCCAATCTTAGTTTACTTGGAAGTCTTAAAATGTTTTTATCAGATCTTGTGGTGAACTCTTCCTTAATACACCAATCATTCATTTAATCAATGAATCTTCTGTCCAAGGAACTGTCAGGTTACTGCAACACACAGTGGTGCTGCCTCTGGATTGTAATTGTTGAGGCTTTTGAAATGTGTGCTTTGTTTCTAGTTAGCTTTTCATTTCGTGCAAGCAAAGCATTTCAATATATTAATCTGGTAATTGACTGAAAAAATATATTTACCCATTGTCCAAGTATGGGAAAGTGAACGCCAGAAGTTATAATGCTAGGTTGGAAACTGAAGCACAATAACTGATGCATTTAGAAATGCAAATGTTTCCCCTGCTCTTTCTTCCTGGTAGTGTGCTGAGCCATGGAGGTAATTCCTTGTGTCCCTTCAGCTGAGGGATGGATGTGGCACACCAGGAGCACACCTTTGTGTGGGTCAGCACTGTGTGCTGAGCCTGGGGAGATTGACTAGGAGACAATGTGCCTCATGTCAGCAATTCTGCCCCGACTTCTGGAGGCAGAAGTGCCATTGTGCATAGGGAGGCTCAGTGTCACAATGCTATAGCTACTATGGCCAGTGGGTTAAGATTGGAACAGACAGAAATTATTTGCTAACCTCCATCAGGAAAGCTTTGCATAGACACAGAGTATCTATCAAAAAGAGCCTTTCCTATAATGACTTGGTCATTTGGAGGTGCAGAAGTCTTCTATCTTTCATCCCTTAGTGGGGAGACTTGCCCATGAGCATCTTGATGGATGGATGTCAGTATGGTTTAAGATGGAAAGAATATTTTTTTTCATAGTATAGTTGATTAACTTCTGTTTTCAATATTTATGTTTAGCTTAATGAAAAAAAGCAGTAGTGATTACCACAAGTTGTTACACTGCTCATGCATGATGGATATGCTATATAGAACACAGTTAATTTTCCTTCTAACTGCATATTGCACTTCCTGCAGTGTCAGTGATATTGAATGATAAAGTTAAACCCACTTTGGGATTTAATCTTTTTTATTAAAATTGTCAGCCACATAAAAAGGGAACCATCAGCATCAATGGAACCTGTACTGGTCCCAGCTGCTTGTTATTTATGTGCTCCTCTGGTGTATCACACATATTGCTGAGCAGACTCTGCATAAAGTCACACATTCCCAAAATACAAAGAGAGACTCCTCCTGCCAGGGCTATTAATTGAGTTTTACACAGTAGTCAGCTAAACAGAAGAGGGAGAGAGAAACTGTTATTCTAACATTTAAACAGATAATATACTGTGTTATTATCTCTCCTTATTTCTAATCAACTGTTCTGGTTTGTTTTAATTCATGCTAAATTACTTTTTTTTTTTTTTTTTTGTAACATAGAGTAACTATTTTCTCTTCAGATGTAGCCCAAAGTGTAGGTAAGATTTGGTAAACCAGTGTTAAGTCTATTCATTTGAAAGCTTTCACTGCTGATGGTGCTGTAAAAGTGAAGAATGCAGCCCTCTGTGGGCTAATGTGCAAGACAGGGATAAGTGAGGTTTTTTTTTTTTTTTGTAAGTTCAAGGTCTAGGACTTCCAGTTATGGCTCTTCTAGGAGAACTGAAATGCTGATTCAAAGTCAGTCTTATTATTCTGGAATGTAATGGAAACTGTGGAGGTGAACACTCAGCCAACAGTGACTCCTCTGCAGGGACAATCAAATATATGCACATGGCCAAATGATGGCCTCACCTCTTAGGTGGTGATTGCTTAATCTCTTTCTTAGGTCAGGAACTTTCATGCTGTTCACAAACACCTGAATCCCTTCCTGCAGTAGAATCCATTTACCATTGTGCAGACATTCTGTATTAATTCTAGACCACACACAGATTTGAGTGACATCAGAAGAAGACTGCAGTAACCCCAATTAATTCCAGGAGGCTTATTCCAGATTTATCCTACTTAGAGATACAAATGTGTGTATTTATCTTTGAATTGCATGGCAGTGACTATTATGATGAGGTGCACTGAGCTCCATTCTCAGGATAAATTAATTTAGGATAGTCAGTTGAAAAATATTGTGGCACACCAGATTGACAAGCTAGATGGTCCATTATCACTTCAGTTAAGGAAAATATGAATGTTAATGAATCTATTTTGTTCTATCACAACTTCTGAAAATAAAATAAAAATCTAACACCTATGGATTTTTTGTATTTTTTGGCATTTTTTTTCATTGTTCAGTGAGCAGTGAGGATACTGGCATTTATAGGAAAAGGAAATTAAATTCTAATTGGTTGGGCAGCTTTTTATTGATAGGAGTTGGGTCCTTTCAACAGAACACTTCTACATTCCTTAAAAAAATGGAGTCCTTCAAAATGTTCATTTTATTGGTCTTCATCTATAAATTTTTGGCAAGAAAAGGTCAGTGGTAAAGTCTGGTTCATCCTCCTGCATTCAGATCTGAGGCAGATCCTTCACTTGTGCTCTCTAAGTCTTTACCTCCACAAGGGCAATGCCATCCAGCTGCAGTGGAAGGACATGCTTCTCTAGGAAGCACTGTTGTCGTACACATTGACATAACCTCTGAAATAAAAATATATTTTGTGGAGGAAGTTGTCAGAGTTTAGAGAAAAACACATTAATTTCCTTTTTCTTGTACCTCTGCATTCACATGGCAAGTGAAAGGGACCTGGATGACTTCTCCTTTCTCCGGGGTGTTTGCCATGCCCTTCTCGTGTCACGGGAACAGCTGGGTGGTCTCACTTGGGTGCCAAATCTCCTTGCATGGAAAGGATTCATTGTGCACACCACAGAGAGGATAATCAAGATACTCTGCAGTGCTCAGTTCTGCCTACTGGATCTTTCCTGCTTGGTCCTGTCTTTTCTATTCAGTCAGGAAAACATATTTTAAAATGAAGCAAACAACAAAAAAGCTACTTGCACTTTATGAAGGCAAACATCACAGCCTCATATACTGTGCTGGGAGGCTTTTATATGAATGCTGATAGAATTGTTGTTTCACTCATTCATTTTATTATTTTTTTCTAGATTTTTATATTTTCACCTATCTTTTATTTTGAATTTCATCATGTTTCATTATTTGATATTTAGGTTGTAGAATGGGTATCTGTTCTGTTTTAGGCTTGGCAAAGTAATACACAAAGTTATGAGGCTACTAGAACTGTGTATTGTCTCATTTTAGTAACAATATGGCCTATGGTTCAGATAATTTTATTATTTCAATAAGTGCATTATATGGAATTGGTGCCTTTTTGTCTGTGGATGCTATTTTATGACCTCTGAATAATCATCAGTTTTAGGAAAGGGAAAGAAAACTGCAATGCAGTACAGTATTCCTCTTCAGCTCTCTTTTTCATCAATTTGCTCATTTTAATGATTAGAAATCCAATTGATGGTCAGTTATTTCTTCTGAAACCTTCTTTGTTGTTCAGGGAAGTTTAGGAGAGAATAGCATTTGATATTTTAATAAAGAAATGTGGCTTTATGCTGCAGTCAGTGTGTTTGTCTAGAAAACAACAAGCCAGAAAGGGAAAATAATAAAGATTATTTTTTTAATGTCCTTTACCTTGGATCCAGTAATCAGAAGAATGATGGAGTTCAAAAGACCTAATTTGAATATAATTTGTAATTATGTTACTGAAAGCTTTAGCAGTTTTCTATTTAAATCCCTAGGGCCCAGTCAGCTCTCAAAATGATGTCATTGCTCTGCTGTGCCTGAGTGTTTCCAGTGCTGGAACAAATCTTGACTTATGACCATTGAAGGGGGAAAATACAAAACCCAAAGCAGCACCTTATTGCATTTATTGTAGTCTGACAATGTCCATTATTCCAGATATTTTAATTTTTCAGTTATAGAAGGAGATGGGCTTTAAAAACTGGGACAAGTTCAACAAACAGGTTTTGCTCAGGGAATATACTCTGGAGCACAAAAAGAAAACTCAATTTTAAGACAAACTCGGTGACATTCAGTAAAGTTGACAAATTATGAAACAAAGCTCTTAACATCTGTTCCACCAAAAAGCATATTCTCATATATCAGAACGTCAATTAGCTCTTTCAATTATGTAGATGATTTGCATAGGCTCAGAAGGCTTCATGAGAGCATAGAAAATTTGCAGTAAGACAGTTCTTTTAATAGGTTTTCAATTTTTTTTTTATTTTTTTTTTTTAAGAGTAGCTGTTTAGAGAGTTTTTATTCAACATCTATGTGGATTACACCGGTAATAATTTGGGTGTTGAAGTTCAACACATGTAGGCCCTAAAACTTAGATGATGTAAATCTCAAGGGAGGTGAGAGGGAGCCTGCTCCACTCAACATTTGCAGGTGTTTTGTAAATCATCACTTTAAAATGTGGGATTATGTTCAGCAAGCTTGAGGTCTCGTGTGTTTTGCCTGGTACTGCAGGAAGACAGGAAAAAGAGAGAGATGGTGGCTGTTTTGTGTCTAAACTAATTGGCATGATTTTAATAATTACTTGAATGTTCTTAATAGTTAAGGATAGATCTTATCTTTTGGCCTCAATGAGATCAATATTTTCGGAAGTTCAATGAACTTTCAGCTGGGATTTTTGATTTTGCTTGTTTATTTCGAGGAAACCCAACTCTTTATTTGCTACAGGTTGTTTTTAATGCCTTTTCTTTGCAGGCAGGGGGAATTCCTCTAATTTTCACTGCCAGTCCTTAAATGCCTTACAGATGCTCGGTGTGCAATGACAATCAGCTCCAGCCCTGTGGTGGCAAGAGCCCTTACCCAGATTAGAGTTTGGGGACTTGGAAAACAAATTTTCTGCTTAAAAATGAAACAAAGACTATGCATTCCATGAATGTCAGACTAATCCACTTCACAATGCAGTTTTTTTATGCACCTGGTAGCACACTGTGGTAACCCTGAGGTTATCCTGCATTTTGCATGTTTGCAAACCTTGTCAGCGAGCCTATGATTGTGTCAGACTCGTGACAAAGCCAGCAAAACACTGCGAATTAAATTTGGCAAGCAATTCTTGACTTTGAATGCTCTTCAAGTTGCAGTTTTATTGCATTTCTGTTGATTTCATGAAGTATTACAAAAATACTGCTTTTGAGGTTTTTTCTTTGGTTTTTTTTTTTTTTCCCCCTACATGAGCAGACCTTTGAGCTTGATATGATCCTTTTTTTCAAACAGGAGTTTTGCCACATGTTCTTTTTGGGAAGAACAGAAGGTGATGCTCAAGTTAAGTCTCTTTCAATCATCTTTCAAATTAATGGGAAAATGTTTCCAATTAAAATCAGCATTTGATTAATTAATAGTTGACTTACAAGAAGGAGACAAGAAAGTCAGGAGTGTTAGGACGCTTTCAATGCAAATCAGGGGAGGAGAGTTACAGGAAAGAAACCATCAGTGCCTCAAAGGATGCTGGTTGTTTTTCTGCAGGATATCCTTCAGCAGCCTTTTTTAAGTGGATTTGAGCAAACTAATAAAGAAAACAGCTATAATTTGTGAGTACTTTGAGGTTAATAAGAGCACCCATTCTTCAGCATGAGCATTATGTGTGACTGAATATAATATCTTGCAAATGGCAGATTATCACACCAAAATAAATGTCAAGGACATCCTCATACAATGTTTGAATAACAAATAGATTTGTTCAATTTTATTATTTCAAGAGGTATATTTTCATTTTCTCTTTTGGTACAGCAGGGACAACATTATCAGCTTTGACAGTAGCACAGAGAAAGAAGTAGAACTTAGTTTTAGAAATTCTGTGTCCTAGAGACACTCTTATAGGTGGGTAAAATATTACTTTTCTCTTTTGGTCTTCATGTGGAAGTTGTAGCATTCAAAAGAGAGTACAATACTCAGCAGAGTGAAATTCATCGTTCATAAAATTTATGTGAAATTAGCCCCACAATATATTCATTCCTGCAGATGAATTGCATTTTTTAGTACCTAGTTTCTTGATCTAGAATCATGGAATATCCTAAATTGGAAAGGATACACAAGGGTCATCAAAGCTCAGCCCCTGGCCCTGCACAAGACAGCCCCCAAAATCACACCCTGTGCCCGAGAGCGTTGTCCAAAGGCTCCTTGAGCTCTGTCAGGCTGGTGCTGTGACCACTGCCCTGGAGAGCCCGTTCCAGTGCCTGACCGTCCGCTGGGTGAAGAACCTGTCCCTCATATGCAACCTAAACCTCCCCTGACACACCTTCAGGCCATTCCCTCGGGTCCTGTCACTGTCACCACAGAGAAGAGATCAGTCTCTGACCCTCCTCTTCCCCGTGTGAGGAAGCTGCAGACCCCAGTGAGGTCCCCTCCTTGTCTCCTCTTCTCCAGGCTGAATAAGCCACATGACCTCACCTGCTCCTCATCTGGAGGAGCAAAATGGAGGCTTTTAAATAACTTTACATCCTTCTGATATTGTGTTGCCCAAAGGTGTCAGGCAGCAGCAGAACCATTCAAAAACCTTCCCTGTAGTGTACCATTTACTTGTTTACATTTGCTATATCATCACAGTCTAAATGTTATTAATGACATGCATAACACAAAGCAGCTTTATGGCTTCTATTCCATCTGAAATATCAATGCAAAATGGCCTCAGCTCCAAGGGAAGCAAATGATTGACTGCTTGGTTCCGGCTATTTAAATTAAAATTTTCAAGTAGAAGTAGCAAAGATTGTTGATATATTATCCAGAATTCAGAGGAAATCAATACAAGCCTTAATGGCCTTCCCCCACTGCTCTGTAGCTGCATTAGTCACATCTTGGGAGAGCACTTTGACCATCAATCAAAGAAAAAAAATCACTTTATTTTCATATTGTGAACTTCATGGCAGATTGTGTGTAATCTTGGCAAGGTATTTCTGAAATTCTGCAAGAAAAATGCAAGATGAAAAAGTTTCTGAAAGGATGGTAGGCTTTAAGGCATCTACAAGCAGTAATTCAGACACAAGATAAATTTTAGATAGCCAACTTTTATTTTTTTTTTTTGACAATGGAATGATCTGGATAAGTGACCATGAATGTTTTTGTGCTGAACACCTGAAGTGAGAAGAGCTATGCAGTAACAGCCATACAAAAGCAGACCAAGTAGAGCAGCTGACCAATCTCAGATCCCTGTGGGTTACATATAAATAAAATACTCTGAATAATAAAGGGGGTTTGTTTTAAATGAAACCTCTGCTCTAATTCATGGTTTGCTAGTGACCATATTGTTTTCTCAATGGGGTAAAGACTCATCTTGTTTGGTTCTGATGGCACTGATGTATCCATCTACGGATTGGACTAGAAATATCTACCAAAACCTTGTTTCCTTTCTGAAAATGTGAGGAACTTGTGCCAGGGAATGAGGTGGGACAGGAGGTTCCTGGAGCACCAGTAGCTGGCACATGAGCTCTTGAACCGTGCTCTCAGTTGGGCAGTATTTTCCCTGGTCCAGCAGAGATGGAAAAACAAATAGAAAACTCAGTGAGGGGATCTGACTCACACCAGTTTCTTTATGAAATTGTTCATAAAATAATTAAACTTGGCAACAAATGATAACTTTTATTCTAAAGATTTGTAAGAAAACCACACTTAAAAGCTCTTCTGATCTGTGCCTGTTCATGTCAGCTAATTGTGGACTTATATTTTCAGAGAGAGAAGCATGTGAAATAATTATATCTATTTGCCAAGAATAAAGTTTTTTTAGAAGGCTAAATGAGGGATTAGGCTTAGGTAGAGGATACAGAGTGATTTAAATACATCTTGAAAGCAGTTCAGTAGAATTAAGCTACTGTGATGTACAAAAGTATTTCGGTCTCATGTCTATCAAACAAAAGAGGAAATGGCTTGGCCTGGGTGACTCTTTAAAATATGGAACAAGGAGGAAATTGCTTTTGAATGCACTCTTTGGAATCCCACCATGTCCAGAGAGGTCTAGCAAAGATAGCAATTGCTTCAAGAAGTACTTAACAGATTAATGTGAGTCCTGCTGATCGTTCCTCATGCCTGCAAGATGGTAGAGATACTGCAAAGGTTAAGAGGATAAAAACTGTATTTAGACTGTAAATTCCACTTTGAGGATGGATTTCTTTCTGTGCAGCTTCTCTGTAATCCTTAGTATAGTGGCTTTTGAAATCTTGATATTTATCTTGGATATTAATGTAAGACAAATAAGCATGAATAATAGAAGCCAGAGCTGTGTCTCCCATTATACCTCTCAGTCCCTCACAGTGGGAGAATGATTGTAAACTGCTTACTCTGAAAATGAGTCTGACCCTCAGAAATTGAGCCATGTCCTAAACATAACATGAAAAGAAGTGAAGTTGGACAAATGCCTTCTAAACAGCACCTGAAATGTAAATAATCAGGAGTACATGTGTTAATAATTTGTCCTGCAGCTTAACACAGTGCTACTTAGTACTTTTTGCATTAAAACCTAAATGTGCAGAAAATAGACCTGTTAATAAATTAAGGTCAGCGTAATTTAATAATAATAAAAAGACCACATCCCAAAACACAACAAAGCAGTGATTTTTGAAAACTAAGTATCCTCTCAGCATTGCATTATGGCAGAGTGATACTAATCTGGCCTGCAGTTGGAGAAGAATGACCTTAATCAATTCCCCCTTTAAACACAGCATTTGGTTTGGCCATGAGTAGTAAGCTGAGGTTAGTGTCAAAATAACAAAGTTGCATTTATTTTGTTTGCTGGCCAGACAAATAAACACTGCATAGTTAGGCTCCTCTGGCCCTTTCACTGAAGTGAACAAATTAGTCTCATTCCTTTCTGATGGAACGGCAAAAAACCAGCAGGTTACTCTGGGGTCAAATTAGAGATCTTATCTTTGTTCCTGAGGGACAGATGACCTAAATTTGACTGCAAAAGATCTTCATTTTCTAATAAGGGCAATGCTTTATGGTCACATTCCAGACTCTGGATTTGACTGGGTGACTGTTTTACCTTTTTACCAGGGCATGTGTCTTCTGCAACTGCAATGATATTTTTCATGACTGTTTAAAAAAAGAAGAAAAGCTATGTTAGAATAATATTTTTCCCTTTGAAATTTCTTCTGTGTTCTAGTCTGTCTTTGGTATTCAATTTTGTCATCCTGTTTTCTTTTCAAAGCTGTTAGGAATCTGATGGATTAAGTGTCATTCATGGTCAAACCCTAAAAAGTTGTTAGGGGAAAATGTCTCACTCTGGTAGTCAATTTTCCAGATCACTTAATAACGAGTACCCCCAACCTTCCCTGCACCTTTACTCTACTGGTATTAAATGCTTTAGCCTGCTTTGGGCAACTCTCATGACTGAACTCATGAATTGCCATAATCTTTCTGTACCACAGTAGTTGCCTGTCAAAGCATTTAGTGCACTCAGCATAAATTCTTTGGGATCTTTTTTGTGGTGTCTGAAGAGTATTTCATGCTGTGTGCTGCTGATACTGCTGCAAAAGAAATAATGTTATTATTTATTTCTTCTAGCATAATGAAAACTCTATTGGACTCAGTTTATGATGTCCCATATTGGAGTTAAAGGTCTATATAATTCATTTTCTCTTCAACTTCATTCCAGCACAGGCTTTTAATATGGTGTAAGAAAGGAAGGTTTCCCTATCTTATCGAGAGATACAGGTGAAATTCATAGGTTCCAAAGAAATTTTGTGTTGGTTACAATGATTAATGGCTACACATTTGCAGTTCCTATGTGCTCCAGTGACCTTCATCCATGATCTCTTTAACTTACAGTGTAAAATACCACCATCTCACTTCTCCGTTTATAAAGCATGTTAAAAATGCTTCTATTTTTGAAATGTATGTTTAAATGCAACAGATGAAAAAAAATATCACAAAAGCTGTGCCTCTGCTATCATTGCAAAGGGGATGGATGCCACACCTACACTCTATATCTTTGTTTGCAAATTTTGTTTATTTACGCTGTAGGCTTTAGTCGGATTATTTTGTAGTTATGGAGTTTAATTATGAAAGAGCTGCAACTTGGCTATTTAGAAGCTTTTCATTTTTTTCTGACATTCTTTACCTCGTCATTGCACCTGCAGGAAGACTGCTTTGGAAAGACAATTATTTCTGTTATGATTTCTTAAACTCATGATCTAGGGTAGCAAGTAACACACTGAGACAAAGTCAATCAGTTATATACTGCAAACTGTGTGCCTGGATTGGCTTAAAAAGCATAAAGCAGCCCAGGTATAATCACTTACCCATGTCTTCCATGACTGAGAGTTGTCTCCCATGTACATGGTAGCTGGGCACAAAGAGTCCAAAGAAAACAATTTCATGTGATCTTACCTTCAACTTCAGAAATAATGCCACTTCTCTGCATTTCTTTTGCAACTTGTTATAGTTAAACTGTGTACTCCTGAGTGCTGCAAGTAAAAAGTTTATTGATTAGTACCAGTAAAATTTATGTGTAGGCAATAAAAGCAACCATATTTCATTCCCTTCCCCCTCACCCAGCAGATGCCAGTGAAAGTTTATTTGTTCAATGCTGAGAGATAAGTAAAATCACAATGAAAATCTCTAAGTAAGTCAAAAGATCTAATAAATGAGCAGTCAGCAGGGCTGTGAAAAATTGGGGGAGGCATGAAGAACATACACTGCCAAATTTAATTTCTTATGTCGTGAGGCAAATCTCCCTGGCGTTATGAGAGACCCAAAAGGTGGGTGAACGAGAGATTCTCTCACAAGGCAGCTCAGAGCAGGGGCTGACTGCAAGATGATAGTAAATGATGACAAAAATCTTCATGGATTTTTGTCCCCGTGATCTGGCCTGCATGATTTCCTCCTTACACACTCTTCTGGCTTGCTAGGAGACATGACAGCTTGTAGACCTGAAAATGCCTGTGGTTCTGACAAGCTGGATTCCTTGAACACGTTATTACAGAGGGTGGCTTTCATTTACTTCACAGAAGTCACGATGGAGTTGATACTTGTAATAGACATGAGGGGGGCAAGTGTGATCACTGTTTTCTCATCCTTGGTGTGACATTTCAAGGAGATGAGTATTTCACACGAATCTGAGTACAACACTAGTCATTTTTCTCATTTGCATGGTGGTCTATAAATTGGAAGTGGAAGCTTTCCAAACTACATGCTGTATAGGGTTCTGTGGACTCGGCAGAATTTTCCCAACTAAATTAACTCTATAAATTTGAAATCATTTTGAAGTTAGGTCATGGAAGTTCTGTTGACAGAAAGCAGAGTGAGGCTTTTCCATGTTTGGCTTTGTAAAGCAGAGATGACAGAGGATCCATTTGTGCTCAGCCTGCATGTCGTATTCCAGGATTAAGCAAATAATAATGGGAGGCCAAACTTAATTGATTATGATTTAATGTCCTTGGTGTGATGTGATATTTTGGCATTTAATTCACTGCCATCTGATTCACGAGTCAAATTTGACAGTGCTTCTTCTGGAAGCACTTGCAGTCCTTAGTATTATCCAGAAGGATGACTCCAAAAAGCTGGGGAAAAGGTTGTTTTTGGGGCCAGAGGAATACAGCTGTGCACTACAGAGTGTGTTTGGTGCTGAGTGCTTCCTCAGGGTTTCTGGTCTTAATGTCTTACTGGTGAAGTGAAGCATTTCTGATAAAGAGCTTTCAGAGAGCCCCAGTTTGTGTTTCTGGACATCTCTTCTGCCTGCTGCGGATAATACTTTTTGTTCCTTTGCATGCTATTAAAAAACTGACCTCTTCGTGACTCTCACTAAGGGGAAAAATATCAAAACAATTCAGAAAATAGATTCAGTCAATTTCTTAGCATCTCTGCATCCTGGAGGCTGAGAGAACATTCCTCCCTATTCCCAACTCTACAGCACACATTTATTTGGCCTGAGGTTAGTGCTTTGACCTGATAGATAAAAATATATAAATATATTACGAATGAAAACTGCTGCACTTTCTTTTTAAGCATCATTTGGTATACCAGTATGAGAAATACCTAGAGAAACAGACCATTAAGCTCAGTTTCCTGTGTCCAGACATTGAGTTAACCAAGTGAGGGCCAAAGTAGCATGTGAGCTGCTCAAATGACCTTAATTTGAACTCTAAATGCATGGCAGGTTGAGAACATTTCAGGATAAGCCAGTCAACCAAGACTGTTCCTCTCCAGTGCAAGTGAATAGTCTGCAGGCATTAAAAGTATATCGAGCAGTCCTCTACTAATTCAGGAAGTCAGGTCAAGTTGAAAGCCATTCTGTTTTTGAGCTGGCTGAGGCTGAAGATAAGCATTTTACACAGCTGTAAGCGGAATACCAAACTTTTTAAGAAGTCAGTCATTGAGCACTACTATCACGAATCAAGATTATTTCATGGACTTAAATCCTCTTTGAGCTTTTACCATAAGCGAATCTTGTGGGTTCATCTTCACATCGAGGTGTTCCACTCTTGCTCAGAAGAATCCTTGTCCCTGTAAGTTACAGAACAAATTCAGGGTCTTAAACAGAGTCTCACTAGAAGTCCCCCAGCTCCAGTGGAAGTGAGAGTTTGATTGTTGGTTTCTCTGTGAACATGCTCATGTGCTGATACGACTTTAGTTGCCAGCTTTTGACAGGTGTTCTACAAAATATGTGCACACCTCCCATGAACCTATCATGGAAAAAGTGCAAATGGTGGCACTGTGGTTCCTTCCACAATCACAGCTTTCTCTGAATGCTGGAAAATTCATCAAGACTTTTTTCCATTGACCTCAAATGACTCTGAATTAAATGCAGATATTTATGCCACATATAAAGCCTTGCACTGCTCTGCTTATGAGTCCAGGTGGTTATACCCTGATGGTGATTCTCTTCCATTCAGTATTTACATCCTTTCCTTCCCACCTAGCTTAGTCATTCTAGAAGAAAAGAATTTTCTCCTGGACTGTGTAACCTGCTTGCTCCTTTCTCATTGTGCTTTTCTGGAGTGACAAACAGAAAAAATATAAGTCACCTTTATTCTCAAAGAATTAAGTGCCTTTTCATAGTTACCTCGGCCATGTATTTCTGTAGTGTGAGTGCAGGCATTTGATATTCACACAAAAAAAGCACATTGATGTTCTTAGGGCTGGATCAAGTGTTGTCTCATTAGCATTAAACAGCTATAATGGGAGGAAGATGAAAATAACTACAGAAACATGAGGAACAACAAAGATGAAAAGGAAGATGTGAGAATGGTACAAAAACATGGTTCCTTATTTGTAGGGTAAACTTGAAAGGTACCCTTCTCAACCTGCTTGGCTTATAATGTATTCAGAAATGGAAATTAATCAGCAGTTGTTTATAGCTGTACAAATCTGGCACATGGATTGGGTATGATAGTTAGCAAGGAACCTGCAGATTTTAAGACTAAGCTGCAGCTCTTCCACAGAGCTACCTTTTTCCATTAATTCTTCTCCATAGTCTCAGTATCTGAGCTGTTCCCCCTGCTTTTTTCCCCTTGACTTTGATGTATGAACATATTCTTCACTCTGGCTGCTCAGAGTCTAAGATAGTATTCCTTTATATTTGGATCTGTTAAATATTTTACACTTCATGTGAATTTCTCTGTTACAAAATTGTGTTGATAATTTCAGATATTTTCTGGAATTTTCTGAAATATAATGTTCAAAGTTTAAAAACAGAAAGGTTCAAAGGAAAAATGGTCTAATAAAAGCTAAATTCAGTCAATTAGATGTGGTTTACTGCAATTGTTTTTTAGTCAGTTTGTGTGTGTCTTTAACTTGGTTCAGCTTCAGTTTGGTCCTGTTGTGAACCAGAAACTTTCTTAATGTTGATACCAGCCATTCTCTCAACCATCCTAATAGCTAGACTAAAATCCACAGGGTCTTTACCACTTCCAAAGTGTGGTAGATGGAAATGAGTTATGGTATCTCTTCCAGAATGGAGTTAATCTAAAACATGTGAAAACTGAAGGATTGGTTACTGTTGTCCCATCCACTTACATCAATAATATTTGAGTTTTTTCAGTGGAAGCATTTGTCTCTTCAGATTAGCATTAGATTAAATTAGATTTTTTAAAATCCTTAATTCTGAAGAATCAGTGCAAACAAATCTGCTGATTTCTAGTAGTTGTTAATTTGCAGAATGGTGGCAGAGATACAATCCAGTGGGATTATTTAGGAATTTCATCTGGAGCTGTTGCCATTTTGCTCGGACTCTGCCTGGTTGCGGCCAAATTCTGAGGTGCAGTCTCACTGTGATGGGAGCAAAGACAAGGGGGATAAGTCAAGGGGACACTGCCCAGCTGCTGTACCTTTGGAATGTTACCAAGCAAAAGATGTGGTCTCTAAAACCAGGCATGTATGGCAGGGTATTTTCTTTATTAGCCTCTGCCAGTCTGATCCAACTGTCATTAAGAACACTGGGAATCCTTCCTGTGACATTCAGAAGATTTGGGTCAGAACTTAGAAAAGTTATCTTCATAATTTTCCTGCATTTGAGCACATTATTTTTATGACAACTGAATAGTTTAAATTGCAAGTTTACACTGGTGCATATGTTATCTTAGGTAAAGATTGTTGTGCATTCCACTATAAAAATAACTCTGTTCCTTCAGTTTGGTTAATTGGAGGGGTCTACCAGAGAGGTAGAAAATGAGTAGAAAATGCCTTTCTCATTGATGTGTTGAATGGTTCAGTAAATGACATTCTTGGCAGAAGTTCTTAAACCCTCAACACTTTCATAACTATTGATCTGTTTTTGAAGCATGGAAATTCTGCTCTGGTGATGTTATGCACACAAAAACTTGTGTCATGATCTCTAAGCCATTACTTTGTTTTACTTAGTTTGTATGAAAGTCATTTTCAGCTATTCATGAAATTTTCCCCAGATAACACTGAGTAATTTAAACAAATTTCAGGATTGTAAAGAAACAATGTCTAAGAAAAGTATTTAACAGATAAATTTATTTGTACAGTACTACATCTGACTTGTCATGCTCATTTTCTTGAACTCATTTACTGTGATTCTGGCAGGGGTTTTAATCAGTCATATTTCACATATGATTTTCCTCTTAATAAAATAATAATAGTGATTTACATGCATGTTTGATATGCACAGCTGAATGAAGCAGTGTTTGTTTACCTGGAGGACACACATCAGCCACAGTTTCCTTGATCAGTGACTTGTTCTCTCCCAAGGACACAAGCTTTGGACCCACAGAACAGACCTTAGCAAAGGATTTATTTTCCTCCCTGATTGTTTTGTCTCTTCACTCTTTCCTTCATTCAGCTAAAAAAATACTTCAAACACATGTCTGGGTGTTTGGGTGTATATGGTGGCTCATGCTGCTCTCACAGACTATTCAGCTATAATCTTATGCAGTTGAAGGATAATTGCAATGCCAGGAACTGGGGGTTGTTTAAAATGTGAATGAGTAATGATGAAAAGGGTTCGAAAAACATCTCAAATTCATAATGGTCATTCACATAAATAATACTTTACCATTTCCTATCTGCCATCCACTGTGAAGATTTGTGGCACCCTTTGATCAGATGACTTGTCCTTGAAGGACAGTGAATTGCAGTGCACAACACCAACTGTTCTGCTGACAGAATGAGCTCAGCCAGCAAGCATCAAACACTCTGTGTGGCACTCGTCATGGGAACCCAGGACAAAAGAGTTTCAGCCCTCGGGCAGAGCAACCTGCAGCCTGGTTTGTGTGAGGGTTATGAAAGGTTTTAATGTTTAAAAACCAATTCTGGTGACACTGATATTAGTTTGGCACCAATATTAGTTAGGCACTGATATTACTTAATTTGTTTTATGAAGCAATACAATGACCTGTGGTTACCAGAAAGCCTTGACAAAATTGTCATCTCATTCTTTAGGAAGTTCCTTTATTCCCCCACCACTTAATTTTTATTCAAGTATTTTTTGCAAGTAACTTCTGATGTTAGTTCTAAAGGTATTGTTCTCCCCAAATTTACATTTTTATACAGATAAGCCTGTGTTAATAAAGGAAGAGCTGACTAATAATGCTCCAGTTTTTCTTTTGCATGATGAAGAAATAAAAATTGAGTAATGACTTTATGAATAAGCTCTTATAAATTAAAAGAATAACAAATGCATGTAGATCAAATATACTCTTCAGTTTATTCATTCAGTAGACCTTTACTTGTAATGCTGATACAGATACATGCTCTGCAGGCTCTAAATATCTGAGGATATGCTTCTTTTCTATCAAGTATGACATAGATTTAGGTATTTTGAATAGGCTGAATCCCTCAACCTCATGTTCAGGTAGTGAATAGATCGTGGATAAGCTTCATGATCTATTTTGCCACAAGCAAACAGATCCCTTTCTTAGCAGAAAAGGTTTTTTCTAAATAATCAGTTTTTATGACAGGCTCATAAACTTTCATTAATAAAATAAAATAGTAACGTGTTGATTTTATGCATTATAAGTCCAGTCTTTTTATGGGCTGAGGAAGGTGCTCCTGCTCAGAGGGCTGGAACACCTGCCCTACAAAGATGGCTGAGAGAGTTGAGTTGTTCAGCCTGGAGAAGAGAAACCTCTGGGAAGACCTTAGAGGACCTTCCAGCATATAAAGAGGTCATAAAAGAGAGAGAGATTGACCTTTTACACTGGCAAGTAGTGATAGGGTAAGGAGGAACAGTTTTAAACTAAAACCCAAGGGATTTATATCAGATTTTAGAAATTCTTCCCTGTGAGGATGGGGAGGCCCTGGCACAGGGGGCTCAGAGCAGCTGTGGCTGCCCCTGGATCCCTGGCAGTGCCCAAGGCCAGGCTGGATGGGGCTTGGAGCACCCTGGGGCAGTGGAAGGTGTCCCTGCCCATGGCAGGGGTGGGATGAGATGAACTTCAAGGTCCTTTCCAACCCAAACCAGATAAAGATCAGACAGTTTCCCACATGAGTTCCATGCCTGCTTTCCTAGTGGGCCCTTCCCCAAAGAGTCTCTGGAGCAGAAAAGGGATGCACTAACTGTGCTCGCCCCCTGTGATGCTAATCACAATTATTATCATCTCTTTGAAAGGATGGTAACAGGGCTCAAAGCGTGTGTCAATCCCCACTCAGGTACAATAGCTGCAAAATTAACAATGGATAGAAATTATTTCTTAAATCATAACATATTTATTATTCGTGTTACTTTTCATGGTGACTTGGACTCAAGTGACAATCTATCAGAATAATTTTCCCTGAAGATGAGATGTAATTTTGGCCACTTTTTACAGGAAAATTTGTTTCTTTAGTGATCATTGACAGTTGAATTGCTGGAACTTCAGTTCTTAACAGTCTGAAACAGTCTACAACAATTTTCAGGATAAAAGAAAGACTTCTGTTTTATAAGTAATTTTCCACATGACTAAGGGACAACAAAGGTTGTTTTCCCTCTTTTGACAGGCTAGCTCCATCACATTAATTTTACTATCCTAATACTGTTAATATTTAATAACTGTTAAGTGTTCTAGGAATTTGGTGCCTGGAATATATCTTCTGTTAGCTAGATTTCATAGATGTAGGCCAGTCTTCTTACTACCACAAATAAAATAATATATGGGTTTGATTCTGCATTCATTCAGTCAAAGGTCCTACTGCCTTACTGGTATGGGTTCAGTCTCTTTGTATGGTGTGTGTGTAAGGTGAATACCTGCATAGTTTTTCAGTCTAAAGCAACATTAAATTTTCCTGGTGTGACTCAAGCTCACAAAAGGATGGAAATTCTCAGCATCAAGCTTCTAAGACTTTGCTGCAAAAGCGTGACTTGAAGTTAGGTTACAGTGGTTCCCTGTTGTGCCTTGATCCTGCTCATAAATGTCTGTTTTTCTGTTGGTGCAGACAAAAGTTAAAGTGAAGTCTTTTTAAAAGTTAGGAGGGATAAAAGAATCCCCAAGCTCTTCTAGGCATGTGAAAGCATAAAGGTCTGCAGTGACTGAGGTTTTCAGAACCAGAAAATTTCCTTTGTGTGTCAGTCTGGAAGTGCTAAATGGAGCTGAACAAGGGTAGCTGTGTCTTGAGGACACAGGAGCATTATGAAATATGGTGTTGGCACCCCACAAAGAACCACGTAACCTGAGTGTCTGTGTTGGCTGTTATAACACCTCAGAGAGCCTCCATGGTAAAATGAGCATCATTTGATCGTTCTACACTATCTCATTATTTCACTAGGCCTAATAATTTACAAAAATCGGTTTGACTCTACAGACGGTTTTTCATCGCCTTAAAACTGTGCCTTTTCAAACACGCTTTTTTAGGGAGGGATGGAGAAAGACAAATATTTATCCTATAAGGTAATGAATCAGAGCACTGTGTCAGAGTCTGCTGTGCAAATTAGGAGAGAGATGGATCAAGGCAAGTGAAAATGTAAGAATTAGTGTTGTACAGGCTTGGTAGCTACAATATCAGTGTGATTGAAGGAGGAAGTTCTTGTTTGGTAACTTTGCGTAAAACAGAACTGTTCTGGTGTGTGTGAGAACTTTGAAATGCTTTGCTTGAAGGCCTCTGTGTAATCCTGGGTAGTAGATCAAGCAGGTGATGCAGATAAATTGCAGCACTCTTCCCCTCAGGGATGGAATAAGTTCAGCAGTCGGTTAAGCACTGAGGTAACAGTAGCTTGTTCCTAGGGTCATCCTATAAATATTTATAATTTCGTAATTAGTTCAGAGGCAGTTGCTGTGGAGCCAATCAGCAGAAACTGATAAAGAGAAGAATTTTTAATACGACCCACTTAAGTGCAGCTCCTCCACCCCTACCACACTTGGGGGAAAATAATTTCTGATTCAGACATATTTTACCAGTTTGAAATAGTTGTGCTGCTAAGGCCACATTAGGAGTTCAGTGTGGCATCTAAGCTAACAGAAAGGGATTCTATACATCTAGAATATTTTAGATACTAGAATACAATAGAAAATAATATAATGGGTAAGATATCTCACAGTTGCTGATTCAAATTCATCCTAACATTCAAGCAAAGTTAGAATTTAACTTTATTTTTTACCTTTTCTTCCCATTTTCCTTTTGAGAACATATAGTGTGAGTTTACAATTGTGCAAATGAAATGCACGTTGACAACCCATGAGTCAAACTAAAGGGATGCTTATTATACTGCACATGAAAAAACATTCTTAATAGATTGTTCATCAAGAAAGCAAAGTGACAGCTGTGACTCAATCTTAAAAGCACAAACAGGTAATGCAGGGGAAAAACAACTAATGATAAGTGCAAGATGGTCTTTCATCCTGCTGGAAATAACTTTTCCACTTACTCCTTTTTAAACCAGCCCATGTGTTGGAAAAAAGAATTTAAGTATTCAACTTCTAAGCTTGTGCTTCTTTTCACAGAGAAACAATCCATTGACTGGATTCATTTAATTAAGATTAATTAATTGTTCTGATATAGATTATTTTTACATCCTAAAAGAGATTTCCATTGGCTTCGTTATCTTGAAGAATTTTTTTTAGTGTCATTTCATCCAGCTGACTTAAATTGCCTAAGGTGACTTGATGTATGACCTCCTAAAATGATTTTAGTTATCTGATGAAATCATTTTCTAATTTATACTCGGGAAAAAAATTAGAGAATGGATTCTGATATCTGGGAAATGCTTTGGAGTCCCATCGTGCTCCACCTATTGCATGGAAATTAAAAGTGACCTCGTCTGTGTCTTGCAAACTGTAAAACATGACTGATCAGGCACTATTTATTGTGTTTGCTTCTTCAACAAAATGCAAGGAATGAAAGAACAACTTTGTTGTTCATTGGCTTATTGAATATGGCACTAAAATCAGTGTTTATATGCAAAGACAACCATATTGACCCTTTTGTTCTCTTCAGTAGAACAATGAAGAGCCTGGATTCAGCTCCGTTGCATTAGTAACCTCAACAGCCATCAGATTTGTTTATGCACAACAGCACAGATATCTTTCAAACTCAGCTGGAAAACAGCTGCTATGGTGTTCATCACTATTGCTATTCAAACCTGATTCCAAATCCTAAGTGCATAAACCACGTGTATTACTGGATTTAGGGAAACCATTTTCCTGTGGTTACACTCCTAGTACTGAACTAAAGCCAAAGTATGTATTGAGTTAATATATAGTAACAAGTAATGCTTTTTTGTATTTCAAACTATATAAATACATCTAAAGCAAACTTAAGATCATCATACCATGCCTTTATTTACCACCATAATTGTTGTAAAACAAAGACAATTTTTGAGGATGAAAATGTAATATCCTAAAAGATTTAATTGGCCAATACATGTCAAGTAGGATAATGCATCAGTTTTGAGGGACTTTTAAAACATATTTTTCATTTTGCATATTTTTCCTTTGATGGAAACGAAACCTTGTTGAAGTACATAATGAATTTAATGTGTTTGAATAGAAATACAGTTTTCTGAGGCTCTGTCCAAAACACTTTCATAATCCACAATTTTCACTAGAAAAATCCTGAGGATTTAGACACATTAATTGAAGTTCTTCAGAATGAAACATCCTGGTTGAATGCTTTAATAAAAAGATCACTAAGTTTTAAGAAAAAATACTGTCAGTATGTCCTTTTCATAAAAGTACTTTTTAGAGTGAGACAAAGATCACCTGCTGGCCAAGTCTGGAAGTTCTGTACAGAATTAGAAAAGAAGAAATAAATGTGACTTGTCTATTCGTTTTCCCACCTTTTTGTGGCAGGTTCTTACGTAAAGTTTAAGGGACAGATCTTGCACATCCTTATGCAAGTACTTTTCATTCATAGAAGAATTCCTTTGTGAGCCATTGGAGATACTAATTTTAAGAGAGGCTATTTTGTCTTTAACATGAAAGGTTTTTCAGAGGTGAAATATATTTGGAAGCAGGACAGGTTGAGAAATATTTTTACCTCATGGTAAAAATGGAGACAAAACAAAAGGTTCTGGCATGGTGTGTTTGAGTACAGGAATAATGGCATTTAGAGTGCCAGGCATAAAGTGTCACACCTGGACACACTCCTGGGAATGATGAAATTCAGAGTCTGCACAGATTAATGTGCATAGCCTGTGATTTGGCTACAGAGAACTAGATAAATGGAGTTTGTGAAATGATTTAGTTAATTTATTAATAGATAAGTTAAAGAAAACCCAAAAACTTGATGACTTTGTAAACCTTCTGTTTGTTGTGTATTAAGGCTGACTTAATTGTATTGGCATCAAGAGTGAGAAGAAGACTGGCATAGCTAAATATGACATGGCTAATGAGACCCTCACAAATCTTTCATTGTCTGACAACCAGCCCAGAGAGAAATATTTAGGTAGGGGTCACAGAAAAAATTGTGGCCAGACCTCTTACCTGCTCATTGACAATTCTGTGTTAGAAAATAATTACATTATGTAAGCATGGAGTGCAATACAAACACGCTCAGTGTATTTGTAGTTCTATCTTTGTCCTTAACATAAGAGCAGAGACAGAAATTAACATGTCCTGTCTCCCAAAGCTCCTGATAAATATCTACAAAACCTGAAATTAAAAGAGTTTTGAAGAAATGCATGTGGTAGAGGAAGATGGAGGCAAGGGAAGACAGGAAAAAAGAAAGGAAGTGATTTGTATGGATACAAACTTTGCTCTAATAAGGCTCTGCACCATTGTATATTGGACTGTCTTTGGTTTATATTTCTGTGGACACTGTAGAATTCAAATTCCACTGCCCCCATTTCATGCAGCCTGGATTAAAGACCTGGATTAGAGACAATGTTTTGAGTTCCAGTTATGATGAAACTAATCCCCCCAAAGTGTATCATCCTAAATCAGAAAAGACAAATTTGGTGATTTCCTATAATTGTAGGTTTTAGCTCTGATACTGATCTTGGTCTCCTCAGATAAAAAAAAAGGGAATTCTTTTTCTTTAAAGCAAGCTTGAAAATTGGCTGCCAATGTCCTTCTCTGTCTGGCAAAATGAGGTGTCCTTGAATGTACTTTAGTGCTTTAACTTCTTTCTCCTTCATGCATTTGAACCAGCTGACACCTTACCAAGTTCTACTCCCAGCAGGGATTAGAATGGCTCCCAGATCCCAAATCTTCACTGCAATCCTCCCAGAACTGTAATATCTGCTGCACATTTCCCAGACACCAGGGGAAAGCCAAAGCCCATAATCAGCTGTCAATGACACAGGAAAGTGAAGTGTGAGCCTGATTCAGACAGTTTTTTACTGCACTCAGCCTCCACCAGATGCTTTTGGAGAAGGCTTTGTGATGTGGTCAGATGCTGACATTCCTCTTCCCCCCTTCAGTCTTTCTGAGCAGCAATGAGCAAGTGCTCTTGGAGAAATGTCATCTTGAAATTTTATTTCTGTCTTGGCTTTTTAAAAGCCATTCTCCTTGTGTCTCACATTGACTTGATTCATCCACTATTGTTATTTCTGAAGCTGCACAGTTTGGCATCTAAATAGAAAATACTTTTTCAATATTCCTTTGCTCATTAATGAGCCAATTAAACAGTTTCCCTCTCCTTAGTAACATACAGGAGCATTGAGCTATCCACCTCCGCCTTTGTTGGGAACTGCCCCAGATATGTTCATAATGTTTTATTTGTAACTATTTTTCAGCTGATAGTGCAGTAAGACGTTGTTATATTTTGCTTTATTAGTACACTAATCTGGCAGTTCCCAAGCATGATTCACACCATTTGCTCGTGGCTGGTTAGTAGATGTGTTCAGCAGCAAGGCTTCATCTGCTTTTCTCAAATCTGTCACATCTCATATATCCTATGGAGTCAGCTATCCAACTAACTCGGGTTCTGGGCCTCATCCCTCTGAATTTTTATTAAACCTTGGAGTTTCCCTCCAGGCTTCTCTGGGTTTAGCTTTGTGCTTTGTGATCTGCCTGATAAACAAGATTCCACGAGTGTCCTTAGGGCAGTGAAATGCCTCTCAGAGGAGGGATCCCACTGAAGATGGGCTGGTTCTGGCAGTCTGCTGAGCCAACAGCACAAAAACTCAGGGTATTTGTTCAACTCTGTTTACAAGGATCCCGACCTCACCAAATTTTTATTGCTCTTGGGAGGTATAATCTCTTTCTAACTCAGTTAATTGAAGACAAAGAGGAATTAGGAGGAAAACTCATGGTGGCCAAGGGTTACTGGGTGTCTGGTGATCCCGTCATGGAGAGAGAGTGACAAAATAAGTATTCTTTCTTATTTCTCTGTAATAATGATAATAATAGTGCTGCTCTCTTCTATGATTTTAGGTCTCTTATCTAAGAAATCTATCCGTGAAATAGTCTGTCCTTTACCAGACAGAAATCTCCTTTGATCAATTTATATTTTTATCAAAGATAGTTATTCTGGGGCAGGCTGTCTATCTTTTAATTAGCTGAAAAAACATCAAAGGTTTTGGATTCCATCTAGCATAGAACAAGGACGTTCTGAAATCTCAGAGATTTTAGCAAGAAATCTGCCTCAGTCCGAAGGGAAATTCATGGCCAAATGAAGGTGCTGACTGAGGAGCAGCACGAACTCCCCAGGAGGCCTAGAGAGGAGAGGAAGACTTCTGAGGAGGAAGGATGATGTGAGTTGGAGCTTAAATCCTCCCCACAGCAGCACTCTTGCCCGAGGAGCTGAGCTTCAAAGACTTTCCTGCAGATAACCTTCTACTTCAGGCAGTGGCTGTGGAAAAATCCTGGGAGGAAGTTGAAAGAAAATAATCTCGTTCAGGGGTAGGAGAGTCAATGGCAGCTCTGACTCAGCTGAGTCTGGGTTTTTATTTGTTTGTCAAAAATAGGCTCACATAATGATGACATTGATTTTGTGTCACTTCCTTTTTTTTTTCTTTTCTTTTTTTTTTTTTTTTGGTCTACTGGCACTTCGGGCAATAGGTCTCAGACTGCAACAAAAATCCCATATTTTTTTCTCAGGAATCAGTATCCAGAGCTGCCTGAATGATGGTGAGGATGGATGCTGGTTTGGAACATCTTAATTATTCTGAGAAAAACGTCATGGTTGTAATTTAAATTATGTGCAAATAAAAAATCCTGCTAAAGGTGCAGGGAGTATTGAGTTAGTATCTCAGTTTAATAATGGACAGAGTGATTTAGATAACAGTTTGAAAATGGAACAGGCACAGCTAATGGAATCAGTAAGACGGAAGAAAGCAGCAAGGATCTTGTGGGAAATGTATACAATTTTCTTTTCATTTGTTTTAGAAAGTGATTGGCCTAGAAATGTGATAGATATTGATTTAGCACTAATGATGATCAGAGACTGATAGAAGGAACAAAAAGCAACCACAAATGCCAGCAAGCATTTATGAAGTTGTTTAGGAATGGACGTACATCTGTAAGAATTACTGAACGAGAACAGTTTTTCTGAGATTCATCAGCACGGTTAGAACTGATGAGTTCAGACAGAGGCTTGAGGACACGCCTGTGTAGACAACATTTACAGCTCAATTGATAAGGCTGACGCTTTTTGTTTGCTTTAACAATCTTGTCACACAAAGAGAACCACGAAAATTATTAAGAGAAAAGGACTTGTTTTGTTAGGGAATAAAAAGACCCCCATGTGTTTCCCTGGTTTAGAGTCCCTCAGTTGCAGTCTGGTTTGATGTCCCTGTCCTGGCTGATGTAATGGTTGAAGAGAGATGCAGTCTGATCTGCACTGACTCATGCTTGGAAACAGTTTGTGGAATATGGGGTTACAAAGTCTGATCCAAAAGTGGCCAGAATAAACAGGAGCTAATGAGGTGTTTCAGTACATACTCATCCTTCTGCACTCACAGGCACTGTAGAACAAAGCACAGGACTACTGAGTGATTTTACTGTTTAGCATCTATTACTCTAAACAGTCATGAAGGGATATCAATACCATTATCCTAAGGAGGAGAATTCAGAAGCCTTTTATTTGTGCATGGAAGATCTGGCGTTTAATGGCTTGGAACGTTCTTGCTTGAAGCAGAACATATTTTATAACACACCCCCACCCCCCAAGCACTGCAGACGTGTGGGAAGTGCTGATGCACGGGAGCTACAGGGACCTGCAGTCACAGTGGTCATTGTGCTACTTCCAGTTGCTCATTAGAAGTTTGAGAAAAGCAGTTTTGGTTACGCTTCTGTGGATTGAAAAAAATTTAATCAGCCATGGTACTGCACAAAGTAGGCTGATAAGAAATGACAAAACAGACTGTCATGTTAGGAATTTAAAAGGGACTCACTTTCTATGCTCCCTTATTTCATTCTGTTAAGTACATATACTTCATTCTAAAGACGTCTTTGATCACCCGTGTGTTGTTAAATTGTACAGGAGTGTGCAATGTCGTGTTAGGATTGCCTTTCTCTGCAAATTGCAGCCACAATCAAATATGTACATGGACTATTTGTTGCAGGGCAAATGTCTTTGCTGTGCCTCAGTCCATTGCTATGTAGGTTTTTTATTTGTCTTTCATTACACCTTCTTTCTGCCTTCATGAAGAAATGACAGTTTGCTTTGAGAAGCTAAAATGAAGATAAAAGTTTGATTCAAGTGGGTTTGTTTTCTATTAGTTGTTAGCCAGGAGGAAAGGAAGAAGGTAAAAAGCAGCCCTTGATACTTGGAAACTCATGTATCATTGAGTATGAAAAAAATCTGTCAGGAGAAAGTTAGAATAACATTTTAAAATTTTTTTACTATCTCTCTCTGCTCTATCAGGAGCCTACATTTTGTTTGGGCTTTTAGAAAGAATACTCTCTCTTTGCTAGTATATTTTTTTTGCCACAAGCTTGCTAGGTTTCTCTTCTTGTCTCACCATTCTCTTCGAGTGCCACTTAAGTGCAGCCCCAGGCCTAGAGCTTTATAAAGACATGACTCACACGTTCTTTGAGATTGGCCTTTGCTATTTGGGAGCACCGGGGTGGTGGTGCTAAGGAAACAGTGAGATTTGCTCAGTTCATATCCACCAGTCTCTGAGGGAAGCTTCTCTTAAGCCAAGCAATCCAAACCAGTTTTTCAAATGAATTTGTCATTTATTAGTTAAATACAATGTCCTGGGTAGGGCTGTCACTGAGCTTTATGAAACCCAACACAAGGCTGCTTGTGGTGGGGCAGGTTTTGTGTAACTGAGCATGGCAAGAACGGGCACTAAAAACTGGCTGTGGGCACTCAGTTCACAGCCAGCAGAGAGGTAGGGGCTGCTCTTGTGCAAACCATCTCACCTGAAGGTGCAGACTGGAAAAGGATGACGGACTCAGGCTGTAGCCTGTTTCCCTGTGCTGACTGTGAAATCTGGATTCCTGGATCAGGTGTAGATATTTGCACTCTAGATGTCCAAAGCTGATCCTGCCCATGTCTGCAGCAATAACGGGATAAGCAGATCTGGCTTGCCCAGATACCATTTTAATTCTGTACTTATGGAAATGTTTTAGCCGGTAATTAGAGCTGACCCAGGGCACCTGGGAATGCTAAGAACAAAAAAGCTGTTCATGTACATTATTGTGCTCAATTAGCCAAGCAAAGCCCTGTTGAGAATCAGGCGATTGTTTAAATTTTTTTAGAGCCAAAAAGTACAGAAAGGGAGAGTTGACAGCTGAAGAACAGCAGGGGGATTGTACCCTCAGAGCTCTTATTCGAGAGACACTTGTATAGGAAAATATATTCAGAACTCTGCTAGGAGAGCAGCTAAGGAATTTACATTGTACTTGGTTTGGGATATAAGGGGAGACCAAAGACCGTCCCCAATTATCAATAAGGAATATTGAATATTCCAGAATAGCTTCTGTTTTTCTTCTGTCTCCCCTGCTCTAAGTTGTAAAGCAATACCTCTTAGAACCTACCCTCACATTTTTATTTACAGACTTCAGATGCAAACTGCTAACACCTCTAATTTAGAGTTTTTTTGATTTGGTTGTCTTCAGTCTGCTGTTGTTTTCTTAGGAGGATGGTTCTTCTAGGTAGTGATATTCTCATTTTATGGGAGGACACAAGCCAAGACTGGATCAGGACTCCTGGATCCAAGCTAAGACACCTCTTCCTGGCAGTGACATATTTTGTTGAATGTACAACTTGAGAACTGAGGCCTTTATTGATGTAACAGTGACTCTGTCCATGTTCCAAGGACAGACAAACAAAACACCATTAAAGAAAGGCACAGGTGTCTTCCAGAACTCAAAATCCGAGAATTGTAGAATAGGTTGGGTTGGAAGGGACCTTAAAGCTCCTCTAGTTCCAGCCCCCCTGCAATGGGCAGGGCACCTGTGGCTGGACCAGGTTGCTCAAAGATGGTACAAATCATTTGTGTATTTAAATGAGATGTCTGAATCAATTACTGCAATCAACAGCATGGGGCATACAGCTTTTACAAGCAGTAAAATAATTCAGATGTGAAAGCTGGACACAGCAAATGACAGCATGTTTTCTGTCCTCATATCAAGAGATTAACAATCTGTGGCTGCAGAATAGGCTGTAGGGTAAAGTGGGTAATGCTGGCAGATTTAAGAGCTCTCAGTGTGGAGAGATGTGATTCACAGCTGGTCAGGACTGAGGGGAGCCAGGGAGTAGATCTTATGGCCAGATGTGTGTCCCTGAGGGCACACATGAAACAGTGTGAGTCATGTGAAAATTATGGACTGACAGTGGAAAGAGATTGTCTGATCCCATAAAATCCTTTCCTGAGTCTGAGTACAATCTTTCTTGTCTTTTTTCTCATTTAATGATGCAGTCTATGTTTTGGAATGTTATTTTTCCTGTTTCTGATGAATTGTCACTCAGACAAGTGCTATGATTTGAAAACTAAAGGTGTGTGTTGCAGTAGCAAAGGTAGCTGATGCCATATGGATAATGCTGAAGTAGAATTCAAGGATTCAGCACCAGAGAAGAGGTGAGATGACCTCCTCTGAGTGCCCACAAAGTGATGGGAAGGGTGATTGTCAGCAAAATGATCAGACAGCTGATAGAAATTGCAAAACAGAAAACAAGCCCTCCTGCCCTGTTGGTTTTTTGGGGTTTTAAAATTAACTGTGCTTTTGCCTCTGGCCTACATGTGTGCATTTTTGCTGTGTGTTTATGGAGGTCAAATATCTCTGACAGTACTCTGAAGTATTAATTTGTACTTTGTACGCTATTTTCTGCATGTTTAAATGTGCACATGATGCAATTTACAAATTCTAGTAAGAATGGAAATGATAGGGAAGCGTCCAGGTCAGATGTCATCCGAATGTTTAATGGGATTTCAATTATGACATTATAATATTGAACTTAAAAAATACAGTTGAAGAGAACAACTTTTTAAAGAGTAAAAAGTTGTAAAGAGTCATGGAAACAAAGGGAAGACTTCACAGTTTTTTGTGTATGCCCTTGTGTGTGTATAGAAGTCATGTACATTGAATTGCTCTGGAGATATTGCCTCAGAATTAAAGGGTTAAGGTCAGGTCTTCTGATGCCAATATTCCTCAGATAACACCACGAATGGATTGTTATATTGGAAATCTGGTAGTGGATAAGAGTATAATGACGGGTTTTCCTTCTGAATTTATTATCTCTCTTTTATTTTCAGAGCATCAAGAGAGCAATTGTAGCACAAATCCAGAGGAGAAGAGGTCTGGTAAGGTGATGGTTGTTTCTTTTTCCGGTGTTTCACACACAAATACGTGAATGTTGTGTGCACTTACACAAAAACCCTAAGTTTATAAGTGGTGTTAGAAATTGATTTCTGAATTCATGTCAGTAAAAAACCAGTTAAGACAATCTGACTCGTGTAAATGAGAATACAGTGTTGCACAGCTGAGTTTTAGTTCATTCTGCTTTTTAATGTCACGCTGAATTTAGTTTTGAAAAAAACAGAATACCTTAATAAAGGGTGTTCTTTCTACTTCATCTGGTAATATAGTTTACATACTGGAAATGTAACCAATTTGCCACTAAACTATTCTTCCAGTGTTCAGTCTAGAATAGAAATGATTGCTGCAATAAACAGAGGCAAAGTGGTTGTTAAGTTTTCGCTTTCCAGGCCTGGTGAGATATTGTTTCCACATTTGAAACAAAGGCTTGTTTATGTTCTACAGGACTGTTAGATTCATTTCATGAATAGATAGATTTCAAAATGATTTACATGTCTCATAAGGCTCATCAATGCTACAAACATTTTAGTCTGGATAGAGGAGGAAAAAATATTTTTAAAAAGGGTAATAAAAGAATGTCTAGCTATTTCTTACCAAACCATGTGGAAAAGGTGAAAACTGTTTCTAAGTTGTCGTGGTGCTGGAAGGTTCAAAAAACAAAATGCATTTGTATATTTTGGAGATATACCTAAAGGGGAGTCATAAGCTATGTTTGGTTTGTTTTATTTAAATTTGATCTTTTATAACTGTAATGTGAGTTGAGAGGTCTTGTTTTGCAACAGATTTCAGATATTTCTGTGTAAAATAATGGATTTGTGTTTATGTTAATTATAAGATATTCAAACAAACTGAAATTGAGCTCCATCTCGTACTTTAAATAGTCTGGTCATATTGTCAGAACTATTTTTGGAAGGGAGTCCTAATTTTGTTGATTTGGTATCCCTTAAGACCAATATGGGATTTAATTTTTAACCGTGTTATATTGAGAGACCAAAAAAATGATTTTTTTAACATTATTTTTGATATGTATCAAAGCCAAATCTGGACATCTTATAATCTCTTATCATGGCGAGGCTGAACACCTCTTGCACAAGGACTTAAGCAAGCACAATAAAAGAAATCCTTGGAGGCAAAGCCCTGGGTCTTGCACTGAGGCAAAGGCTTTCGATACTCTTGGAAATCACAGCTGTGTCCTGGAACAGCCCTGCATAACTCACTGCAGCAGGAGACTTTTGGTGCTGCAGAAAGGATCTGTGCCTGATGATTCATTTTTAAGCTTTAAACAAATCAATGAAATGTAAAATTCTTAAGACCCGTTCAGTCCCATGGAGAGAAAGGAAATGATGTTTCTGCCCTGACTGCATGACTGTATTATCTTCTGATAATTGGCTTTTGGACTCAGTAATAAAATAAAATTTTTTTCTGCTCTGTGAACAATCTGCCTTTCTATGAGGAAGTGACAGCAGTGCAGAACATAAAATACAGTGGAAAAAAGAGCTGTGAAAGGCAGTGCATTAACAGCTACGGCGCGCTAGCAAAAGTAGCTTGGAAGAAGTAACATGAGAAGCAATGTCAAACCAAGAAGCTGCATGCTTGGGTCCTGGTGCATGTCACACCACTCATGTGGGGAGCTTCACTTGGTTTCAAAGCTGGGGACAACTCCAGGTTTGAGAGTTCCCAGAAAAATGTTTGATGCTGTCTGCATATCACTGCACACTCTGAGATTTCTGCAGAGAAGATCTTCAGGGCTCATTTAATGAAAAGGAAAATGTTTTCTCATTTCTCTAAGTGCATAAGACCAATGGCCAAGCAAGAAGTGGCTGCTGATACTTTTCCAGTGAAAAGTTACATGTTGCATGTGAATCCCTCTTTGGGAGATACAGGAGAGAAAGATTCCTTCTCTTGCATTTTAGTAACCTATAAATCACTCTTTGCCATGGGGTTCTTTGCCCATTGTTTTATACCAATGAGAACATCTTAAGATTTTCTTTACTTACATTTGACTCTGAGGGAAAACTGAAGGAAAAAAGGAATGGTACTTAGTTCTTTATTTTATATATTGGTGTTTGAAAATAAAATGCTCACATAGAACTCTGAAAATCCAGTCATCTGCAGTAACTGATTTTTTTCTATGGAAATAGGTGAATTACACAGATTTTTCCTACCTTAGCTCCTTATGCCATTCCCTGCAAAAAACTGTACATTGTGTTATGCATTTACTATGCTTTTGTGATGGTTTTTTTCAGATATATTAAATGCCTTTACATCACAGGCATCATAAATATTGTGCTTTGTAATGGTACCAAGAAATAACAGATTATTTCTCAGATGAAGAATCAGCTGTGCTCTGTATTAATGCAAGACCTTTCTTAGGTTCAAAAGGTAACTAATAACAGTTGGAAACCATTTCTGACAAATTGACAAGAATTTAACAATTTTTCCTGTGTCTCATCCCATCTCCATTGCAGTGCACATGTAGAATGAAGTGCAATGTGGTGGGTCTTTCAATATAACATTATAAACAAAGGTATACACACAGAAACACAATTTTCAAGTAGTGCAGTCACCACCTAATGGATATTTTATTTCACTCTTGAGCTATTGCTGAAAATAGTTTGGGTATCTTAGTGAAACATGTAACTTTTATTGTGGGCCTCCACCCTGGTGTATTACCTGTCAGGGAGATGCTGAGCATAAAATTTTGAATCTTTTTCTTATGCTTCAGTACTCTCCTTAGCAAGAAGATTTATATTAATGAGTGAAATGCAGGTATTTAGGGGCTTTGAGAATATTCTTTAAACATATTATAGTATTTAATCCTCTAGTCTTGTGAGTTTAGAAGAGTATTCCCAATGTATGCAGATACATTTTGGTTTTTTTTTTTTTCCTAGTATAAGAACATTTTTTGACAAAAAATACTCTGGAAACAATACAGAATGCATCTGGTGTGCGTGCTTTTATGTCACACTGCTTTTAGAAATGTGAAGAGAAACTGAAATTGAGGGACTTATTTTTCAGTTGTCCTGTCGTTCTTAAAATCACCTGTTTGGGAGATAAGTCAGTGCTGATTCTGGAAGTGTTTGTCTTGTGTGATTTATAGTAAAAGGGCATAACGAATCTGAAGTGAAGTCACTGGCAATCCCTTCCATCTCTCATGCAGGTTAGGCCCTAAATCAGCACGGTTTGATTTTGAAAGCATAAGTGATTTCAGAATATATGTTCTATATGTCCTATAGTTGCATAAGAATGGATTTACTTCAGTGCCACTTACTAAGATCAAAATGCTCTGTTTATTCTTATTTCTAAAATTAAGTAACAGTGCTTACAGTTGTTGCTGGAACGGGCAGGTGAGGAAAGTTTTAACTTGACTTTAACTAAATAATGTCCTTTATTGAAGTCTTGTTATTTCATCACAAAGGCTTTGTATCCTTTTTGTCCTTGTCTTACACATTGATAGGTGACCTTGTTTTCCTGAAAGAAATAACTGATCTCTTTAGAGTGAAGGGAGTTAACCTAGCCTCAAGTATACTGTTCAGATCCGTCAGGAAGACTCAGGTGAATACACACACAAAAGAGATGTGTTGCCAGGACAAAAGTATTTGCTGCTTACCACTAAAGTGTATCAGAAATTAGAAGAAAAACACAGAGCTGAAAAACTGCCAGGCTTTGTCATGGTTCTGTGATGCTTCTCTTCACGCTTTGTTTTCTGTGGTCAACAGAGCTCATGAGAATCTTGGCTTTCATTTTCAGTGAAATAGTTTCTGACCATTGTTTGGTGAAAGCCTTGAAAATCTGAAGCAAGGACACCTAATAGCATCAGAAAAATAGGAGGCAGGGAAGAAACTTTACAGCTTTTCTTCAAACAAAGTTTCATGGCTTTTAAGGCAGTATTATGATTTTTGTGGGACACTGAATTAGATTTTTTTTTTTTAATCTTTGTGCTTGGCAGTGCTAAAAATAATATGTTGGGACATTTTTAAACACATTCTGAGACTAAATCATGAGGGGATTTGAAGCTGCAAAAACCAGTGGGCAACTCTGTTCTGGCTTTCTTGATCTCTTGTGAGAACCTCACTTTATAAAAAGCAACAGTAATTTTGTATATCGTGCAAAAATACAGCCATGATTTTAACAGCAATTGAGTGTGCCTGCAGAATTCTTCTACTGCTCAGTGTCAGGGTTCCTAGCACATAGATCCAGGCAATATCAGAGTTAATCTTTTCCTACGTAAAAAGTGTGACCTTGATCAAATGACCTGCACGTTGCGATTTAAGTGCCCTGAAGTAATCAAGTTTCAGCAGCCAAACTTTGGCCTTAGGTTGGTTCTTTTGTTTTATAGTTTATAGTACTAGAAGGAACGGCTGGGATCCTTGATGTGTTTGTTTTGGCAATTGTTACAGGGAGTTGCTCTTTCCCTTATTGAGGCTATCATGATTTATCTCCCTAGAGACTAGCGGACTCATACTAGCTGCAGTACAAATGAATGGAAAGCCCAATGTGTTGTTTGTCTTCGTAATTCATTATAATTTAGTTTTTTGTGGACTTTTAGTAAATTCACATTGGAACTAGCATTAATAAAACACTTATTCCCAGCTGTATGTGAGCCAAGTGGTTATTGCAAGGTAAGCACCCAGCACAAAGGATATTGGAACAGCTGGAGAAGCCCTTTGAGCTGAGGGATGTGTTAACTGCAAACACACAATTTTCTGCAGATTTCAGGCATTCCATTCACAGGTGTTAAGAGTTATTTGGCGTCAAATAATAATATTTTTAAGCATGAGATTGTGGGGGAAGAAAACCGAGAGGGAAAGGGAACTGTGTGGTCTTGCTTGCAGTATCTGTAGCTGGGATCAAGTGAATCTTAGCTGTACTTCTAAACAATTCTTCAGTAACAGAGGGAATAGGCTTGAAATTTTCAAGATCAGCATGGAATTATTAAGGGGTTGTTATAATGCCTGACTAGTGAAAGCTTTATCCTGAGGCATAAAATATAATCTTCTCCAGTGTTCCCGAGCTGAGCAATTCACATTGAAAAAGCTCAGGAAAAGTATTTTTTAGTGACTGAGGAAAGTTATTCATTGTGGATAAGAGCTAGAAAGTTGCACACTGTAATTCTAAAAGAAGCCAGGTTTGTAGCAGGATAGAGACACTTGAGTTTGATTCTAGCTATGTTTTTTCCAAGTACACTATGGCTTTTACTAAATGGAAAGTCATCTGCTGGCAGGAGGTGTCAGAACAGAATGGAATAATGTTTGTATTGGTTCAATGCACTCCAGTAATTTGGGATGAATTAATTTAGAGAAAATAAGCTGTGTTCTCTTAAAAACTTCAGTGTCTTGTAAGCCTAGAAAGTTTCTCAGCCACAATATCCCATATGCCTTTTTTCCTTTTGCATCCAGTTCCTTTTTCATATGATTTCTTTATGAATAGATGGCATGTGTTCTTCCATAAGATCTGTAAAAATTTGCAAGGTTTGTTTGGTTTTATTTGTGATGCCTGCTGATAAAGCAGAGATCCTTGGTATAAAACTCTTCAAATGCAAAATTTCCACCTCTCTATTTTGCCTCATAGTTCATTTTGGATGACTTGCTCATAATCAGCACTCTGATTTTTCCACAGATTATTTTTCTCTAATATAGGGAGATTACCAGCACAAATGCATTTAATAGGATTTTGTTTGTTTCACAGAATGAATCTTCCAGAGGCCTGAGGCTTTTCAGCTTAATGCACTAAGTACTCTTCACTGTATTAAACGCCAGTAGAACACAGGCAGCACCACTGTGCAGGGTTTTAATGAGATACCTTGTTCTCCTCTCCCTGTCTTGGATCCCCTAATCCATTATATGGATGTGCTCCATCACGTTTCCTTAGAAGTTCAGAACTTCTCTGTAAGTGGCAGTTTGCATTAAGAAGGCAGTCAGTGAGTTCCAGGGAGCACTTGGGGCTGTTGAGGGGACACAGTGAAGTGTCCAAAGAAGTCAGGGCTCTGTCAGTTGTGGTTCCCACCAGCTGCCCTGCACAGTGTAAGCACTGAGCAGAGTGTGGAGGTAGGAAAATCGAGCAGTCCTAGATCAGCAAGAGATTTCTACACCTGATTGTAGCATCTGTGTTTGAATCAACTCATGCTTTTCTATACCTAGCACCAAAGGCAAGCCTACTTTTACCTATGAAATCCCTGCTTGGCTAGATAATTCTGGAATTGACACGGTCTTAATGCTGCTGAGCTGCTGAACGCTCTGCTGTAGAAAAAACACACCAAGATCAAGAGTGTGGGTGGGTTTGCAGCAAGAGCTGATCTGGTGTTTTGGGGATACCATCACTCTCTGGAGCCTGGAGGGTTTAGGATGCAGGAGTTAAGATCAGTGAATTCAATCTGACTTTAATGGACTGGTCAAATCATGAAGAGAGATTATGGTGTTTGCTGGAAAGACAGCTTAAAGGGAAAAGAGTCACTTTTTTCACATGGAAATTTTGCAGATATTTCCAGGGAGAAGATTTTGAGTGCACGTACTGTCGGCATCAGAAGATGAAGAAAGACTTGAGAAAGGAAGTTAGGAACAAAAATGTCAGAAAAACAGTGTACAGAGGACTGTGAATCCAGTCCTGAGGAGAAACCAAAACCAGCCCAGGGACCCACCTGGCTGTGGAGAATGCAATAGTGTTTATAGGGTGTCTGATTAGATACAGTAAAGGAAAGGACTGAAGGGGTGGAACTGAGGTCTTCCTGAATTGAAGTGTTTCAGTTGCTGACAATAAACTCCTTTATTAAATTTACTGCCAATGGGAAAGACTAAAGGAGTGGACCATCTAAATACATTTGTGTATTATTGTGTTTCTACCTTACTTCCTAGAAGCTGTTTTGCCCTTAGGAATCTCAGGAGGTCAAAACTCACTGTTTACTTCTCCAGCTCATAAAGTTGGCTTAAAACATAATGAGATTTAAAAAAACCCAAAGAATTTTTATTGCTTTTTATTTGCCTTCTTATTTTTGAGCCTTTAGGTCTAACTATATGTTGAGAAACATTCATTAAATAAAAGTTGTGAAAACGTCTTGGGCTTATGAATTCAAGAATCAGAGAAGCAGCTGCATGGCTTGGAATGTGACTTCATTTAAGATAATGATATCCTGAAGTTGATCACTTGCTTATACTTGTGGGAGTCCCAATGAACTTTGAAGAGCTGTGTTTCTCAGTTTGATTTATATTGTATGTGTCTACTGTTCATACAGAACATTTAACACTTGAAATGATGCTGCTCTGAGAGGCCTCAGTGGTCATTCACAGCTAGCTAGAATCATCATTTCCCCTAAAAAATAAGCAATTTTGCTTCAAGAAATGAGGCATTTTTGAAATCTGCTCTTTATCTGAAACCCTAGTTGTGATGTGAAGTACTATGATGAGCTCTCATATTATCCTCTTCTTGCAAGGAGCCTGCACTATTAATTTAGTGAATGATTCTATTTATAGTTCTTATTCCACTAAAATTAAGAAGCACAGAGTTCCTCTCAAAGTTTAATGAAGTCTTTTGAATATAATTAGATGTGTTCCCTCAGATAAGGACTGGTTGACCAGTTGGTTCAGTCCTTTAACTTGTCCTATGTTACCCTTATTTTAACCCCAACGTGTGACATATTTTTGCTGAAAGGTTGGATGATCATTCTAAAGAGTGCCACCACCTCCTTCTCACAGGGGAAAAGATCAAGCAGGAATGAAGCACAAAAAATACCTTATTGCAGTAGCTCTGACAAAATCTTCACTGCGAGTCTCTTCTTCAGTCTCTGCAACCTCATTTTAGGCACCAGTTGCATCACAACGGTCTTGTGAGTCAAGAGGGGAAGCAAAGAGCTCTGTGTCACTTTCTGTGCTTTAAGTTCCTTTGGAGAAATCTGGAATGTGGTTGGTGACGTGGTGTTTCTGTGCAGTGATCAGCTAAAACATTGGGTGGAAGAGACCCAGCGTTGTTGGAGCACTTAAGAAAATATTTCTGGAGATTTAATGCAAAGTTACCAAATATGTCAATGTATGAAAGTAGCATGATTTTGGATGTTATGCCATAGTGTCCTTTATGTGCTTGGTAGTGCTTAGGCTGTGCTATCACTAATTATGGAATGAGCAAGTGGTGGCACTAATTATGGAATGAGCAAGTGAAGGCAGCTGGAGAAATGTTTGAAGCCGTGGTGCTTGTCACAGGTTAAATCCTGTCTCAAGGTGTGCAATATCAGCGTAGCACTCATTTATTCTCTTGGCAATCTAATCTTCTATAAATGTTCTGCCTCTTCAGGGAGGGTGCTTTTGGGTTGCTAAATATTTATCAATGCTAACTGTAAAACTGTATCCTTATCTTTATTGTATAAAGATAACATTAACTAGCCTGGGGGAGAGGGACATGAGGGAACTGATTGTGTTCTTTTATTTCTCTCAAGACTCAAGCAGAAATTGTTTAAAATTTATTACTAGCTCTTGCTGTTGCAGAGAGAACTTTTGGCCTCTTAAAAATGATATTTGGATGTGTAATTAAATTTGGTATAGCTACAATGTTTTCCTGAAGTTTGCAAAATAGTTCTTCCAGAACCTTGATGCAGATTATATGATATAGCTATTAAACATGGCTTATCTTTTGAATGGAAAGCAAAAGATTAATGACTCAGACTAAAATGATGCATTAGATGTGTGTGATGAGATGCAGTCTTGCAGTGATGTAGGAATTGGAACCAGAGAAGATGAAAATGTAAAAATGAGATTAATAGAGCCACATACTGATGATAAAAAAAAAAAAAAGGCAACTCATTCTGTACTAGGGGAAGAAAATAGATGCTTTAAATAAATGTTTGTCTTGTACATATTAAATACGCATATAATAACTCTTCAGAACAGTCTGACTCTCAGTTGTAGTCTCTGTAGTAAGCCTGTCTGCAACTTTGACAAAACAAAATCTTCCTGGGAAGAGAAGAAACTCTGTAAAGTCTGTTCTGTAGAGCATTCCAGAGAAGTTTTAGATGGGAGTGTATGTACAAATAAATTTTATTGATAAATTTTAACAGATCTTAATCAGTTGCCAGGTGTGGAGCGTGGAAGGAATTTCTCCACAGTCAGCTTGGTAATGACTCGTTGGCTTTTATTTTGCTTTTCTATACAGAATATATTTCAGTCCACTTGCTGGGATCTCCTGGGCATTTTGATCAGGAGATTTCTGTCCTTATGGATAGTGGAGGTGGGATGATCCCACCTGGGGGCTGTGCCTTGTGCTGTGACAGGACACTGGGAGCTGCTGCTGGCATCAGGCAGGGGTCAGGAGATGGGGCCAGCATCCCTGTGTGTGAACAGAACCATGTCCTGGGGCCCAAACATCAGGTGTGAGGTGCTGGGAGAGGCTTCTTTGTGCTGACTCCACCATCTGAGCAGCTGTTGCTCTAATGGAAGTTCACTTTCTTCAAAGATGTGTTTTCTCCTTCTCCGTGAGCAATGTATTGGTACACATGCTTGTAAACCCCACCAATATAGAAGATACTTTGTCTTACACAGGAATTATATGGTTGCCTAATTGTGTGCCCTGCTCAGAAGAAAGAGTGGTATGGCTAATTTGGTTTTGTTTAAGGAAAATTTACAGGATAGTGAGCAGTAATTTTACCTTTGTTTTCATGTATAACTGACCTTTCTGGCAGGCCTATTTTGAATGGAAAAGCTGGATTAATTTCTAAGTTGGTTGAAAATGACATAAATTAAATTGGTCTAATGAAGTAAATTCATACTGTAGACACGAATTAGGATGCTCTAATCCCTAGGTAAATCAGGTTGTAGACAGGGCTTCTGTCTCCCGGGAAGATGTTACCACAATCTGTCATCACCTCTTTGTGGGCGCAGCTAAAAGAGCAGTTCACATGAATATTCTCTATACCTTCTTCATTGTGTAGGTTTAAGCTGTTGGAATTGCTGGGCTGATTTAGCTCAATAGTTTCCTTACTGCATTAGGTGAATCTGAGAGCACTTTCACCAGCAGAATCTGCCAGAAGTTTAGTTGAGTGTCCTGTCCATTGGAAAATACTGTCAAGTAGATGACTATTTCAACTTCCACCAAATTACCTAGATATAGAAGAGGGTATCTATCTATTTAGTTCCCACTTCTGTTGGTAATTTTGATGTTTTATATATTTATAGTATTTTTTTCCTTCAAAATGGGAGTCTTTATAATGAGCATTTCTTTAAGTTTTCTTGACCATGGTTACCCATGGAGGGCCTAATTCATAAGTACTATAAAATGGGATGTGATTTAAGTGGTATGACTAAGGAAACACCAAAAAAAAAAAGCTGCAATGGTAGTAAAGGTAAATATTGAAATATTTTTAAGGTTTTGGCATGGAGTTAAGTGGTGTGGGATAGCACTTGGGTGTTGGCAGACTGCATGGTTTGGTAAATCAGTATTTTTTTTCAACTGACGATTGAGACCTATTTTAGGGTTGTGGAGAGATCAGCAATTTGGTTCCATTAAGATGTGGGAGTGAGTAAATACTTGCAGACAGTAATCACAGTCTGGTTTTGTTCCCCCGCGGAGGAGAAATGGAAGTGGTGATGCCAGGGGAGGAGGAGAGCTGGAGGGAATGGGAGGGTGGCAGGAAGACAGATGAGGCAAAAGGGGTTGCATTTCAAAAATGTCTCAAAAACTGCCATAACTGGTTAGACAAAGTTTAATGTTAGATTGCAGCAGAGGAAAACCAGCACAGAATAGCTCAGTGATTGATGACTCACTCAAGATTCACTTAGGAAAAAAATCATCTTTAAATAAACTGTATAGCACTTGAGATCCTCTGATACTGAGCTGCTTCAGGTACAGAGGAAATACTGTGCAGGGTTCCAGTTTGCTCTGAAAACTTGGTCACTGCTGGCAGTTAGTTTCTGGTCAAACCCTCCTGGTCCAAATCATCATGTTGTTGATGTATTCCTGCTCCAGAAAGTTGGACGTAGCCAGAAGGGTGCATTGGCCATCTGCACCCTCTGCTCTGAATGCAGCTTTTGCCTGATGGTGTCTTCTCAAGAAGAACTTAATAAAACCTGCAATGGATGAACCAGTGGCTCACAGTTGCACAGCTCAGCACATACTGTGCCTGTCTCACAAAAAATAGGGTGCCTTGGTCAGCGTTAGGTTTTGGCTCAGTATCATTCACTGGTCTTAATACAGAGCCTACAGTGAGACTTCTTACAGGGTGATGATAGAACACGTGTAGTACTCTGAAACAGTCTTAAAAATACCTGCATGCCAAGTGTGAGGGCACTGGACAAAGATTTGGACAAAGAAAAAATACCTGCTAAAAAGGATTACAAACTGGGCAGAAAGGATGGGTAAAATGTCGAGGGTGTCTCCATTCTACAGATGGAGTTATGAAGCTTGCAGAGCTTGTTTAGAAATACACAGAATGCTGAGGGTCCTGCTGAGAACCAAATCAAGCTTGAGATCCAGCTTCTTTATCCTAGACATTGTGGAACCAGGTCACAATATATCTCCAGATCCCTTCAGAAAGCCACACCAAAGCTTTTTGCTACAGGATATAACTTGCTTCCTATCTGGTGTAGTGGTGGTATTAAAGCTCATTAGAATTAACCATAAGTTTAAATGCTTCACCACTTAATCCCAGCGAGTGTCACCTGCAGGATGCAGGTTTTTGGATCTCACATTTTCTTGCAGTGACTTTCAGAGCTGCCCTCAAGGTTTGTGGTCAGAAAGGCTGAAGGATTCCTCTGGTGCATCATGGAATTGAATGTGCAAACTGCTAAACTTTGTGTGGATGCTTTTTTCAGAGCCTCTTCACAAAACCTCACTGAGGGTATCCCAGCTTCAGGAATGTGTAGCAGGGAAGGCACAGGTGGCAGTTTGCCATGGCAGCTTTGGGACAGGCGTCATTCTGAGAGATGGGGGACTCCAGCGGGGAGGAGGAGGAGGAGGCTGAGTCATAAGCCTTTGGCATCAGGGAAACGTGAAATTCTGCTGCACAATTTTGGAGTTTGAGATGTCTCTGGCTTTGCTGAATCCTAACAGAGATTGCTGCTGACTCATGCCTTTTAGTGGAGCTGGCTTTTATCTGCCTTGGAGAAAGCAGGAGTTTACTCATCCTGCATAAATTACATGGTTTGTTTTTTTTTTTTAGTGGAAAGATTTCCTCTTTGCTTATCTTTAAAACTTAAAAAAAATTAAAAATCAAACAGCCTGTTTGCACAGTGTGCAGGTAATGAGGTATTCTACAGCAGATAAGTGGGTTGACTTGTAAGTGGATATTCTCCTTTAGACTAGTTTAAATTTGACTTAAGCTTCCAGGGTCTACAAGTGCCCCTGCCTCTTGAGATTAAATGCTCTAGGAATTTAACTGATTTGTCCAAGATCAAGTCTGTTTGTCCAGACTTGGATCTCAGGTATATTTCTCACTTCAGGCTCAATAAAGAGTTTCTTTAAACACAGTTTATAAATGGTGGGATAGTTTCACTGTGTCACATATTATAATTTCAACCCTAGCACAGGTAATACAAAATCCTGGATCTGTTTCTTCCTCAGATTATGTAGAATTCTAATACATGATAGTTTGTGTAAAGGAGAAATGTGTGAACTAAATCTAAAAAAACACCCAAGCACAAGAAAACCCCAACAAGAGCTATTTATTTTCAAAGCTGCAGGAAGTAGAGATGGAAACAATATCTTATTGTTTGTACTCTCCTCCAGTGCCTCTTTAAAATTATTAATGGATTCTAGAAGTAAAATACATAATTTTACTGCACAATAAATAACCCAATTATGCTTCTTCATATAAACATCCTAAGAGATTTTTTTACACTGGCTAAATTTACCAAGAATAACAATAGATATGGTCAAACTTATTTCTTTAACAAAATGATTGTTCTGGTTTGCTTTTCAAGATGGTTTTTGTTGTGCCCACACTCCCATCTCTGAAACCCTGAAGTTGTTATAGTTATGAGAGGTGTTGCCAGTGATCTGAACCCTCCCCACACTCTTCATTCAGGTGAAGCATTTGTGGATGCTGTAAGATCACACTGACTTCAATGAAAATTTAAGTGTTGGCCCATGCTGTATTTTTGGTTCAGAACAACAGTAGTTTATTCTATAAAGAAACTCTAGGACAGTCCTTAGGTCTTGTTAGCTTCTTAATGGCTGAATCATTTCCCATATCTTCATGTATGCAGCAGTCCAGAGAAACACTTAAACTGGTTTATAACTTTGAGCAATCAAGCAGTCTGGAGAGGTTCTTCATACTCTTATTTTCATGTGTAATTAAGATGAAATTAGCCTGAGGTGGGGTTCTTTGAAAATGTCCTTTAAGGACAATAATAAACTGAGTCAACAGCAAAATAATCAATGTTGTTATGACAATAAGTCAGCATGTACCTCCTGTGAAGCATTGTGGAGTGCTTATCTTGCATCTGATGTTTTAAAAGCAAGAAACAAATACTTAAAATCTCTCACTGTGGATAGGTTAGAAGTGAAAGAAAAATCCTTCAGATTTTTTCCAATGATTTTACAATGCTTGATAGAAGGAGAAGAGGTGGTACAAAGTGGAGGGGGAGTATAACTTGAAGGCATTTGGCTTTGGTTTGTCATTTTCTGCACAGTGTCTGCACGAGACACCTGAGACAGTTCCTCTGCACTCCACCTGCAATCTCAAATGCCCAAAAGGCTTTTTTTTCCCTTACCTTTCAAAACAAACTCTGTCTTGATGTCTCTCATTCACAAAGACAGATGAAAATAGCTAAAGGGCAGTGAGCTTGCTTTGGGTGATATACAGGGGAACCTGCTGTCAGTAATTATTACTTCAAATAATAACAGAAAAGGTAAAGCAGTCAACTCTGGATGTGAACAAGGACTGAATATTTACACCTGCTGGATAAAGCTAATTGGAACTGTGGGTCTCTGCCCATGAATTGGGACAATTTGTGCTTGGAATAAATTTAGTGACGAATCTCTCCTTGACTTCAATTATGTAGGAGGAAAGTCTAAAGTGACAAGTAGCCAAGAACTGTACGTAGGTTTAAAAAGAGAGATAAACTAGGAATGTGATGAAATAGAAATAAAGAAATTGAGAAGGTCTTCTAGTTGTTCTTCCTGAATCATTTAGATATTGTTGTGCAAAACCCACAAAAATAATCCTGCAGATTGAGTCCTTTGGGTGCTCCTTAGCCCTCTCCTCTGGTTTTGTAATGAATAGGGGGGAAAAGGGTTTGCTTATGAAGTGTTTAGTGAACTGGTTCTGATTCATCTGGTACTGAACTCCTTTGAAGTGGTAGGGCCCTTTGCACATGATAACCAGCATTTGAATTTTCCTGCTCTGTGTTTTTAAAGTGTTTTAGTGCCTATAAAGGGATCTGACCCTGCTCTTGACATCTTGGATTTGGTCAATATATTGTTGCAAAACCTGAAAGAGACTTCCTGTCCGTTCAAATATGAGTTTTATCTTCAAATTTTAAATAATTTTTGTTTTCAGAGCTAAAAATTACTATGCAACAAATTTTGGATGTTTTCACAAATAAAAATTGAACAAGTTATTTTAAACAGTCTTGTTAAGGCACATTTTTTTGCTTACATTAGCAGATGAGTTGGAGAAAGGAATCAGTTCAATCTGAAGGTTAAGCTTGGTATCAGGTCTTCAAAGACTATGAAAAACTAGTCAGTGAAAGAAAAGTAAATTGCTAAGTATTGCAAGAAAACAGTAGTTGTTCTAGATCAGAATGAAGACCAATTAAAGTGATAATAACTTGCATGACTCATAATGACTGGCATGTTGACTCCATTTTGATCAAGTCCTGTCACTGAAACAGTCTGGGATGTTTTGACTTATTAGTACTTCTCCACCTATATTTTTGACATATCAAAATCATACAGGGTAAAGGCTGTGAATTTCAAAACTCTGCAGTGGGGCCAGAAATGAATGTTTCTTTGACTAGGGTTCTTTTTTCCTCTCTACTGTTAATTTCCAGCACCATCCAAGAACAACAACCTTTCTCCTAAGAAAAATGTTAATTAAAATCAATGATGTCCTCAATTAAGTTGTCAGGTTACTTGAAGCAAGCTCTCAGTGTAAAAGAGAAGACACTAATTAATACAATAAATTGTTTTAATTTCTGTCTCTTAAGCAGATCACCACACTGTTACCATTGTGACTGAGATGGGAATTCCTGGCAAACCATTGTTTGAACCCTATAAAGCATGCTAAATGAGCTCACTAAGAGACCTTATACTGAACCCATACCTAAAGATTCACACTGTACATTACGGCTTTTCCCTGGGAGTGTAAGAAGCCCAGCCCCTTGTGCAGTGTTTCTTATTGGAAACTTTCAGTGTTTTCAGCCTGACATCCACTCTGCATGTACAGAAGCTGAGTTTACACACATTTGGTTAAAGAAATAACAAAGAAAATGTGCCGGCAGCCCTAAGAACTGTTTGCCCTAGAAGAAGTTCTGGTGTGCAAATGGTTTTACCTGTGCTGAGCTAGAAATACCTCTTTATTTTTCTGCTTTTGATTTCCTGCCTGGCTTGACAAACTTCCCTCAGCTGGTCAAAATTTCTGTGAGAGGTGAGAACATCCTGGATACTGCATGTAGGAGATTCTTGCCTCTGGGGTGTGCAATATGACCCTTCCTCTGCCTTTGAGATGAGCTGGGACAGTGGCCTGCTGTAACTGGGGCAGATGTTTCTGCTAAGCTGTAGAGATTCTGCCCAAACAGCAGCATTTAGATGACAAAGCAGTCCTAGGTTCAGTATTTCTGTATTGCCATAATTGTCAGTGGAGAAGATGCTGCTCTTCCACCATGGCACGCCAAGTAAAAGTAGGATTTCAACTAGGAAAGATAAGAGTTTGTGACTTTTGAGCTTGGGCTTTTTCCTTGAGGGGAGAAAGGGCTGGGAGGTTGTTTATTTTAAGCAAAAAGTGTGCCATGGCAGTGGGGAAAGAGCCTGATTTTGGACAGCTGCTGGATATACAGCTCAGGATATTACACAATTAAAGAAAGTAATATCAACATCAAAATACAGTGCTGAGGTATTTTAGTCCAAATAGTGCTGAGGTATTTTGGTCCAAATACTACTTGAAATATTTATATATCCACTTCAGACCCTGTAAATCAGGAAAAGGACATTTATATTAGTCATGTGCAATTGAAGAACATCGATAAATTTATGTGCAACTTCTGTTGATTTTAGTAGGATAATATTTTTTGTTAAATTAAATAAAAGATTTTTTTTTTTTTCTGAGTAAGGCCTTTTCCCTGGCCAGGTAATATATATAGGGTTTGGGCAGCATTTCATTCAGGTTCTATTAAAATATGTTTGCCTTAGATTCTGGAAGAGCTTCATCATCCAGGCTTGATGTAAGGAATCCATAAGTGAATATTCTCTAGAAGCTGAGGACAACACAATGACAAATTTCTCAGTCTGTTAATGGTTTAGTGTTCTGCCTGAGGCTTTTTGTTTATGTTTTTTTTTTTTTCCTGTGATGTAGAGATATACATTTACCCAGAAATTTGAAAAAGTGTGGATGATTTTTGGTATTTATTTTTCCAATTCCCCAAAGAAAGGGTAAGGATATTTATATGTTTATATAGTCCTTGAATAACTATAGGTAGTATAAATGGAATCTCACAGATACTTGGGGCTTAAAAAAAAAATCTGTGAAAGAACATTAAATCCAGGCAGAGATGTAGATTTCCTGTGTGAAAGGTAATTTTGTAGAATTTCTCTGGGTTTGGAGAGGCGCTGTGCATGGCTGCCCCATCAGTACTGCATTTAGGTTCTGCTCTGAGACTCCTTCACTGCCTTTCCCTTATGGCTTTGTGGCATGATAATTTAAATTAAAAATGGAATCTGCTAACCCCATCCAAAATGCCGCCTTTGCTTTGGCTGCCCAGGAGGAAAGAGAACAGAGCATATCTCTGTTTTATCTTTGATGCATTCGTTTCTCCTTTATTATAGTGATTATGAAGCTGGAGCGAGACAAATTGATGGGGTTTTTTTGGAACCAATAAGCAACCAATTGGTTTTTAGCAACCAATAAGGGGCAAAATGATGCAGCAACTGCTTCGTCCATTGTGTCTGAAAGTGCTTCCACTAAGGCTGGAATACACCGGCCTGTGACCACTCTGTTCTGTGCAGTCTAAGGTGGTGGAGAAAAAGAAATACACCTTCAAAAGCTGGAAATGCCAATTTGAGAGGTGTGTATAGTCCCTTTCTTATATAAAATTAAAATGTCCTGCTTGCATAATGTGAAGTTGTTTAAATTCCATATTACTATATCCTATCTTTCAAAGTAAGCAGCTGAGTATGTGTTAATTACTGGGGGAACTTAAGGATCCAGTCAGATGCCCCATCACACTCCAGCTGTGTGTCAGTGACAACGTGAGCTCATCACTTGCTGCAGTTTGGTTTTGCCCGACTGACGGAGTTGTGGCCCCGATTCAAAGGCAGCTATTACAGATAATTCTGTCATTTGCTTATTTTAGCAGCTTCTCTTTCAAAATTTGCAGCACAGCAGTAAACTTTCAGTCATTCTGACTTCACTGCACGAAAAATATCAATTATGTCGTTACTGTGCTGACTCGGCACAGGTATGTGCTTGGTGATTCACAGCACTACTCTGGGCTGTATCTCACACATTGGTATCCCTGGAGTGCTTGGAGGGTGGGCACTGATTCCACCAAACCACTCAGTGGGTTTCAGATTCAGGTTTCTGATCTTCCTAGGTAGCAACCTGGCTGGTGAAGGGGACAAAAGCCATGGCTGCATGACTAAATGAAGAGGCAGAATTATTCTTTGGCATTTCTGGCCACTAATTGAGAAAGAAGATGGAGCAGATGGAGTTTTGTGCTACTGCCACGAGCCAGAACCTCTGTTATAAATGCTTTCACTCTGCTGGGATATAGAAGCAATATCTTCATTAATGATTTAATTGCAATACTTAAAGACTCCACCTGTAACTGTTGGCTGCATGAAACGGAATATTAGAAAGGAAAGTAAATACAGAGAAAGTGAAATCCTGAAGACAGCTTTTGAATTTAAAAGGAAGTCAGGGTGCTTAACGTGTTTACTGCTTTAGCTTTCTGAAAAATGTCATCAGGATTGTGAGGTAACTCAGAGGGAAGCACAATCTTACACGGCCAAATTTACTGTTTCATAATTTTTTTGAAAGTTGGTGTAAAGTTCAACTAGCAGGTTAACTGTTGGTAACATTTCATGCTGAATTTGCCCTGACATAAAAAATAAAGTAAAGTGAAAGATGAGAATATGAGTCTACATTAGCTGTTTTCTCTCTCTGTTTTTATGCTACTAAGCCTAAAAAACACCATTTTTCTCTTCTCTTTCTAACCTTAATACTTTCATAAGATAGGTTTCAATGAGAATAATTGCAGATTTTTTTATTAAAGATTGCTTCTAAAAAAAATTTAAAGATACAAGTGAAAAATAAAGGTTTTGGATGCTTTGATCTTCTAAACTGCTAATGCTGCTCAGCTTCTAACTTTAGACATAAATGTAATCCAAAGCACGTATTTAGGGCTTATTCAGTCTTTCCATTTTGGGCTGCATTTTGTGGATGTTGATCACAATAGTCTTACACACATAGACAACCTTCACCTCACAAAATTGCATTGTTTTGGGCAGTCCTTTTTTTGGGCAGTCCTTTCTGATATCACCAATGTTCTTCCTGATGGACTTTGATATTTTCAGAAAAAGAATGTTTTCCATTCTGTTTTCTGTGCTAAGTGAAAATTTAAGCATTCAGATTGGTAATTCAGTACAGAATCAAAATATCCAGGAGTATTTGCTTCTGCAAAAGCAAAGTTTCTAAGACATTTCTCTCCAAATTCCCTATTTTTACTCACTCTTGAGTTACTGAACTCTCATGTGCTTGGTCTAAACTTGCCTTTGTTTTGGAAAGTTTCATAACAAACATCCAGCTAACTCCATTACTTACTGCATAAGAATGTGAGGAAAAGTGTATTTTCAACTCTTCAGAATATGTTGGCACTTTTTTTTGTGTGTTACATAAGACTAAAAGCCTCTCTTAAAGCATCAGGCTCAGCAGGAGGCAGGAGTATGAGTAATCTTCACTTTGCCTTGTTTGAGGCAATTGGTTTTGAAATAACAAAGCCATGCAAACCTGACAATACCTGTTCGTGGGAGCCTAGCAATATGTTCATTTACTTGACATCAGAGAGAGAAAGAAGCACAAAAATGCAATTAATTTTTCTCAAGTGCTGGAGAGAAACAGAAATATCTTTCTTCATGGGATTATTGATCATTTTAACTTATATAAACTCCTCTTCCATATTTTCTGCTTAAAATTATGTATAGAAAATTTAATTACTTAATCAAATTTAATAATTTAATTTAGTCTACCACAGAGCTAGAGAATGATGGGATGATGTAACAAGTAGTACAGGCAGTGCATTTCTCAGCATGAGTTTGGGGTGGCTTCACAAGGGGGAGTGCCGAAAGCATGTTAATGTGCATAGAAGTTATGTATCTGTTAAGCACCTCCATTCATGCAATAATTCTTTCATGGGAAACTTCTGTGACTTCAGTGAAGCGAGACCTGGTAAGGAGAGCCAACACTTCTCTTGTTCAATAAGAGGGAAAAGATATCTCTCTAAATATTACTGAATGGTGCTGGAAAGAAGAAGTGGGTCAGTGGGAACTCTATAGCATCTTATCACAAATAATTGCCTTTTACACATTTTGAAAAATCAGCTGAGCCCTTGCATGAACTGCAGGATAAACCCAGAAGATTGGCTCACCCTTGTGGACATGCAGATATTTCCTCTTTGCAGTTACATTCAGCCACGGAATAACTAGAAAATTTTGCTGAACCTTGACCAGCCATCATTAGGAAAGGTACTTAGCTTTCATTACTAATTCTTTAAATTATAAAGTAGTTATTAAGCAACATTGACCCCTAATATTCTATAAAAGTAGAGGTTTTTTTTCCTGATTACTTTCATTTAAAAGTTGCCATCTGGATCTCCCAGGTATGGTGAACTCACGTGTTTTGAAGTCCTGATGAGGCATTTGCTGAGGATCTTTATGTTGTTGGCAATATACATTAATGCACAGAACAAGACATCTGCTCACAGAGCTAAAATTGAACCTGTCAGACTTCAAGACAAGAAGCAAAAATATTAATGCTGGGAGATAACTGCATAACATTGCCTGACCAATCTCAGGCTCGCTGTGTATCTTCAGCAGGGTAAGAATCATGGATCTTTTCAGCTTTTGTTGTGTTATTCCTAAAAGTGTTTGTTCTACTAAAAATTTGGCTTCCTAAGACAGATTCTCTGGTGCTATTTATAGTGTCAAATTATCTGGCACTGCCTGGATATTGCTCTTTCTAGTGCCTTCTAGGGCTTGTATTTCTAGAAGTTCAAGCCTGTGGAGCTGGATCAGTGAGAACAAGTGTGAAATGCAAAAAATTTGAACTTCAGTGTCATAAAAGACAAATAGAAAATAATAAAGACAAAGAAAATTATTCTGTTTCTGCAGTGAAACAAGAGCAGAAGCTCCTTCTAGTTTCCACAAAGCTCGATTTCCCAGCTTTTTTTTTTCTGACTTCCCTCTCTCTGAATACAGAGAAATCTGGGTTCTTACTGTGGAGACATAAAGATGCCTGCTAGGTTAAATTTAGTGCCACACATAGCCTTTTATTCTTTTTCAAGCAATGTGCAGAACCAAGTGTATTGAAAGTGGGTAGAGGTAGTTGTGCAAAGAGACTGGCCCAATGTGTTACTCTTTGCTTGCTGTAATAGCTTCTTTTTTGCTTCACAAAAAGAGTTTGAACAACACAAGTTATTTTTTTTTTAAATGGAAATAGGAAGAAAGACATAAAAAGAGCTGCTGAGAAAGACTGGAATTTACAACAGAGTTTTAGAGATTCAGCTAACATTACTACAATAACAGTGTAAAGCAACTGTATATAATTTCTGCTTCCTGTGCTATGCTTCCATCATGATGCACAGAAATTGAATTGGAACGCAAGCACTCAAGGAACAGCATGTCTGGACTGTGAACAGTTGCCTATCTAGGCAAATCTGACTGCAAAGGAAGATGAATGATGCCTGGTAAAACGGGAAACTCAGTAATTCACAGAATAACCCAGTCAGAATAACTAAAAAGCTGAAAACCCTAAGGCAAAGCAAAAACCCAAAAGATGAACAAAGACATTTAGAGTAGGAAACATGAAAAGAATGGCTTTAATTTTGATTATGCATCATTGATCTTCAGTACCAGGTATGATTTATTAATGCATACTGCACTAGGTGGAAAATAAAGCCAATAGGGAAGAAAATACCACATGAGGATAAGTCTCAATCATGTTTTCAAGATAATCTGAATCCAGCAGGTCCTCCAGGTGGAGCATATAGTGCAACTAGCTCAAAAGACGAAATCTGTTTAAGTGCCAAGAAAAAGATACTCTAACTATTGTTGAGCATATAATATTTCATTATAATATTTCATTATATGGCCATTACTTCAAAGACCTCTGGGGATCGTGGTGGTGTGCATGTGCTGTCTCCTCTGGTCCTAATAAATGGAATTGTCTTTGTCTACTAGTGATTACATAACCAGAATTTGCAGTTTTTTCTGCAGCGGCTGTGCTGGAATGATGACATATCCATCAGTTATTTACATAGAATCATAGAACCACACCACCCTTTTTCTCTGTCTGCAGATTTCAGGGAAGAGCTACAAAGAAAATAGTCACAGCTTAATTTTTGGAAGTTATATTTAGGTGCTATCCTATAGATGGCAATATAGTGTAAAACAATTAAAAATCTTACTGCAAGAGGTTCAGTGGCTGTTAAAAAGAAGAAACTTTTTTTCCCTTTTTCCATGATCTCTTTGTTTATTCCATTTGAGCACAGGTGATTATTTGAAATAGGGTAGTCTTTATGCATTAAAATGAGAGATTTGTGAAATACAACAATATTTTTTAAAAAATCATTTATTAAATATATTTCTTTCAGTGATATCCTAACACAGGAAAAAAAGCTTTTCTTCCATTAGCCCCATGTGCCCTCCAGAAATACACATTCAGGACAAAAATCACACCAAAGTTGGACATATCTGATATCTAGTTCAGGCTGATAAAACTGGAAGCTCCTGTGACTTCTAAAGCAGGTTCCTGATATAAATTAGCATGGAAGTGATAATTGTTGGGAGTACAGAGAAATCATTTCTAAACACTCTGAAAGTTGAATTTTGGTGTTGAGTGGGTAGGACAGAGGCCCTGGGAACCCATATGATCAGTGAAAGAAGCTTTGTAAACACTGCTAGAAGTCTGAACAGCTAAAGAATTTAAAATGGAATATTTTTTGAGGGATTCCTTGCTACCTGTTGGTTGCAGAAAGCTGGAAGTTCAGATAAAACTCACAGACACTTGAATTTTTGAGACTTTTGATTCTGAATTCTTACCTTACAGCATCTGCTCTTTAAGGCTCAATGTGTCAGAACAAATGTCCATGAAGTCCTGTGGTACTTGTACTACCTCTGTTTCCTTCCTTAATTATTTTAAAATTTTTTTGTCTGTCCTTTGCATGTTACTCTAAGCTCTTTGGTGATATAGCCACCATTCAGGTTTCATTCTTAATACATCTTAGAATTTAAATACCTTTCTATAACACTCTCCATGAAAAACACCAAAATGTTTGTCTTGGTATTTGTTAATCCCAGTTTAAAAAAACAAAAGCAAATCAAACCAACACAACAAAAATCCTCACCACAACCCAAGAACCAACAGCCAAATTCAAATAAAATATTTTGTCTTCTACCTACATGATTTTTTTGGAAGGCATATCCTATCTCAGGAGAGAAAATGTCATATAAGAAATAGTGAACCCAAATTTCTAAATGTTTCTCTAATTTTATATGATGTTGTTTACGTATTTGGAAATAATTTCATCAACTATTGAAATAATTCATGATTCACTAACATACTCAGTGTAACTCATGTTCTGTCCTGTCACTTTGTTCTTTTACAGACAGGAAAAACCTGTTTAAACAGGTGATCTTGAACAGCAAATGTCTGAAGAGTTAAATGTGTTCATTTCCTGTTGTCAAATCACCTGAGGTATAATTGAATTTCAAGTATAAGTTGAGACTTCATTAGGAAAGCTTCCTGAAAAGCTATTTATATAGGCAATGTAAAATTAATGATTCTTATGACACAGCCATCTTTCCCCCCAGTGTTTCTGTTGCATATTTAGATGTTCCTTGGCTGCGAGTACTGGCAGCTGTCGTGCTTTAAACCCAGGTGACAACTGAGTGCCACACAGCAGCTCGTGCAACCCCAGAGGGATGTGGAGGAGAATTGGGAAAATAGGTGAAGTCCTTGGGTTGAGATGAGAACAGTTTAACAGCTGAAATAAACCAAACCAATATAATAATATTCATTGTGATGAAAAGGGAGACAATGAAAAGAGAGAGAAAAAAGTAAAGCCTAAGAAAGGCAAGTGATGCACGATTGCTCAGCATCCACTGAGCAAAGCCCAGCCTGCCCCTGACCAGTTTATGGACTGAGCATGGTGCTCCAAGGTGTGGAATATCCCTTTGGCCAGTCCAGGTCAGCTGTCCTGGCCGTGCTCCCTCCTGGTTTCTGGTGCACCTGCTCCTGCCAGAGCATGGGGACTCAAAAGTCCTCGATTGAGAGCAAGAACTGGTTAGCAACAATTAAACATCAGCGTGTTTCCAACATTATTCTTATCCTGAATCTAAAACACAGCACTGTACCAACTACTAGGAAGAAAATTAATTCTATCCCAGTTGAAACCAGGACAACATTAAAACTTACCTCCCTTTTTTTGGCGCAAGATCCCAAATATTAGTTTTCTAACAACTGTTGGCTTGTCATGGTGAGGCAGTAGAACTGAACTGGCCAGGCTACCCCCTGGTGTGTTCAAAAGCAATTTTCCTTCAGAAGTATCTGAACTTAATGTATTCTTTTAGGGGGACATAAGATTTCTGTGTGAAAGGAGACAATCACAAGGGATGTGAATCTTTTGCAGAGACTTGAATGAACAGAATGCAGTTCATTGAACAATGAAGTTAACAATGCAGGCTGGACTTTTGGGGGGAAAAAAAGGGTAAAATGGGTGAATTTTCTGCCTTGTCTATTTGAGAGAGTAAAGGGCTATGTTAGGGTTTAGGATTTCCCTCCCCATTGAGCTAAATGAACAACAGAAAGACCCCTGATTTCTCCTTCTCCCTGACCCTTAGCATATGTCATCAGTCAGTTTCCTTAAGTGATCTTTTTGTTTTCTGGGTATCTGTGTGTTTGTTTTCTTTCTTCGTTTCTCGTAGGTGTCATTCTCTATTAGACAAAAAATTCTGAGTAGCTCCCTTTCTCATTTTTTGTTTTGATTAGCAAAGCTGTCTTCTGTAGTGAAATACTGTGGAAATATCTACATCTGGAAACGTTAAAATAACTCCATCCAAACAAACCCAAAAATAATTTGTAAATACGCAATAACATTGCCTTACAATGTTAACCTTGATAATTAAATGAAAAATACTGAGAAAAGGAATATCTGATAGGAACTGTTCCCTTTATTTGTATTGACTTTCAGTCAGGAACTGTTTACCCATATAGTTTCATTAAAATATGTTGAATATTTCACTTAAAGGTAAGCCAGTTATGCAGCTGTTAATCATGGTACCAAAAGGCAGCACATGGCTGCACGCTGAGATGAAAATACCAAAATGCACCACATACATGTTAAAATCTTCTGAAAACAACTGTTTTCTCTCAGAATGCAGGAGTGCTGGAGGGTTTTTCATTACAGAGAATATTAATGACAGTTAGAATCGGGACTAAATGTGTTCCTTAATATTTTAAGCAGCAACCATCCTAGGAATAGGACCACAAAAGGTCCAGTTTTTACATTAAACTTTATCCCTCTTATTTGATCATCTTTGTTTTTTTTTATTTTTCCCCTGATACTTTTCGAATGACTCTTCCTTTATCCTCTGATCCCCTTCACGCTTTCATTCTGGCCCCAGCCTTTTTATCAATTTGTTACGCTTCTGTGTCTATGAGTTCTGTTTTACTTCTTGTTCAAAGGACCCTCATTTTGATCTAGAAGGGAGGGAGGAGAATAAAGGGAGGCTTCCTTCAAGTTTTAAAAACTTAGTGATGGGAGATCTGAGAGCTTCAAACAAGCCTCTTTTACTGTTTTTTGCGGTTGGTTTTCTTCTGATCTCACATAGAAGTGATCTTTCTTTCCCTCCTTTTTCCCTCTGTGTATATCTGTCAAATGGATGAAGAATCCCTTACCCCTTATCTGTTGTTCCTCCATTTTCCAAAAGGTTCCTCATTTATTGCTCTGAGGATGTGATGTGGTTAAGCTGCAATAACCAAGACCAAGCACTTTGTCCATAACAGCCCCTTACTTTTGGTCACACAAAGTTTCCCAAGGACTGGAGGAAGAAATAAGAATCATCTCTGTACCCTCTTTACTGTGAAATCCCACTTTTTCTTCCTCCATCCCGATGATGTATTTGGTACTTCTCTTTCTGAAGAAACTCTTATTCCACTGAGAATCTTGCATCCAGGGGGAGAGAGTCTCACACAATTCCTGGAAAATTAACAAAAAGTCTTGAAATGATGGCAGTGCTGCATTACTTTTTTTTTTTTTCCTTTTTTTTTCCTGCCCTCCTACTCCACAGTCATGTTTGGATTTAGTTCAAGGTACAGTGGAAGAAAGTTTGAGAGTATGTGTGTATATAAATATAAATCTGTGGATATAAGTTTCTCTGTGCACCAAAAAGATCTGTCAACTAAATTTAATGGGCAGAGAAGCAATCAGTAAGTTTAAAAAATTTAAATGCAGCCAGCTTACAGTTTCATAATTTCAGGAATTCAGATGTCACAAGTGATAAAATGTTCAATATTTTAAGTCTCAAATTGGCAACAAACCACCTGTGATTTAACGAATGAGCCAGCAATGTTTGGTGTTAGTGCAGTATATCTTTAAGACACAAACACTGAGGAGAAAAAAAAAAAATAACCTTTTTTCCCCCTGCACTTGCTGTTTCTTTTCCTTTTAGAAGTCATTACAGCTAATTACCAACAAGGATTAGCTTCTTCAGTAGGTTATTCTTACAATGTGTCATTCTGAGCTAAACTGAACAAATGCAATCATCTAAAAGAGAAAACAGAGATTAATCAGCTAATGGTGAAAGAAACTTGATTACACAAAAGTGGCAAAGCATAAAATCCCTTGCATTTGCAACCCATCAAATATTAATTAAAATAATTAAGATTAGGGAGTAGTGCCTGTAAAGAGCTTTGTTTCCTACTCCACTTTTATTTTGGAAGTCTTTTGATTTGCTTTACTTCAAGAGACACTTGAACTGCGTCAATCACGCACTGAACCAGAGATAATCTGAGTTCTGTTGTTCTTGGCTCCTGTGAGTAAAGCCTTGGACGATACGATCTGGGACTTGGTTGCTTTCTCTCATTTTTGATTGTGCAGGGATTTTAGTGTTAATACTGTGAGGAGATGAGAACAGCACCAGGTGAGAAAAGAGATGTCCTATGGATGAGGGCAGTGAGACAATTAAATCCAATTATCTTCAAAAAAACCCCTGCAAAAAGCCCCCACAAACAAACTAAAACCAACCAAAAAATTCCATCAATCATCCCCATGAAACTCCCCCCAAAATCCTATTCAGTCCTACATTGTTGCTCTCCCCATATCATGGATGAAACAAAAGGCAGATTTCCTGTAGAACAGAAAGAGAACCCGATCTTATGCTCTTGGGGGGAAGAAATACTTATTAAAAAAATGATACCTGCGAAGCAGAAGGGAGAGAGAAGAGAAAGCGATGGGTAAATGAGGGAAGAGAATCAAGGCAGTCAAACAGAGACAGGTCTTTGCAAAGTTTTCTAGTTTGCAGTCTGAATTGTGTTTTTGTGATGGTGTTTTAGCCCCTGGGAGTGAGAGCAAGCCCCACCTCAGGCAGGTGCCATCAGCTCGGGAGTTCTGGGCAGCTGAGCAGGACAAATCAGTGCAGAATATACCCATGGCAGGGCCAAAGTGGTAAAAAGGAGATTTGAATTCTTTCCTTACATGGATGTTTTCTGAATTAATGCCTTTTTTCTCAGGAAGATTTCTCCTCAGGAGTTTTAAGGCTAGTTATGGAGAGATTAACACAGATTTGACCTAAATTCACAGCAACAGAAAATAAAATGCTATACTCAAGAAACAAACATTGTTTTATTCATTATCCTCTAATACCTTATTGTAAATGTGTATTTTCTTTCCTGGTAATTCTATAACTTAGATTTTGTTATTTCAAAGGGAGACAACAAACTGTACAATATCCTACAAGTTCTGGGAGAACAAAAACTGAAGGAAAGGACAGAAAATATTTTACAGGTATAGGGCAGAGGACAAGGAAAAGATGAGAAGGATATTGTGTTGTGTGATAGTTGTGCAGGAGTAATGGCACAGAAGCCCCTAGTAGATAACATAAATTGATGGAGAAGTTTTCTTCAGGTGTTTTCTGTCTGTTGCTTCTTATAATCCACTTTATGCAAAAATCTCTTGAAGGCAAATATTTGTGTCTATAAATTATACTTAATTCTCTATAGCTAAAAAAAAAAAAGACAAAAAATTATCCAGATCCCCATTCTTATATATTCATCACCAAGACAACCCTTAAATATGGAGTCTCTCCATTCAACTCTGTTGGCGTTTATCGAGACCCTCCCAATTAATTTTTACCACTTAATTATTGTTGATGTTGAAGAGGGAAAAACGATTAATTACAAAGTTATTGATGTGTCATTTAATCTTTTTAATTTATAGAGACAAATACTGCACTGTTTCAGTATTAAGACATTTATTTGTAGAAACATTGATGTGTTGATGAACTTAGCAGTGAATTTATTTTCATACCCCAGCTAGCCATTACACTTGAAGGCTGATTAAGAGCTGGTACTTTGTTAAACAGCAGCAGGTTTTCCCAGACAGAAAATTAACTCTTAGGGGAGCAGATTTCTGCTGCATACTTAAGTAACACTTGGATGTGTGCAATTCATTACAGAACTACAGCAAGAACAACAAGACACTAAATGTTTAATTTTCCTGGAAAACAAACACAGAGATAATTGGAACTTGATATATTGTTGGTGTAAGTAGAGGAGCTCATACTTAAAGACATAAAACTTTTCATACTTGAAAATAGCTTTTTTTTTAAAAATTTTATTTGCATTATAGTTTTATACATCTCTGATACAGGATATCCAGCAGCTGTACTGAACTAGAGACAACAGAGCTGTTAGAATTAATCTTCTCCCCCACTTTTTTATGTCTCTCTCTTTTTGTTTATTTGTTTGTTTTTAATAATAGAATAGCCTTTGTGGAATCTGTATTTTTTAAAGTAAAATTTAATTTTAGATTACCATGCCCTAAATTTTGGTGTCCCTCTCTCTTCTAACATTATTATTGATGTGTAATGGAAACTCACAGTAGCCTCAAACACTTTAAGTCCAGCTACCCAAGCAGGCACAAGGTGAGATTCTTGGGGCTGTTCACCAGGGTTGATGGTCCTTGTGGGCCCCTTCTAGCTCAGGATATTCTATGAGACAACCTTATGAAAAAAGTCATTGCAGGGATAAGCAGGTTTGGTTTTGATTCTCCTTGTACCTCTTTTCTTGAATATTGATACTTTTTCTTATTTCTTTATTTATTAGGCAGTTTATACTGTTATTTTTAACAGTATATTATTTCTTAAGGGGTAACTTTTATACTGGAGATGAACAGCCTGATTCTGATATCACCTGCACAGAATCAGTGTAAATCAGCTTGGAATTAGGCTGTAGGGAAAGATCACTTGATCTTGTGGACTTAACCACCTGCATTTTAGCTAATTAGTGTTCCCCCCTGAAAGGGTTTAGGAACAAATTACTGGCAGTCCCAGATGAGAAGCTATCATGTCTTTGGTGGTAACACACTCACCACTTTATTACAGGAACCTGTTCTGTTTAGATGAGCAGTGCACTGGTATTTATCAGAAAATTCAAGAGAAAACCTGTGTGTCTGATCTGAAAAGTGCTTCTTTTAACTTATGATTTTTTAACATAAATCATTGAGCAAAGTGGAAGTTTTTTCACCTCTTTTCTGTCTTTTCTCCTGTACACAGAGAGTGACTCTGGCATGAACCAGTGGTCCCTTTCTGGCTGCAGTGACTGAGCCAGTGATGCTCAGGATGCCAGCAGGAACACATTAACCCACCCTGTCACCTCCATGACTGCTGGAGGTGCCCAGACAGGCCTGTGCTCAGGGAAATGAGACCTCACAGGTTTTTTGATGTAGGAAGGGATTAGTGTTTTGTTCACAGAGGCTTTAGTTTCTGAAATCTGGTTGTTTAGCCCAGGAACTAGTCAGAAATGAGATGAAATGGGCTTTGAAGAGACTTACAGTCATGATAACCACACCTAAAAAACCACTGCAGGTTAGCAGAAGTGAGTGAGTGGAAGTGCTTTCAGTGACTAATCAGGCAGCAAGAAAGAAACGATTTGTTTTCCCATTTTGGAGGGTTCTGTAGAGAGGGTAGGTTGAGATTTGACAGTGTAAATTGTGCTATGAGGACAAAACCCACAAATTTACACCTGTAGACTGTGTTAACTTTATATTTTGTATACAGATTTTCCTCTTCCTGGAGACTGGTCATTTACTCAAAGTACATTGAGCAGCAGCTAAACAGCTCTGATTATAATTCTGTTCAAGTCCTCCTAATGGGATGAATAGGTGGGAAGGGCAAAGCCACCGGAGTAAGGAAAAGCAGGAATGCAGAAACAAGCCCTGATAGACTCTCTGTGGATGTTCAAAACATAAATCCATTTAAATTCTCATTATCTTTCCCTGCTGAGGTCTTTTGGAGCCCTGGCCTGGGGTGAACAGAGTGCCCGTATAGCTGGATAAGCTCACTGATGGTTGATCTATTCTTGGGTCACCCACAGGCCCCTTTCAGTTGATTCTTTTTCTAAATCCCTGCTGCTGTCACTCCTGCATGCCCTCGGAGAATGGGATTTTTCAACTTTACCAATACTGATTCTCCCTGCACAAGTTGTCAAAGGGATGAATCAAGAAGTGAAAAATCTACAAAATCTCTACAGAAATTCTAACTGTTTATTATTAACAAATACCTTAAAACAAGCTTACTTCAAGTGCTAAAAAAGACAACAAGAGCTAGCATTTTATTGATTGCAAAATAAAAAAAAAAACCACCTTTGGCAATGCTAAACAGGAAGTTTTCACTAATGGTTAAAAAACTAATTTGCTGTAGTGCAATGCAATCTCCAAATCCCTATCCTCCTCTGGTGATTGATCATTCTTCATCCCATGGCCGGCTGAACAATTACTGATCTTTTTAATTCGGTCAGCAGGATGCTTCCTTGCTGTATCTGGGGCCGTAAGACTTTGTAGCAGAACACATTACCGTGCCTCTGTAAATCAAAATATATGTTACCTAGCTCCCTGAACACAAGAGAGCCAGGTTTTATAAGTGCCTTTACAGAAAAAGATAATCCACGACAACAAATATGGGGAGTGCACAAGCAATTTACCTGTCCCCATTCACCCTCCAACGCACTCCAGTATTTTGGCAGAACATTTTAATGAAAAGAGATTTTAAAGTTGCACCCAAATCTGTAGCATTTTCCACTTTCACATATATTTGATGTTTAAGTTGCTCTTATCTCTCTCCCTGTCTTTCTGTTCATCTTTGGCACTGAAAAGTAAATAATGGGCAAGGCAGTGACCTGCTGAGCCTTGCAAAGAACGATGTTAGATGCAGAAATGTGATGTTTATTTCACGCTTACTTTGTGGTGCATGGGATTTTGTTTTAATGTTTCCTACTCTGTGGCCTCATCGTGCCCTCTGCGGCAGCTCTGGAGGAATCTCTGCAGTTCTGCAAATTCCAAATATTTTTTAAAGTTTCTTACTTGTTACAAACAGCTTAAGCTTGTGGATTTAGGGATCCCCTATTTCAATGAGTGACTGAGATCACTCTAAACACTTGTTCTGAGTTTTGATCTGTTTCCAGATGAGCTGTCTTTGGCTTGGAGGTGTGGTTGTCTTGCTCACTGGGTCGTGCCTACTTTTCCCCTCTGCCCTGGCAATCTGTCAGCTCTGTGTTGATATTTCCATTTCTCTATTTAGACCCTCTCTGGTTTCCTTTTTTAGAAATTAATTCAGCTTCTCTTTTCCCTGTTCCATCTCACTTCAAGCCAACTATTTTTTTTGTTTACTGCAAGGCATAACAACTTGTTATGATAGAATATATACAGGGGCATTTTTTCTGTATCTTACCCAGCTTGGGTTATGCTAATAACAATATTGAGCACATTTATACAATTTGAAGTAATTGCACAGAGATTACTTAATTATTCAGCACAGGGGGTAAATGAAGGAAGAATTATCATTTGTTTTTTTAATAGAATGAAAGCTGAGGTGACTCACTCAAGTTCTACAATGGTAAAAATAGGTGGAGGTCTTGCAACATTTTTTTTTTTGAGAAATCACCTTATAATGCTTTTCAAGACTCAGTGTATTTTAGTAGCTTACTATATCAAGGTAGTCTTGATAAATGTATTTCTATCAGTGTTATTTTAGCTGAGCACCTATGAAGCATGAATATTTTCTATAATGAAACCTGTGAGCACCCAATGCAAAAATTACTGCATAGACCGAATTCACTTTGATATGAAGGAAGTTTGGGCTATGCCAATACAGGCTGATTGTATAAATAACAACATATAAATTGATTGATTCTAGTTTTTGCTTTGGTTGTGTTGAAAACTATCAGCTTTATCCTTCAGTACGGCACAACCACTACTTTTTTTAAAAAAAAAATACAGTTCAGAAAAATCTAACTACATTTCAGTCTAGGGCATTGCTGAAAGAAATAATGAAGGAAAAGAAAGTTATTACAAAGGGTTCTAAAATAAAGCAAGCTGTTCTCCCTCTCCATTTCCTGTCCTACTATTTCAGGACTGTAAAACATTTAATAAACTTTAAACAAAATTGGTTAATTTAACATGAACATGTAAGAAAAAGTACAAATTTTTATGCAGACTTCTGCCTGAAGGCATAAAGCAGTACCTGGTATCCCCAGAGCAGTCCTGCATTCTTCAAAGGTTGTGGAAAATTATTCTATGCTACTATTTTGCTGCAAAATAATGCTTTGGGAATCTTCCTAACTATGGTAGTTTGTGAAATTACTCAACTGATTTTTTTTTTTTTAATCCACTTTGGATTCTATCCAGTTAATCCATTAGATGTAGTCCCTTGGTTTGTGTGAGTGAGCATTGTTTTTACTCCAGCCTATGACTGAAGCACTGACTGAAAAGTGGGCCCAGGACAGACTCATCTAGAACTCTGCTTAAAACTCTTTTCTGGTTGACAGCAAACTGTTGGTTACTGCACATATATGAAGTTTTGTGCCCATCTTTTGTCTTCATCAACCCCAAATTTCCCAGTTTACTCATGAGAGTGTCCCGAGGCACGGCACCAAGTGCAGTGCTAAAGTCAAGACAGATTGTCTCTGATGCCTCCCCCTTATCTGCCAGACCCATTATCCTGTCATGAAAGGAAATTGGATTGTTTTGATGAGATTTGTTCTTGACAGATCCATGTTAGCTGCTTTTTATCACATTTACTATCCTGTAGGTGCTTTAAATTGACTCTTAAGTGATTTGTTCTGGTATCTCTCTGAACATTGGAGTTGGACTGGCTGATCTATAATTTTCCAGGCCCTTTCCCTCATTTTGGAAATACCCATGAAGTCTGCCCTTCACCAGTCCTTTAGAAACTCCCCTTTATATCTTCAACAAATTCTTGAAAACGAGCTTTAATGACTCACAGATTGCATTGGCTGGTTTCCTGTGTGCCCCTGGGTGAACTGAATCGGGTCCTGTCAACTTGGATGCATTTAATTTATCTAAATATTTTTCACAGCTTCCTTTTTTTTTTTCCCTCTCTCTCTTTTTTTTTTTTTTTTTTTGGCTCCATGGCCTATTCATCAACAATTCTGCTCTAATTCTGCTCTAATGCACGGAATTTTTTAAACTAATGACTGATATCCTCTTTTAGAGGTTTACATGCATGTATTTATTATAAGCATCCCATTGTACATGTACAACGCATTTTATTCATTTTATTAATGTTCATCCCATTTAAACTCTCAAGATGAGCTTTACAAGGCATTTGAATTATTTTCAAATGATACAGTTACACTCAGGAACAAGGAAATTGCATTACTGGGGAAATTACAGTTACTGAAATCTGCATGTGATCTAATAGCAGGTGACAATACATTTTAAACAGGGGTGCAAGTGAAGAGATGATAAACCTTCCATCCCCAAAACCTTTTCACTAGTAACTGAAAAGTAAGTTTAATTCTGAGCATGTGGTTTTTTTAATCAAAACCCAATTTGTTTTTGATGTCTGAATCTGTCAATTGTAAAGAGGGTTTCTCCTTGAACTTCAGTAAAATGTTTACTCTTTGGATTTAAACCTTAGCTGTATCTTTACTGTGTGTATCTTTTAATAAAAAATATCCAAGTAGTGTTTACAGTGATTTAAAAATTTTTTAAAATTTGCTTTTTAAGAGCAAATAGTGGAAAGAACTTTTTAATGTGTTGTATTGTGGGATTTTTTTTTCTTTGTTTTCTATATGCAGAAGGTATTTTTATCTCTGTGTGGGTCTTTGATTCAGATGCATTCTCTATTGCTCAATTTAGGCAAACCATTTGTTACTATGGATTTTCAAAATTGCTCAATTTTCCAGGCGTGTCCAAGAATCTCCCCCTCCAACCCAAGCCAGTTTTTCAGCATTTCTCATCCAGTATGCAATGCACCATTTCTCTTAATGGTAGCAAGGAGAGTGTGCAGTGTTCCTAAGAGTCCCAGAGATACTTTATGGAACAATCAAAATCCTCAAGGACAATTTGTGTGCAGCCAACACGGACTCAGCAGAGTTCAAGGCGTGTTGTAAAACTACCTGTAATCACTGTTTATTTTGAGCACAATGGCTTTCAAAGGCAACATAATTTGGGGAGAACATCTACGGATTTGTGGCATCATCCAAAATTTTCAAGATGGGTACGTAGTCTGGAATGCAGAATTCATGCGTGAATTTAAGCCTCATTACTCTGGGAACAGATTTAAAAGTAATGCTTGTGTGTTCATAGGTGAAAGGTTCTTGCTCTGAATTTACTCTGGTGTACCTGTGCAGTGTAATTGCTTGAAAAATATCTGTTTACTGCAGCCCAGAAAGGCCCCTGTGAAGAGAAAGTGGTGAAAACATCTCTTCCCTCACTGCATTTTGTCTCTCACTGGTAAAGATATGCAACAGCACAACATTGCCTAAGCTGCAGGAAGATTAATGATAATATTGCTAGGTTCAGCAGTAAAATTTAAGAAGGAGAATTCTCCCAAGCGTTTTGAAGGACTCTTTTGTGATTAGCAACTATGTAGATTAAAATAGAGAGATCAGCCACCACACTTCAGTGTCTTTAACACATTTCTGTATTAAAGTTCTGTACATTTTTCTGGAATCATACCTGACTGTGAATACTGATCTTGCCACTTTCCCTACATGCCTTGTGTGCTGCAAACTGACCCAGAAAAGGCCTTTGCTTAGCCTGAGCTCTCTGTGCCAGGAAACAACTCTGTTCATCTGGTCCATCTCTGCAGCTTTTGTAGTTCTAGCTGATTATGTCAGGTCTTCCTGAGAAAGCTGAGTTGTTCTGCTTTGCACCATCTTCTGCAGCTTTCTAGTTTTGTTTTCATTAGATAAAACTGGGAAAAAACTGGAATGTTTTGGTCTGCAAGTGGTGACTGGCTGGAGAAAGCTGTGGGTCCTGACTGGCTGCAGTTTAAGTCTTGACTCAGAAAGATCTGGAATAAGATATTTTGGCTGAGATACAGAAGGGTGTTTAATCCACATGATTCTAAATAATTCTAAGTAAGGAACCTGAACTTGGCTTTCACCCAGTCTAGGATATGTTTTATCTTTCATAGCGTCTTTCACACATTTTTGCCTGGCAATCAATATGTGCTATTGAAACTGAAACGTTGCAGCTCTGGTGAAATGTCCCCATGGCACAAATGGTTCTGTCAGTATTTTGTCCTTATTTGTCAGCAGTCTTGCATTCTGTTGGAGGTCCTGGCTGCAGAAGCACTGAACATCTGATGAGATACTGCAGGCTGTGCCAGGCTGTGACTGCAGCCTGTTTTACAAATTCACAAGTCTCACAGACAGTTTTGAATGCATAAGTAGCGAGATAGAGACCTCCAAAATATTGAGAACCCCAAAAGTTTAGGGATGTGTTTGCTAAGACAGGGAGAGAGTGAATATCTGAATTCTTATTGAAATAATAGTATGGCAGGCTAAAACATTTTTCATGTAAATGCTGATATTTAAATATTTTATTTTATATCTACTTAAAAGATAAGCAGTACTTGCAAGCTGATAAGTGGTGCAGTTGTCTTAAGTGACATATCACTAAGGGCATTCTAAATTTCATATGCAATGGTTTCCTTCCCTTTTCTAGATGGGGAACGTGGCTGTCCATGGAAACATACTCTGGCATTACTTTTCATGTCTGTGTACTTCTAAAGATCAATTCACTTACGTTGTGCACAGTGGGAGTGCAGATCCAACCTACAGCACGGCAGATCTAAATACAGGGTGTTTTCACCTTGCTTTTGCTTCAACATGCTTCTGAAAATTGTAGCCTTGGCTCTCAATGTGTCATTATCTGGTTGCAGTTTGTTGAACTTATTCTTCTTGGAGGTAGGGCCCTTTGCATTCACCCACTTACTCCCTGAAAAATGAGCAGAAAGTTTTCTGAATAACCAGTTATCCCTCTGTAGTCCATTAGAGAATTCACTTTTCCCCGTTATTGCCATGCTGTTCATTTCCACCATAGCAGTAGTCAAAATTACAGCTTTACCTTGCCTTTTATATGCAAAATATAACTTGTGTACCAAATCCACATGAAATAGTCATGGATCTCATGAGCGGTAAGAGACTATTCAGGAGCCAGAAAATATGAGGGGATTTGTTAATCAGGATGTAAAGAATACTAGTCTAAGAATGAGGATAGAAATAGAATTGCCTAAAACTCATATTTTTTTGATGGATCTCCTCTATTTTTATTGCTTTTTTTTTTTTTTTTAAAACCTTTGGTTTTAATTTGGAGAAGCCATTTTATGTTATCATTGGTTCAGGTGAAATGTTGAGACTTTTGTTTAACATTGCATACTTAGAAAAAACAATTAGGGTAAATTCTTGGCAACATAACCTCCTTGTCAGCTCTGCTTCCACCTTTATCTTCTGCAAATAAGATGGAGTGGAAATAAATATTGACACAGTGAGACCAGTGGCATGTACTTGGTGTTTGTCCATGCCACAAGCCTGCCCATCACGTTTAGGAATGTTTTCCCTGAAAAACGTAATTGGTGGCTGCTATAAACATAGAATTTTAGGAACACATAGGGAGAGAAAATAAAACCCTTATCATCAGTCCATCCATCAAGATTGACCTTTTCCCTTTTATTTTTAATGTTATTTTATTTTTTAAAACTGCACATCAGCTTTAACTGCAATATGAGAATTTGTGATATTAGATCAAATAATGTATTTCTTCATTTTCCCTTACTGTTGTCTTTTATAAAATTAGATTACTTTATTAAAAAAAAAAATCCATGGAAGAGAAAGAGTAAACTTCAATTTATGAAAATTTCATTTTACACCAAGACAAAGGGAATGTTCACCCTTCTCAACTAATTAAAAGTTTGTTCTTGAATATGGAACATGAGTGACTGTAAGTGTTGGACTCATTCTGCCACACTGATTACATGGAATATTGTTGGATAAGATGTCAGGAGACAGGGCTGCTGTGCGTTTTTGTAAGGGATAACGGAGACTAAAAAACTCTAATAAGACAGCTTTACACAGAACACAATTTCAAATTTAGATATTGTGACTACGTTACATTTTACAAATATAATTTTTTAATTGATATTCCTATATTTAACACTCCTTTTTATTCACAAAGTACCCGAAAAGGATTAGGGTGTGCTTGCCTGGAGGAGCTCTCTTTTTGCACAACTCACTGCATTGCACAATTGTGCTGTTCAGACAGACAGGTCTTGGAATGATCCAGGGGTGTCACAAAAATGTGGAAATGGCTTTGGATTTAATTCCTATACAACTCGTGATAGATATGAGCCTTGGGGGAAAAAATGTTTTCTTACCCATAAGCTACAAACACAACATTTAATATTCTTCATATATCTAATATATCAATTATAATTTTTAATATATGCCACATAATGGATATCTAAGAGCTGTAAACTTCCCTTAGAACAAAGCTTCAAGCACACATAACTCTGGAAAGCTCCCAGTCCTTCCTGAGAATTAGAAAATTATTTTCATCCGGGCAGAAAGCAAAGGGGAGCAGCTTTTGAGGACCCCTGGCTTTCCAAGCACATCTCTGCTATATAAACATCTTGGAAAAGCTATATACGTGAAGAGCAAGAATAAGAATTATTGCCCAAACTCCACTATGAAAGTGCAAGCAGTATCAAAGTGATTCAATAGTGTCTTTCTGAGTGAGGGAGAGGCTCATATACATGAAATTGTGTTTCTCAGTTGTTCCCTTCACCTCCATCCATTTACTTGTGTGCTTTTAGGAAGATCCTTAACCAAGAAATTTCCTGTTTGCTGAGCAACAAATTCATTGATGAAAATTAAGTGTCATTAACCTCTTTAATTCCAACTCTATATCCATCAACAGCTTCAAGCTCTTTAAGAAGCAATTTGTATTCTTTTCAATACTGTCACATTTTTAAAAGTGACTTAGGAGCCCCAGGGCAAGATTTTTCCTGTTTTGATTTCAAAGAGAGATAAGTCTCTGAGCTTTTTGAAATTCTTGCTATATCTTCAGGTGAAAAAAAAATTGTGAAACATTAATTTAAGTCTCTTTTTAAAAGTTAACGCAGAGATCCGAAATCACTTGTTACTTTTCTAAAATGAAACACAACAGTCTTCTAATTAGCTCATTTTGCTTATTAACTATTTTTTCTTTTTATATAGAAAATATTTCAACAGAGTGGTAATTGAAATTCTTTAAAAAATAGAATTTAAATTATGAATATGACCGTTAGGGAAGTCAGCTATTTAAAATAGGAGACAGTCAGTGAAATGCTGTTGAAAGTGCACTATAAACTGTGAAGGACTTCACACAAATAATAATAGGACAAGTTTGTGTCAGGTAACAGAAGCCCAGAGGCGGGAACTGATATATTATAAAAGACAGTATTTATGGCTCATTAGATAAAGTCACAATTCAACCCAGTGTTCAAACACATGATGCTGGTGGGGGAAAAGGCATGTAATTAATCAGGCAGACAATTAAGAGAAAAGTCAGATCTGAAGCTGACTGTGCAAAAGTTTGCCACTGGGAGCACCGGCTCCCTCCTATTGCAGCTGGAGAGGAGTGTGGTGTGTGAGAGCCAGGGGTGCACCATTTCAGAGCAGTTCCACACTGCAGTGGCAGAGAAACAGTCTCACAAAAGGTTGATGTTTCTGCATTTTTTCCAGAACTTTCTGCATTTTTTCCAGAACTTTCTGCCTTGAGTCCCACAGGCCCTGTTGGGCTGGGTACTTTTTATTGTTGCACGTTTGTAAAATACCTACAAAAGAACTCATCTAAACAGGGCGTTGGAGGGGCACAAGGGGCCAAGGGGGTGCAGCAGAGCAAGGGCAGAGTTGCAAACGTGAGGCTGTAGAGAATCCCATGTCAGCTGTGTCACCGAGGAGGATGCACTGCTTTCTCTGCCTCTTTCCATCCTCAAACACAAGCCTGGCTCTCAGTGCCCGGGCTGGCCACCCAAAACTGATGGCTCCTCTGAACTCTGAGCCTTTGCCTGGGATGTTTAATGTCTGTTCAGGAAAAGTGAGGAAAAATGCCTTGCTCCATACAGGAAATCATGGGAAAAAAGCTCCTTTCTGGCTGCTGCATTTGATATCAAGTATTCGTTAACACTGCAGCCTTACTCTTTGTCAGGCCTGTCATGTTTGTGCTTATTGCTGAGGTTATTTTTGAACATTAATTGGCAGTTTAAGTAACCTTGTCCAATGCTCTTTTGCTGCTTCTTTTCCCTTGGTTGCTTTTCTCTTCTCATTCTCTACACTTCTAATAAATATTTCAAATTCAGCTGTTGCTTTTTATTGCACTTTGGTCACAGAAGACAGAGAGCTTGGCTTAATCTGCACTCTGGAATGTAGATAAGCCAAAAAAAAAAAAAAGGGAGCAGAGAATTCCTGGGTTAATGATTTTTGGAATAATGACATAAATACAATACTGCAAAAAGTCTTCTAAAACTAACTTCAGTCAGTCTGCAGTGGTGAATTTTGATTTCTTTGGCAACATCTTATTTTATTTTTAAAAAAGGCAATGCAATTAGCAGAGGAGGAGGGAATTGTGATGCACTGGACAAAAAGAATACAATGAGGATTACTTCCCTTTCCAACATACTTCTTAAAATACATTTAACATCTTTAAGTAATTTTTTGCCTTTTGGTTATTGTTACATTGCTGGAAAATTAAGAAATAAAACTCAAAAATGTAGGTATTTTATGAGAGGACAAAAAACGTATGCATGGAGGGACGAGTGAATTTGGTGTTTATTGGTGCAGGATTCAGAAGCAGGTGGTGCAGGGATCCAATGCTGGCTGCAAAGTGTTGCTATTGCAACAGAGCTGCTGGGCTGCCACCAGTGCTGAGCAGCACCCAAATACCCTCATCCCATATCTTCGTTAACTTCCTTTTCATCTTCCTAGATAAGTATCTCTACATTCTCCAATGCAATCACTCTTTTCAGGGATACAAACACAATTTAGTAGCCTTGTTAAAATCAGTGGCTTTTCCCCTTACCCCTCAACTCACGTTCCTGTTTCCTCCGATCCATTTTTCCCTGAGGAACATCAAAGAAACATCTTCACACTCTCTACATCAGTGGTCAATCCGTATTTTTAATTGACTTTTGGTTCTTCAGATTTGTATTTTTTCACATACTTTAGATTATGGAATATACTTCTCCTTTAATATCCACATAAATTCAGTGACTTTTTAAATTGCAATCTATATGCCTGACAACTTTTAGAAAGGTAAAAAGGACTTGGATGTAATTCCTGTAATTGTCTAATTATGTGTTGTTTGGAAAGCATAAGACACTGAAAAGACGAATGATGCAGTAAATCACCACATAGTAACCCTGGATGTATTTAGTGAGATGATATTCTGATTATCATCTCATTTGTTGCACCTCAATGTAAAACAGACACCAAAGATTCCTGTCCCAGGCAGAAACTGTGACTGTGTTTGGTTCTTGTGTAAAGGAAAGACAGTTCCTTGTGTTTGAAAAATTCTGGAACATGTTACTAAGCTAATTCATTAAGTGTTAGAAATGGTAATTACATATATATATATGCAAATTAATAATAATAAAAAGACAATTGCTGGTTCAGTGTTCAGGAGGTACACAGAGTATTAATGAGCTTACAATGACACAGAAAATTTTCTTTTTACTGTTTTTTTTTTTTTTGCCTTGTACACTCCACTACAGACATTTTAAGACTTCAAAGGTCCAAGTAATTTTAAAATGGCATTGCAACTTCCAGACTCTTGATGCCATTGTCATGTGATGCTCTCTTCCATGGATGATTGGAGTGTGTTTGCTTTAATCAGGTTGCTTTGGTGAGGCTGGGGTGGGGAGGTTAGTGATGATACGATCATTCAAGCTCCCTTATAATTACAAAATTTAAGAAATTCTCTGTGTCCCTGAATCCAGACAGTCCAGAGGGAGTAGATATAGTGGGAGAGATCACCCCTGAGAAGATCTATAGTCCAATTAAGTTGAACTCAAATTCTTACATGTTTTCTATTATCCTGCTCTATGCTGTGCAACAATGACCTTGATCTACAATCTCAGGAGCTGGGATTCTCCTCTTGCCTGTTCCAATTCAGAACCTTTGCTGCCTGCATTTTTCTGCACAACTAGCACAACCCTCTACAGCCAGAGTAGCACTTGATCTCTTCTGATGTGGAAGTGCTGTTCAATTCAGGCTTCCAATTTTCCCCAAAGTAGTTTTGTGAGTCAGTTCTCATCACGCTGTTATGTGAATTGAATGAATAGAGCGAAAAGAGAAAAGAGACCCTTAGTGAAGTCAGTGGTCTGGCTGCAGATGTAGGACTCTGATATCCTCGTGTTATAACGCAGGTCATTTCCTGGGGATCGTCTGATATTTGTCATATTCACATTGCAGCACGATCACTTCTGAGTCAGCTGCAAGCACCTCATGGTGACAGGTTGCACAGACAGAACTTTCTTTCATGCTTTGATGAAAAGAGGAATCAAGACACCACTTATGTGTGAGGCAGAGACCTTGATATTGCCTGAATGGTCGCAGTAAGCTGCAAAAAGGAAGTTTGTGCTGTGAAATAGGCAGGAAACCCCCTGGATATCATCATTATCAACTGTGTGTGATTGTGTTGAGATCACTGTTGCAGGATAACGGAAAGCCTGATATGGTGTAATTATGTGTAAATAAACTCAGTATGCTGTGACGTGAATGATGGCTCAGTGTCAGAGCTGTAACGGGGGGAAATGATGAGGCTGCTTTGCCACTGTGAACAGAGACTGGCAAAGGCTATGAAAATGAAGGCAAAATATCCAAGTATGAAAATAGAAAATAGTTTAAGCATAAGAGAAGAAAATAGCAAGATGGAGTAAAAAACAATTTTACTGCACAGGAGACATTTCAAAAACAATTGCTGCACTTCAGCATGATTAATGAAACCCCAGCATTCTGCAGAATAAGAAGTGATGCTGGAATAACAGGAACTTATTTGACATATCATCATGTGAGACATGAAACAATGCCATGAGTCTAGTTGCATTAACTATCAGACTGCATAATCCCTACATGGATATTTCCTACCTAAATCCTTTAACCTATCTTGAGTGAAAATTTTACTGAAAGAGCAATTATCAAATTTTTCAAGAAAAAATACATAATTGTTTTAAGAGAAACAATTCTCCAGGATACAAAATTTGTGGAGTTTTTTTTATATATTCTTGTTTGTTTGTTTCTTTTTTTGTGGGGTGTGTTCTGTTTTATTTGGGGGAAGGTTGCTTGTTTCATCTTATTTTGTTTGGTTTGGGGTTTTTTTTGGGGGGGGTGGGGAGATTTCCTTAAATGCAAATTGGAAAAGTTTTAAAAAATGGGTTTATATTTTTCTATGCCTTCTGTGTGATAATACATCAACAATGTAAGGAATAAAGATGAACATCTGTAGGGGAGTCACTAAACCTGTAAGAAGTTTGGAATGAAATATGATGTACTTGGGGAATTTGCTAGGATGAGTTTGTGATCAGCCCTACACACGAAGGATGGTTCTACTCCTTCTACTGTGTGCTTCTGATCTTTGTTTAATTGTCATTGAATTCCAGTCTTCTGGTAAATAACTTATTATTCAGACTCGAAATTCTCCTTTGCCACCTAAAGAACACAACATGCTTTTATACCGAATCACTTAATTTTGCTTAGGATTTATCCCAGTTCAGATTTGGAGAAAGATGTTCATTAATCCAAACCCTCTGAATGCAAAGGACGGTGCCTTGTTCTACAGAGTCTGCACCTGAGAGTGCAGCTGCTTTGCTAAATCATGTTACCATGGCTGGAGAGCAGGAAGACTTTGTCAAACACTGGGCAAATGCTTAATGTTTGCTTGCAGTTGCAGCTCTACCACGTTTTTCTCCTCATTTTCATTCTGATTTTAGTGAATTCTCAGGTTTAATATGTCACTGTCACCAGCAGTAGCAAGATTTCCAAGGCAGAGGTGCAAACTATGGTACAGATACTGCTGCAAACTGTCGTTTGAAAACAGGACAACCAAATTATTTTTATGTCACAATTTCTTTGCTGATAGCTGCAATAATTTGATAATACAATTGAGGAAGAAAGAGTTAGACAGCTCTAAATAACGTTAAACTTTTTTAGTTCCTGCTGAAAGAGAAAAGAACAGCGGCATGCTATGAAAAACAAAAAATCCATAGGCAGCATTATGTCTTCCAAGAGGAAAAATTCACTGAAGTGTGGAAGTTTGAAGGCAGTCTGCTGGTCTCTTGTGCATAATTCCTGAAGTGAGAGGCCAAGAAGAGCAGAACACTCTGTTCATCCATGTCTGAAAAAGTTCCTCTGTTATTCTGTGCTCCATAACTAAAGAGTTTTTGAGTACTGAACAGGTACTTGCAGAAAGCTGGCTTCACGTCACCCTCACACCCAAACAGGAGCTTCAGGGCATCACTTTTATAGGCATATCCATAAAAAATGGGTTCAGGTATAATTTCTTGTTCCTTGTCTGTCTGTACAGATTGTAAGCTCTTCCCGCTTATATTTAGTCATTCCACATTTGTCCGTGGAACGCTGTTTCTAGAGTAGAAATTCTCCAAATGGCAGATATGGCCCACTAGGACAGCATGTCCTACAGGTATAAATCACTGCTGATAAGGATTTGACATAGTTTACTCAAACTCAGCAACGCAAAGTACTTTACAAAGCTGCTCTAATGTAAATGTTTTCACAGAAAGTTTCATTTTTTGTTTTCTTACTTGATATGGTCAGACATATTGTGGAGTTAACAGTTTTCTGACAGTCTTCATCTCTCAAGCAGCAAGAAAATCTTTCTATAGAAAGCTGAAACAGACTGTTAAATATCATCTTTTAGCTGATGTTTATTCACTCCTAGAAATGTCTATTATAGGCAGTGATTTTTTTTTTTTTCTGTAGAACTGCCATAAATCCTGTCTTGTATTTCTCTCTATTGTATGGTTCTCTGGTCTCTTAAGAAGGCAATGGTAGTGGTTATCAAAAATTCTCAAGTACATATTATCCCCCTACTTAATTTTTTGATCCAAACATTAATTGGAAGGGTGCTGAAAATACTTAGCTGAGTGAATAAAACCAGCAGTCAAATACAATTTTACAGTTATTATGCTTTAATAATTTCTTTCTTAAGCAACAAGGCATGAATTATAAAATGATAATTTATAGCTAACATGGTTTAAGCATGAGGCCAAAAGCCAAGTGTCATCGACATGCCATGGATGAATTATTACATCGTCATTCAAACTCTGAAGCTGCTTCTGTGATCATAATCTGATTATTAAAAAGAATGAAAAGCATATTCACCAATGCACTTAGTTTCTTTTTAAAGCATAATGCTCATGGAAACATGCATTCCATTACACCATCTTGCAATATGGAAATAAAGGTAATTTTTATTCTGAAGATTAAATTACACAGTGCTTGAGGAATTTCTGTATTTCCGGAAATCATCATCTCACATGGTTATTTTCCATTTCGACAAGGATTGTTCAGCTATTTATAATAGAATGAATGAGATAGAAAAAGATTCAGAATTTGAATAAAAATTAGAATTTGTGAAAATTAATTTTTAAATTTTAGTCATGTCTGATTAGTAGGAATAAGTAGATAGGCCCAAGGACAATAAAATAAGTTGCTCCTTCTTGCTTCTTTCTGCATCCTGATCTGAATTCTGTTCCCTCAGAGATGAATGAAAATTCAGCCATCCTCCCTCTGACTCAGCAGTAGTGAGTCTACCGTGCATTTGCTTTGTTGAAAGATTTGAAACATTTTCCAAATGATTCCAAGGAAGCTGTGATTCCTCCTGTTTAAAAGAGGTGTTAAGTCAGTCCTAGCTCAGGAAGAGCCTGGAAAATGAGTGGGAAATATCTGTGACTTCTTTTTTTTTCTACTTGGTACAGTAACTGTCGGGTGTCATCTTCAAGCTGACCTGTGTTGAAACGAGGGTCTGTCCAGCAGAGATATTTAAAACAACTAAAGGAAGATTAACTACAGAGCCTGGAAAATGTCAAGGGAAAAAGGTCTCTAGCAAATTCATGGCCTTACAGCATTTGATGATGGTCATTGGTGCACAGGATTTTGCACTTCTTTAAGAGAGGATGAAAGATCCTAAGTGGAAAGTTTTCTTCTTGTGTTTGAGTAATAACTACAGTGGTGACAGAGGGAGCACATGGGTATAAATGACGAGTAACTTTTCTGCAGCCAGTGAAATTGTGTAGTTTTATATTTAAGTTGTGATCAGAAGAGGACTCTGACAAAATGAACAAAACTAAGGGAGATTCCTCAGCTGCAGTTACATGTATTATCTTATAGGGACAGCTCTACTCCAGTCTTTTTGATACAGGTGTTCTGACTTCAGGTGCTATGGTTAATGTACAGCATTTGTAGTCAAACTTTGAATAATCAGAAGAAAATCCTTGTCACAGTGGTTTCACTGAAACTCTGATACCACATTAAAGAATTTAATTGACAATAATGGTTAAACAAGTAGTTAGTATTCTAATTTTGGTATATGAGGAAGGGGTAGAGAAGGAAGGCATTAAGGGTTTCTCATTAATGCTTAAAAATTGCATATTTAGAAAGGGGTAAGGATCTTTATTCTATTAAGGAACCTTTGATAAATAGAAAAGTATGGAGAGAGCATAGATGAAAATTCTTGAAGTAGGAGATCTCTGTTTTAGTCAAGACTACTCATGAAACTAATTCTTGGTGTATGACTGATGAAAAGTTTTCCTTTTGCAACATATTTTCTCCTTATATAAATTCTCTTCCTTTATATGAGTGCTTCAAGGTAAATATCATAATTCTAGATTATTAATTCTAAGTTGAAGTAAAAATAAAATACGAAGAAAAAAACCTCATCTTTTTTACTTACCTGAATCTGCTTGGGATATACAAGCATGTAAACTGATTGAATGCACTCTGAATTTGATCTGTGGTAATTGTACAACCATAATTAGCGATCCCCATCTTTCATTTAAGCAATGCAGTGCATAAACCACCTCTTTTTGATGTGGTGGCCTTTTCACAATGAAATGGTGAAACAATACCTCCATATAAAAAACATAAATGTGTTAAGAGCTAAAGATATGTGCATTCCACATCTTTCCAAAGGCTTGGTTTAGGCTTATATTTCTTCCTGTCTCTCTAGCAGCACCATCCCGATGGTTCCTAATAATAACAAAATAATCCCTGTTGAATTGCATGCCCTAGGCTTGCTCTCATGACTTTAAAACATGTGGGGAAGAAAAGTCTCAGGTTCAGTGCTAGTTATTCTGGCATCAGATTGATCCTCTACAGATCAGGTGTTTGCTGAGAAGTTCCGAGAGCACAGAGGTTTCTGGATGTGCACACAAAATGCATTTAGCACTGGAAGAAGTTTGTGGAATATGATAATTAATAGAATGTGGTTTAGCCCAGTGCCACAACAGCTGCTCACTATTGATGTGCTCACAGAGAAGGTTTAAGAGGGCAAGCCATAAAGGTTCACAGGAGGCAGGCACCCACTAGCAGGAGAGAGGCATCCTATTATGTAGTTAATAAAAACACATGGCTTTAAGAGCAAAATGCAATGTCAGAATGAGGTGGATCTAAGATGAAGCTGCCAGCTGATGTGAAAAAAAAAAAAAATTGTTTTGTGGATTTCTCCTTTATATCCTCTATGGATTTGGCTTTTGAAGATTCATGTCTCAGCCACCCATGTCTCTGCATAAATACCTACCTTAAAAGAGCAAAAAATTGAAATAAAATTTCAATTTTGGCCTTTTTTTGGTATTTCTCTTTACGGGTACAACAGCCATAAAATTTGAGAGGATTAGAACTGTGAGGGTTAATTTGGACTCCTTCACTTTGGTGTTTAAGATCCTCCTCCCCTGTTCCCCACCACCTGCCCAGCATTTGCACATGCCAAATTCCAGTCCACATGGATTTCAAAGGATCTGTATTAGTGCAAAGTTGTTCAGAGTGCATTGGAAATAATGATAGCTTGAGACAAAAAAACCCCCCATAAAACAAACAAACAAACAAAAAAGCCCACAAAACCAAAAAAAAAAAAAAAAAGGCACAAAAAAAGAAAGACGAAATTGAAATGAAAAGATATGCTGTAAAGCAAATAAAACCCACTAAGAGCAGCACTTCAGATGCTGCTATCTAATTAGCTTATCTTTTTATTCCTTCTCTTATTTTTGACACTGCGGGTGTCGGTAGCTGGAGGTACAGTTAAACATCCAACACTTTATTTTCTGCTTTGTTTTATATGTGGCAATTGGACAGACAGTCCCAAAGGGTTCCTTTTTATTATGGATTATTCCCAGTGAACACCCTGGCTGTAAGCACTCTGTGACAGCAAGGTTATTGTAAAATGGCTTTTTTTCCCGTTTGAAGTAGAACTGTAATACCGAGAATAACTTTTATGAGGCCTTGTGGGAATCTTGTTCTTTATGAAACTCAGTGATTATGTTCAGAGGCTGGAATAAATGTTCCTGTGAACTTTTTAAAAATAAAAGAAGAAGGCAAAAGGAAGGAGAGCATTTGCAGCTCTAAGGGTAAGGTACCCTATTAGATGTAGTTTATCATATCCCCTGACCCAACTCTCACCCTAAAGTAAGGTTAGACATGCCCAGGGACTGCTCTGAAGAGCAGAGAAGCTGGAGGGCAGGCAGTATTTTCATCTTTCCTCCCAGTCAAAGTGAAGGGGTTTGAAAGGGCCTGTCCAGTCTGGTGAACCAGCAAATGTTTACAGAACTGATGCCACAGCCAGGGGTTTGGTTACTGGGACCATGGGACCAGGCTTTTATGCTTGTAAAGGCACAGGGGCAGAAACCCTGACGAACTCTGCTTCTTCTGAATCTGAGATGAAGTAGCTTCAGGAAGGTCCCAAGTATTTTGAATGCATGAGGATATCCAAGTCCTCAGCTGGGCCCCTGGCAGCAGACATGAACTGCAGTTAAACATGGTCCTTCCATATATTATCCAAACTTTCCCTCAAATCCATCCAGTTCCTCCCAGAACTGAATGCTCATTCATGGTGACATGCATTGAAATTCTGTTTCCCTCTTGTCTTACACACCTGAGATCTGAACAAAGCCTTTTTGACAGTAATGGAGAATTTTCTCCAATGGTAGGTGAAACAAACGTGAATCTGAGTCCTTACTGCGCTCCCATCCCTGTGGTTCACCAGAAGTGGAATCCAAGCCAAATGTTTCAGAAAAGAAGGACATGGGTTATGTAAGAGCAATGCAAGAAGAGCCTTTGAGAGATGTGCAGGGAGGGCACAGCAATTTCATTGTCATGCAGCTCATCAGCATGTGCCTGAATGAAATTTTATCCCTGTAGCTCCTCTCCATTCTGTGTGAATGTATGAAAGGCCTCAGGAAGTGAAGGGCAATACAGGGATGAAAAGAAATCAAACATCTCAGACCCAAGCTTCATTTTCCCTAGTGTTCACAAAGATTAATTGAAATCCAATTCCAGAAAAAACACTGTGAGACCCTGAAAAGTACCTTCAGAAAAATAAGTGCAGAAATGTTTGTTGACAGGGGTAGAAGACTTTGTCTCCTGATTATATAACACATGTAAAAGAATACAAGGAAAGAGGGGGGAGATAAAAGGCCACTTGTACTGAAAATATTTTAAACTTATTGTTATGCTCACCTATTTTCTGGCACTGGAGAAAAATAAAATATTTGCTGAGCTGAGGAACATCACTGAGTTCAATGCTGAAAGAATATGCTGACGAGTCACAGAGTTTCAGGGCTGCAAAGGCAGGATGGTTAAACACCCAGTGGAGCACATTTTCAGAACACACAGTTAAACATAGATTTGCATTTTCATGGGAGATCTTGCAAGGGAGGGAAGGCAGACAGAGGAGAGAATGTTAACACTATTGAGGAGAAAATTTAATGAGTTTTATTTTTTGTTTAATTTTTAAGTGAAGCATTTATACACAAACAGCAAGGTAATATCTATCTATGAAAGGCAGTGACAGTAGTTAGAGTTGGGCCAGGCCACCAGTAACTCATTTATGATCTGAGACTCAGTCATGAAGCCTCTCAAAACTGTTTTTCTCCATGCAGAAATTCTGATTTACAAATTTTGTCCCTAGAACAGTCAGTTCTCCCTTGTCTTATTTTAACAAGTCAGATAGCAAAGGAGTCACCAGCTTGAGAGTGCAGTTTGTGTTGTGCCCACGCTGGTGAAATGCTGTTGCACTCATTTCTTCCAGGACTGATTCTCCCTGCTTCCTCAGAGCAGTTTTCCTGGCTGCAGCCTTGGTTATGTCCCATTGAAGTCGATGTATTTTAGTGCCACACTGAAATTTAAGCATCTGCTTAGAAGTCTGAGGATCAATGTGATTCAAGCCATCAATTCAGAGAGAGTGAAACCCTTAAATCAGGCAAAATTTCTTTGTCAGCTTGTTCACTGGATGTAAGACTAGGAATATGGATTTCATGAGTTATTTGCAGCATGTACTGCTAAACAGCTGGTGTTTGTGCCATGCGTTAGCTGTGTAAGAGCAGCTCTCGTCTGGAAGTTGCTGTAACATGAGCTTTTGGTAGGGAAAATGTGCTTTACATTGTATTCATTAGCACATAAGAGAGAGAACTTTGGCTATGAATCTTTGCAAGCGAGGCACATGCAAGCCTAATCCTGCAGATTTTGTTAGTGCTGGGATAAGGCAAAACTGTTCTCCACATCAGCTGCTAATAAACACTGCTGCAGGCCTTGGGTGATGCATCATTGGTCACCCTGTGCATCCTCATATTTGTGAGCTGATGAGACCCTAATTCATTGAGTCCTCAAGAGAGGGAGCCAGTGGTGCAGAAAGTGACTAAATTCTGCTGCTTTCTGACAGCACCAATCTCATTAGTCTCTTCTGTTTTTGGAGGAAGTGAAAAGAAGCAGAGAAACAGTGAAGGAAGACTATAAACTATGAATTATTCTTACGCTGGAAATAAAATGTTGGGTGTTCTAAATTATGTGGCATATTTTTTGCACTTTTTCCTAACAAATGTGGAAGTTTGCAGTGATGTATCTGCTTTCTTAATAGGACTTGCACTTTGCAAGAATGAATCAGTCATGTGCATGTATTTCCTCAACAGCTAAGTCAGAGTATGAGACAGATTTTAGGTTCATGCTGTTTTAAAGGTAGTCCATGAGACAGGTGAGTTTCTCTGGATTCCTATAGAGCCTCTGAAGAGAATATTCCAATATTTTTGTTCACTGCTCATTTTTTTTTCTCTATTGTGCCTGTTTCTGTGTACATTTTTATAGAGGTTATTTTTTAAATGTAAATGCTCTTGATATTTTTTATAATAGGGAAGTACCCATATAGAATACTACACAGTGATTTATTTTTGCCATATGTGTCTCCCAATACGTTATTTGGAAATGCAAGTGAGCTTGGTATTCAAGGAGTGAACATGAGCTTGGTCTCAATAATAACAACCACACTGCCCTACTCTGCAGTGTGCAAAGCTTTCCTGAAAACTCTTTGTTTGTATTCTCTTTGTTTCTTTCAACCTCTTCAGGGCAACACATATTTGCAAAACTCCCATCCCAATTTGAGCTAATACAGAGTGAAATTACTCTCCCTGTTATAGTGGATATGAGATGTACAGCTATAGGTTATACTGAAATCATATGAGGAGAAATTTTTGGTATTAATAGGAATGTTGTTGGCCTTTGACCTCAATTTTGGGTTTGGAAATCACTTCCCTGTGAAGCATTGCAATTATTGCCCTACTTTGGGATTTCATTGAAAAGCTTTTAACAGCAATAATATTATCAGAAGGCTAAAATGTGTGCTTCATTAGAAATTCCATCCAGAGATCATGGCAGTTTGTATTAAAAATGTGTTTTAATAATCTCTTCACCACAACAAGGAGTCTCTTTCATATGCTGTCACTAGCTAAAACGGCCTTTTTTCCACTCAGCTTTTAGCTACTGTGTGATATAAATTCGTTGCTCATTTCCAGTAGGAGCAAACATAATATTTTGGCAAACTATTCTTACAATTGAAACAGGTTTTTTTTTTAATCAGTTGGTGCATTTGATTTGCCAAAGGTTGTGTGCTTAGAATGACTTCACATTTTAATTAGAGCTGCAGCAATCTGTTAGCTAACACTGAACTCTGAGTGAACACGAGTCTCTGGGCATGTTTGGGGAAGCTCATGAATTTGCCTAATGAGCTGTCGGGAAGGTTCCATCAATAGTGTCAAAAAACTTGTTTAAGGACCCTCCAGACCTATTCAAGAAGCTCGAATGAGCAAGGGCTAATACAAAATGAGTGCCATTGGGCTAAACATTTTTGGAAAGATCTTGTGCTCCCGATATGGGGAGAATTAAAGGTCATGCTTGAACGTTTGCTTTGGAGGGGGTCTTTTTGAAATCTGGGTTGTAAAACACAGCTATTAATAGCTTCACTGCCGTCTCGGGGAAGGACAATACGATCATCTCCTTCTTTGCCACAACACAAGGGTAGAGAGGGCCTTTTCTATTCTCCAGTAAGCACAGCACAGGAATTTGAAGAGTGCATAAAAACCCCAAGCTTCTTTAGAGGATTCTTTCAAACAAAAAGACCATTTCAAGAAATAGAATTGTGATAGATGATAATTTTTTAATGGATCAGCAAGTCAGTGGCAGTCTAATGCCCTCAGCATTTCTTTAGTGTCACACGTAGCATTCTGTAAGAGGAAGAGTCTTTTTGACAGTTTCTCCTCTAAAGGAACTGAGAGGCACAAGGTGATGATCTCCTGACAGGTCACTGAACTACAATTCACCTGGGAATCCAGAGAGAGCCAATAAATCCTCTGCATTATTCACAGCACCAGGGTCATGGCACAGCATCCTTTTGGAGCTTTTAAGGTCCGTGGATGTCACTGTACAGGGTATTCTCAGGAAGATGAGGCAGAGTAATCTCCTGATGGTAACAGCCCTGTAAATCATTTATAACTAAAACTATCTGACCAGCTAATACCTTGAGTTAAAAAAATAGGCTTCTGTTCTCTAACCATATGTCAGTAGTCTCACTGCTGTCACTGATAGAAATATTCCAAGTTTTTAAGAAGAAACATATGTATAAATATTTAAAAGTGGAAGAGCAAGCACAGGAATATTTACTTCTGATGAGGCAGTGAATAAAATATCAGCTCCTTACAAGCCATGATACAGGGCCCAATGAGATTCCAGGAAACCTCAAGTCACATTAAAGTTACCAGATTCTAAGAAAATTTAAATTTTTTTCTACTTTAGTATTGATGGTGGAATCTTGGTCTGCAACAGAATGAACAGTCAATTAGATATTTTTGATTTGAGGAATAAAAGATGGTTTGCATAACTACCTCATTTAGTTCCTGCCTTACTAGCTAGAAATGCAAATTTTCCGAGGCAAAAAAGTAATTTTACTTCTTGCTTGCAACGTAGAACACTGTCAAAATTCATTTTAAAATAGCCTACCAGTGTTGTAGGCAGTTCTGAAACCAATACATTATACTTAATGCTGAAAGGGAACACTGGGCATTGCAAAATCTTTTGTATTGTGTGCACTGCCAGCATAGTTTCCTTAAACCACACATATGCATTTTCCTTCTGGCTAATCTACAATTTAAAACAAAACAAAAAAGCTGAGAGGTAGCAACTGGATGACTCAAGCTTTCTGGTCAAATTGAAAATGAATTAAAACTTCTTGTTGGGAATTACAAGGCTAAGTTCCCCTTTCCTTACAGAAATAATGTAGAGACTGTGATAACAAGGGTCATCCTCAAGTTTTTGTCGAATCTCAGGTAATCTGCATCCAAATTGTAATATGCAATTAAGTGATGAAGCAATACTATGAGCTACATGTATTAGAATTATCTATTTATTTTCCAGATGTAAACAGCTTAATAACTCTTAATGAGATTTGATTCACAGTAAAAATGAGCTTTTTTTCTTCACTCTTCCTAAATGCAAAGCACAGATTTTTGTCTTAGATTTAGCTGGCACAGTTTTCTTCTGTGTTGGTAGCATTGTTTCCATTAGGCAGAAAAAAATTAATGTTTCATTAAATGTCATCTACATATAAAATTACCTTCCCCAAATCTGTAATGAATAATTGCCTTCCTTTCAACTGAAAATGGGGGAATTTCAGTGGGCTGCCCTATGGGATTTGATGAAAATCTGCTGTCATCTGGTGATTATGCCTCTCTATGTGTGTCATAACTGCATCCAGACAGCACTGAGATACTTCACTCGTGTCACACTAATCAATTCTCTGTTCTGTGGATGCTCAGATATCCAGGCTGGCCAAGGTGCTCTCTACACATATTTTATATGCAAGTATGCACAGAAAAGAAGACATATTTTACCTGATATTTTTATCACTAAAAGAAATAAAATTCACCACAAAGAAATGCATGGGGCATTGTACGTCTTAGATCAAAATTTTTCATGTCATTGTCTGTGTCTGGCCTGTGAGAAGGAGGGTGAGAAGATTCCTAAAAGGCAGGTTTAAGAAATGTCAAGAATATCATCTAAATATAAAGGATAAACAATATTTACTGGCTGTTATCAAACTGGTTCCACGACCTGCGTATCCTTTTTGAAGAGGTGATTAGCACTCCTCCCTGGGAGTATATTGTTAAAATTGTTCTTTTCACTTTAAAATGTACCTGAATGTTAACATTCTTTGCTCTAAAAAGTATGATGACAGCCTCTAGCCTACAATTGCAGTTTGTGTATGTGCAGGCCAGAAGAGTTCCCTCTTTAATATAAATGGAAATCTAGACTAGGCAGTCAGGTAGATTAGTCTCCCACAAATCATATTGATCAATGCTTTATATTTAGAAGTAGTTTCTGTTTTGCTTTGTTGCTCTTTCCAGGAAGATGTAAGGATTTCTTTTTTCTTTGATTCATCACTGTCATTTAGATCAATGTGATGAATTACTTTAATTTCAATAAGTGTGTGTATTTGGACCTGTTGCAGAACACCAGAATACATAACTGTATTATTTCTGAAAATATCATCTCTACTGCTGGAAAATTTTGCTGCCCTGCCTTACCCATTAGGGACACCAATCTCAGAGTTCTCTTTGATTCTCTGTGCACAGCACCCACACATGCCTGTAGACAAAATGGTAGGATGGAAATATTGAATTCCAATGCAGAGTTGGGGATTTTGAGTGCAATTCTTTACTACTAAGTGCAAAATACTGTGTGAAGGACAACTGAGGGACAGTCCCTTGGCCTCTTGGTATCCTTTGGATTCTCTGCTGTGCTCCGTTTAGTCTATATAGTGTTTCTAAAGTGCTTGCTGATTTTATTAATGAATGTTTGTCAGCACTTGTGACATGGCACTGATTAATCTTCATCCACTTTCATATTTTACACAGAAAGTATCACCCAGTCAGTATCACCGACTTTAACAGCCTGACCCTCCCCTCAGATATGAAACCCAAATCAAAGTGCCTTGCGTGGGTTACCTGGTACAGCTTCAGTGCCCACAGCAGGTACAGAAACCTTATTCACAGGGATATCCCTATGCACTGGGATCCAAAGCAGTATTTTAAAGAAGATTCAAAGACAAAGGAGCAAGAAAGAGGGAACATAATGTTAACAGTAAAAGAAATTAAAAGGGTACTTGGCAACATTTCAACTATGATGTGGTTTTAAGGAAAATAAAGCCTGTATTGCTCTCTTCTCCATTTCTTTATCCTAAGTGGTGAGATATTTTCCTTGCAATGTAATACCATTAGCAATGTGGGGGATGGGGGTGGTGGTTTTTTGCTTGTTAATATAAAGACTGTGCAATAAGGTCATATAAAACTGAAAATTGTGCAGTATGGGAGCACCTGTGCTGGATCACACTAAAGATCATCCTAATTTAGTGTCCTGTCTCTGAGACAGGAGCTAAAAGAAGGAATGTCAAGTAAAAGAAAGGAAAATACCAACCCAAAATTATTTAGGTACCAACTCTCCATGCCTTAAATTCTGGCATGAGTGCCTATTGCTTTAAGGTTATAATAGGATTAAATAAGGTTTTAATAGGGTTAAATAAGACTTAAAGAAGGTGATGTTTGGTTTTCATTGCCTGTTTCAAGTGTTCATCTGAGAGAATGTTCTGATAACCTTCACGGACTGATGAACACATCTGGTAGCTATTCCTCAGGATCCTAATGACTTAAATGAGTGGGAACTGATAAAACAATCCGTACTTCAAACAGCTTTCTCCAAAATTCCTGACATTCAGCTGTAACTATTGTTTACCCATTTCAGGAAATTAGAGGGCATAATCTATGCTTCATTACGTTGTTGCTGCAGTTATAATTTTAAAAGCAGGACAAATTAAGCTAGTGAAGATCTTATCTCACTAACTGAATACTACTGAAAGCTTCTTTGAGAAAGAAAACAACTTTCTTGACAGAGTTGATCATCTTGAAAACATATACAGAGTTTGACTATGCCTCTCAGTTATAATGTCTTTCATGTATTTTGGTATGCTTTGTAGACATGTCTTACATCAAAACATCTGGTGTTACTGTGTCCATTTCTTTTTTTACTTAAACTACTACTGTATTCCCATTAAGTTAGTAGTTCTTTTATTATTTTGGATAACTTTTTTCACTTTCTTTCCAAGGTATCATTAAATTCTCTGGCTTTCCTCAGGCTAATGAGAGTCTCAGCCAGAACTGTCACGTTTGAGTTTAATAAGCACAAGGGGAAGTTTTTCTGCTGTGAGTTTGTCTAGACACTTTTTGAACATAGGTAAAGTGTTGCTATCTGCACCAATCTTGAGGCAATTAATAATACCATTTAACTGCAGTAGGTGTGATTAAGTTCTGCCATTTCTTTACTTTAAACCTTCCATCTGAGGTTAGCTATTTCACATTATAACTTGTGAAGACATCTATCATACACCTCTGCAGTCATTCTTTTTCATGCTAGAAAGTTCTAGTCTGTTTTCCCTTTCTATCAGCTTGATTGCAGGCAGACTGCTGGTCCATACACAAATTACAAGGATTTTGTTTGGGTTTTCTAATCCTTTCCTGAAACTGGGGCTTTGAGCACTAGTGGGTAACTTTGTAGTTACAGCTATTTCCTCTTTCATGAGCGTTTCACTGCCTGTGTGCAGTTAGGGCTGTCTTGCCTTTCAGTGCATTGTTTTTCTTGCTTTTAATATTTATCATCATGCACGAAGCTTTCCTGCTGTTTTGTCATATGATTGCTCAGTATTTTGAGGTCCTCTTACAGCAGTCTTTTGGTTAGGCCTCCTTTTTTAGTACTCTGAAATACTTCAGAATCATCTGTGAAAACTCTTATACCTTTATTTACCTGCTTTTCTGCATTCTTTGATGCTTTCTCCATATCAAATACATCTTTGTTTAAACATCTGTCATTTTTAAACCTTAGAAAACAAACATCAGCTCTCAACTTTCTGAAACAAAACCAGTCCAAGGCCAAACCACTCTCTTGTTCAAGTATATACATCATGATTTTATAATGTTGGACAACCTTTTCTGGGGGTTGTATCCTCATGTTTTCAAGACTTCCAGCTCTCACTCAGTTCCGTAACTACAGAATGTAAAAATTGCGAAGCATTTATAAATGTGGTGCTAGTTGTTGCCAATTCTTAACTGCTGCTGGGTATGTAGAGCAATTACTGATTGGTGAAAATAGGAACGCTGCAGCCTGAATGCTGGGAGAGGCTGAGCTTTTTACCTCCCATAAGGCTTTGCTAATTACGCCTTCCAGACGTTCTTTGTGTCTGTTGTTGCGGTGCGCGTGGCAGAGGCCACGTTGGAAGACACCTCAGAGGAGTGGACAGGCACCAGAGGCACCACAGTCCAATCCCTACATTTTAGTGACAGCGAGTTCCCATGTCGCCAGTCGTTTCTAGTTTGCATGTTTTCAGATCATTGGTTGAAATGGTTTCCACCCAGTTTTATGTATAATTCCATGTTTATGTATTTCCCCTTGTTAAAGATGTATATTTCTAGAATGTTCTTCTCTCTTTGACGTCCCCAATTGGTTGTTTCCTGTGTTCCCCTCCCCTAAGTTGTCTCCATTGGTCATTCCCCTGTTATCTCCTCCCATGTTATCTTTCCCCATTGGTTGTTCCCCTTCTCTCCACCCCTTTTTTCCCCATATAAAACCCCTGGACCCTCCATTGTTCCCTGTCTTTGTCCCTGGATCCTCCACTGGAATATAACCTGCTGGAACCCATACAAAGACTCCTCTCCTTCTTTGCCTCCACTGACACTTGAGCACCACCTTTGGGGCTTGCTCCTTGAGAAGGAGACAGCCATCCCGTGTGCTGCAGCAGAGCCAGTGATGTCTGCAGCAGGACACTGTGGGCCTTGGGCAACCCCGACAGCGTCAGTCTGTTACTGTGAAATCAATTAATACCTTCAAAGTTTCTTGATTTCTGCTTGATAGTGCAAGCAAATGGGGTTAAACAGCTCCCAAGTAAGTGGTGCTTACTACCTAAATGGAACATTTGAGCTGCCATCACTGAGGAATTTTATTTCGTTCTTTGCTGACAAGTCCAGCAAATTTTATTTGGCACTTTTTACAGTACGTAATATGTGGGCAACGTGTGCTGTGTTTATAAGAGATGCACCACATGATATGAAGTATTACCTGCTGTTAAAGCCTCCATCAGTCACATCTGACACGGCATAAATCAAATAGAACAAATTCCCGTTTTTAGAATAAGAATTGTTTTGGCAAGTGCACCATCACAAAAACATTGTGTTGGAAAATAATTAGAAATAGAGCAAATATTTGAAATGACACACATAAAGCTGCAAATAAAACTGACCCTAAATGTCAATATAACAGTGTGCAGCCTCTGTTCCAGCAAAAACCCTTACTACAAGCTGATGTGACTTACAGTGAAGAAAATATGGCTTAATAAATATAACTAGTGGAGTACAAACAAACTCCACCAAAATTTAGAGCCAATTTGGTAGATGACACTAAGTTAATGTTTCTTATGTGTTAGTGTGTGATGCACAAGTATGAATCTTCTCTTGGTAGTGTGGTGATCCTCATGAATAAGTTAAACAACTCTCTGTTTTCTAGACTGTTCAGATGACACCCTGTAGGTTTCAGCTGCACTTCATACGTCAGGTTGTGATATTTTTGAGAATTACTTTTTCAGTAGCATCTCCAGCTAAAAAAGCATAACTATTGTTTATGCTATTCAGAGCGAAATGTGTTCTGAGAGAACTATAAATGTTAAATCTTGTAGGCCATGTTATTTGAGAAAAAAAAACCTTGTCAGTATCTATGAGATATGAATGTCCATATAACTACAAAATTTAGCCACTTAGCTGACTTTTTTTGCCTTTCATAGACAACAAGTAATGTCTTTTTTCAGATCAGAGGAAAACTTTACCTTTCTTTGGCCAGAGCAGGTAGACATTCTTTATCTACAACAAGTCAAAATATTTCAGAATGAAGTTGTAAATTTTCCTCATCTGTATTTTATATGGAGCTAGCTGTTATTTTACATCCCCATGAATCTTCCTCCATCACGACCATCTGGATCACATGAATGCACTTCCATGTGAGTTACTGGTATTCCTGTATTTTTCCAAAGGCAGGGTCTCGCTGTGATATTTGGTCAAAGAACAAGGTACATCATTATTGAACAATTTTCAGCTATTTGAGGGCTGAAGACTGAGTTCAGTCAAATACAGATGCAGAATGCAAATCTTTGTGAACCACCTTAGTTTTGGTGAGAGTGGTTTTGTATAAAAGGGTTTTGGAGAAGGATTTTTTACAAATGTAAATGGGTACAGCCACCACTGTAGTCAGCCTATATGAAGATTTCTCCTATACAGATGAAAAATTTTTGGGTATGAGACTAGGCTTCAAATAAGATTGGTATGTTTACTGTAAATTTAAATAATGTGGAAGCCATTTACATATTTATTGAGCTATTCATTAAAAAGTTGAAAGTGTGGAAGCACTGACAGCTGGCTTTCATTATTGAAATGCATTTATGCATCTAAAAGTCAAAATCAACAGAAAATTATTGTAATGGAAATGACATTTAATGCCATAAAAACACATTTGTAGGTATAATTTAAAAAGAGGAAAATATGAACTGAAAATGTGCCTTGCTGATAACATTAAAATAAATGAAAAAAATTTAAAAATCAATGTTATTTTATACACTGAAATATTTTTATTAGCAATTAAAAAGACCAACTTTTTGATATCAAAATAGTAGTGGTAACTAGTACACACTCATTCATGAAAGAGTGTGTTAAAAATCTTGTGAAATTCCAATACATCAAAACACAATGGATGCTTAATTAAAAGAAAACACCCCCCCTCAAAATAAAAAACGTTGCCTGGCATATCAGGTGATTGAGGCATTGATTTCAGGATTACAAGGAAAGATTCAGTGCATGGCAGCATGTATTAAAGTACATTATTACTATTTTATTGCATCTACTATGTAGAAAATAAAATATTAGTGCATATGTAAGCACCTTAATAGGTAGGTTTCAGATATAGATTGGGTGCAACTAAATCCTAGGAAAGACCTATAATAATGTGAATATTTGAGTCTGGGTTTTGGAAAGACTACTTGCTAACAGAAAACATGGAAATTTTGAAGTTTTTTAGAAAAGAAAAAAAGCAGTTTCATTTTTGGGGTTGGATTTTTTAATGCTTTTTGAATTCTTGTCTTTGTTAATGTAAATAGGCAGTGAAATAAACATGCAGGTCTGCAATAACAATATTTGAGGTAGCTCTCATCTTGGTTTATATGTTGACTTTTGGAGCAAAATTTTTCCAGCATTCTTCGGAAGCTGATGCAATCCCAAGGTTAATAATTGAAAACCATTGACAATAATAGTTGTAGGAGTGAAAGAAAAAATCATTTGTGATCACAGCATGCTCCCATATAGATTGACAGTCCAAAGAGGAAAAGAGATATTCAGATGCAAAAGAAACATGTAGTACCTTGCGTCTATTACAAAATCAATTTAGTAATCAGATAATTGAGCCAAAAGATACAAGGAAGGAATAAGCTTCTAAAAATCTTGGCTTTCCTGTCTAAGTAGTGAAAGGACTTGGGGATATGCCCTTTCTGGGAGATCAATTTAGTTTGCCTGCAGGTAGATCTGTGGCTTCCTAAAATTATATCGTTCTCTTCCAGTAACTTGCATGAGAGCTCTCTCTGTTTTTGGTTTTAGAGAAAAGCAGGACTAGTTAGAACCTAACAGGCAAATGCTTTAAAATGTACTCTAATGCCTTGCCTTACATAAAGAGAGTCACAGGTGCACAAAATTGAGCAACTTTCAGAGAAAAGTTGTTGGGCAGTTTAAAGTAGCAGCATCATTAAAACGTCAGATTTTTCTGTGCTGTGAGACAGTGAATTTGAAAGTGACATCAAAGCTAGCAGGATAAATCGCTGGTTCCACAGGTTCTCTCATGCAATTACTAGAAGGACAAGATGTGAAAGTGGAGGAAGATGTGAAGGAATAAATATAGATGACACTGCAGAAGGTAATAGCAGCTGCAACTGGGGGCAGAAGCAGAGAGAAATGATCTGGAATCTTTTGAAGAAATGGTTGCTTGCTACAGGTATGTCCTTTAAGTGATTTAACTAAGCAACTTTTTAGCAAGCATTATGACAAACTGAGCTACAGCAATGTTCACAATTCTTTGTGTGAGCTGCGAGACGTTTCTTGTAGTGCTCTGCAACTATTAAATTACCTATGTGTTACCCTCTGAAAAAGCAACAAAAGAAGCAACTCCAAGATATTTCTTGCTGTCCTCAGGTGAACTGCAGAGCCTGCAGGGAGCCTAAGCTGAGGAAGTTCAGGGGAGCCACAGAAAAGGAGATTGCTGCTATCACTTGCAAAATCTGCAGAAGGAAACCCCTTAAATTCAGAAAGCTGCAAGAAAGAGGGACCTGGATGTACCTGCTATTTCCTTTCATACATCCTCCCAGCTCCACTCTCCTGCTGCTGCTCTGTGTACCTCAGAGGTCTAACAAGAGCTCTAATAAGATGTCTGGCCCACAAAGACTTTTGCTTAGATCTCTGTAGTGCATGCTGTTTGCATATAATGTTTACTTGAAATGGTTGTCAATGTGGCAGGTCAGTAAAAATTGTGGACAAATAAGTCCACAAATTTATTCCTTGAACCTCTACTTACTCTTTGTCTTCAAAATAAAGGATAATTCTGTAGGTTTCACTATCTTAAAAGGGTGTAGTGGGAGATGAAAATGGGAGTATATATTTTTAATACTGGAAACTGACTGTGATATCTGTATAATTCATCTATATAGCTTTTGAATAATCTTTGGTATTAAGAAAATTGCTGTCTCTATGTCTGACTCTGACAGTTCATAAAAGACTGTCAGATTAGCTTTTGTCATGTCAGACCCAAGATAATTTGCACCATTAGAATGCATTCATGCCCTACTCTCATTTAACCTCAGGACAGTTGATTACTTGACTGAACTGAGAGAAGAGGAGAGGATTAAAATATGTATGTTTTCTTCTTCCCCAAAGAGAGGAAAAATGGAGTAGGAAGGGCGAAGGAGACGAGCTTCCTAGAATCACTTAGGAGAGACCATGAAACACGTACACAGAAAATATAAAACAGGTGAAATGAAGTTACAGCCTTCTGCAGGGAGAGGTATTCTTACGGATTTTGTCTTATAGGAAAAGTTAATTATTTACTCATAAGCCCTGTGTGATGAGTTGATCTGTACCTTCATTTCTTGCTACATGAGGACAAATCAAAGTTCCTTGTAGCACCATATCCATCCTGCCAAAATGTCTGTCTTTGCTTCACGCACGACTCGCCAAGAGCGTGTCCAAGACTTGTGGTGAGCTGGGGGACAGCTCCTCTGATCTCTGTTCTTACAGTAAAGATGAGAGCTGCAAGAAATTGTATTAGTCAGCTCTGCCAGTGGCTCTGAGTAAATAGATGATCATTCTGTCAGTTCTTAGTGGCAGCTTTGTTGATCTCCCATTTTCTAATCTTTTGTGCTCTTGTAAAAGAGACAGCTGAATTGTGCTTTGGTTGGGTCACAATTATGGCAGGGTTTTTTTTTCTCCTTTAGAATTTTTTTTCTCAATTTCAGTCAAGGGTACAGGACTTCCTGTAAAGCACTGAAGAGCTCTGAACTGGGAAACAAAGGGAGAAGGGTGGATGTAGAAAATGTGTATATTGTAGAATATATGATGTAAATCAAGGCAAGGGTTTCCTCAGTGTCATGTCACATTTCTTGCAAATGTGCTGTGAGATAGGATAGGATAGATTAGGATAGGATAGGATAGGATAGGATGGAATGGAATGGAATGGAATGGAATAGAATAGAATAGAATAGAATAGAATAGAATAGAATAGAATAGAATAGAATAGAATGTTTCAGTTGGAAGAGACTTAAAACAATCCCCTTATCCAACTCCTTGACCAATCCAGGGCTGACTAAATTAAAACATGTTGTTAAGGGAATTATCCAAATGCCTCTCAGACAGTGACAGGCTTGGGGCATTGAACACCTCTCTAGGAACCTGTGCCAGTGTAAAGAAATAAATTTATATTCATATAATATCTAAGTTGTTTGAAGGAAAGGAAAAGAGTAAAAGACAAAAATCTGTGATACTATGACCATGACTAACATTTGCCTAGTGAATTTAGCAGTGGGAAGGGATTCAGGTGGCTCAAATAATATTTTGAGATTTTTGCATTTAGTCTGCCTTGCAAACTCAAAAAATTCTCTTCTTTTTCTCTCTCTGTTACTCTCCCAGCCATTTAACTTCTCTAGTTAAAGACATCTTTGTCAAAGGGAGTGGTTTTACATTGTGCAGTGAAGAGGAATAATTATATTAATGTCTCTATTATTATAAACTAAATAACATCTAGTGGATTTATTTTAGCCTTTAAACCCTGATATAAGAGTCCTTCAAGTAGTTAATGGAAGTCTTGTGTATCTGTATCTTGCTGAGATTTTAGGCAACAATTAAACAGCAGCATAGTTTTTAATTGCAATGTAATTAATAACATAGTTCTGTCCAGGGCAAGCCCCTTGTTGCACAGTGAGCTCTGCTGTGCAGAGCATTCTGTCCATCCAGTTTCTGTAGATCCATATCTCACGGGGCATTCTAAGGAACCAGTGGCAGCATGAAGATACTTTTTCAGTAGCTTTTCTAAAAAGAAAGAGCTTCCAACTGTTTTGAAATATGGGATGAAAACGATTTTATCCCTTTTGCTTATGCTCCTCTGCCAGCCACCACACTGCAGAAATTCCACTGAAAAGCAGCCCTGGGATGTGGTGTTTTACACAGCACAGCAGGGCGCACTCTGCTTCCCGTGCCAAATACATCTTGCAGCAGACAAGAGTTTTAAAGGATATACCCACGAGGGACTGTTAAATGAATGCAGCTGAAGAGTCAAGTCCAGGAAGGAGCCTTATTTTGAAGATGCAGGGCAGGCTTGAACAGTTGCTGACATTAAGACAAGCAAGGCAGTCTTGTATTTTGTACAGAATGCACAGTACAGTGAAAAGGTGTAAGGGATGGTGTCCATCACCAACAGTGCTCAACAAATAAGCTATTTCTTCAGCTACAAATATTCACTGGCTTTGAAAAGGCTTCCAGAAGAGTGGGAATGAAAAAGAAAGAAAAATGTTTGAAAAGTTCTGTTCATCTCAAGGATTTTCAACGAGATCTTTCAGTGTAACATTGTGAGGAGAGGACCACAAAATGCACCTGAGCGTAGTGGTTGGCTGCACAGAGAATCACAGATGTTTGCTCTGTGTAACACCTTTTCTGGTTTTTAAGATTTGCCACTCCTTGAACTTGGTAAATACATGTTTATTGCCGCTGTTCTGCCTTTTCTCGCTGGATCTGACAAGGAAATCTATGTGAGCAGTCTTGTGCCTGACTTTACCATCATGTGAGAGGAAGCAAAGTTGTGTGTGTTTATATGAAATTGAATAAAGGAGCTAAAGGCTGAGAGGAATATCAGAGGGGGAAAGCTTGGGATATTGTGGTGAAGATCAATTAGAAGTTTGCAGTTGCTGGAATAAAACCCTCAATGTCGCTATCTGTGATGAAGAAAATCTCTCTTCAAGGCGTGCAGAGCAGACAGTCAATTAGCACTCAATTAAGGCGGTATAAAAGCACTGCTGTCCATGCAGTGAATAAGAGGGAGGAGGTTCTTAGGCTTTTCCAGTGTAACAGGTGTAACATTTTCCTTTTTATAATGCAGTGTTCTCCTCTCACATTGGGGATAGCCATATTTTAAATTTGAAGAGAATCTAGTTACGTTTTGATTAGAAAATCATCATAGTAACTTAAGGGCAATTATTTCTAATTTGCCTTGCATTTGTCTAAATTATGAGAAGACTGAATAATGCTGTCCCTGTTTATTTTATTCAAATGAAATATTGCACTTTGTCAAATTTATCACACTTGTTATCTTACTACAGCATTGTCCTTAATTGCTATCAGAGGTTCACAAAGAATTTTGAGCAAATAAAGAAATATAAATGTCTTTCTGAAACTAAGGCAAGGTGATTGTCTTCATCTATCTTATCAGCAATGATTCTTACCCTACAGAATAAATATGTATATATAAAAAAAATATGTAAAATTTCCTTTTTTAATTTTTTTTTATTTTTATATTTTATTTTTTAATTTTTATTATATGGGAAAATGAGTTGTGTGCAGTCATTGGACCCAAATAGAGATAGCCATTCTCTGAGTCATTCTTTAATAGACATCTGGGCTTTCTAGATTAAAATATCGAGGTATTCACTCCAAAATAATATTAACTGCAAACAGATCATACTCTTGTACGAATATGTCTATACTAATGATTTAAGACAATATTTCATACAGAATAGTCAGGAATTAAGCAAGAACGTCAACATCTCCAGACTATTGAAATCATGCTCTCTGGCAAACTTAGTGACAGTAAATAAAGAGAATTACAGTAGAACTGAATCCTATGAACTTCATGGCAAAAAATAATAATATTCTTCAATGAAAACAAGTACTGCCAATTTTTTCTGCCTCAGTTCTTTAGGGTACTAAGGATATAGAAGTCTCCCTCTGCTGATCTGGGTCCAACGGTGCTTGGAATCAAAGAATGAAAAAGCAAATATGGTTCATGGAAGAAGACCAAGAAACCAAATTAACTGCAGGAAATCTTACTGTTTTTTAGGTAGTAGGGAAAATTTTCTATTCATATGAGTGTAGAACAGACCATTAGGGATTTTGTAGAAATGATGGACATTTCAATTTATGGTGGGCATTTCCCTGGAAAATGGACATTTCATTCTGAATAACATAGAATTTCCTTGCATTATAACATGGATAACACATTTGCTGTTATTACTTTCTCTAGGACCTGCAGTTACCTCTCCAATTCAGTTGTTTCACTTCTTTGTACCCTATTTCAGCTTATAAACAGAGGATATAATTTCTGTATACTAAGCTTTCTGACTAGATAATGAAGACAGACCAGAGCAGGAATCCTCCCTGTTCTGTTTCTGAAGTAATTACAGAATTATTGTCCTCTTATTCATGTGTTCCTGGCTGCCAAGTTTAGGAGTTTCCTCTTCTGTGAAATATGAGAGAGCAAAACATGCAAAATTGCAAGCCAAGGAGAACCTGCCAATTCCTGAAATGACATTTTTGCATATCAGATTCTCCAGCAGACAGAGGACTACCTGATTTGCATATCCATCTCATTTAAGACCCTGTGGAGCTGTAGTTGGACTGGACCATTGGAGTCGCTGCATCTCTACTGCAGACTGTGATTCCTCTAAAATGCTGGTAGGAGCAATAGTAGCTTAGTTTATGAAATATTCTGTTGCACTGATAAAGAAGATGTGTGCAATATACTTGCCAGTTTTTGATGTCTGTAAGGAAAATTCTTTAAAAGTGTGGCAACCCTATCAACACCTACTTTCCAAGCCAGATTCCCTCTATAGAGTATGTCATTTGACATACTCTTCTTGCATATGAAGGATGGTGACTAAGATGCTGGAGATGAAAAGCATTTAAACTTTTCTTCTCATTTGCCTCATAACCCAGATAACGAGTCAGTTTGCAAGGATTTGAGTAGATTCACAACGTTTTCCACCCTTATCAAGAGATATCTTTGGCAGGCTCTCCAGCCATGCAGTTGTCAGCACCAGCTGAATGTTTTCAGAGTTAGCATTACTCCAGCAGAATATTCTCTGTTTCCAAAGTTGCTGAAGCAAATGGGAACATTCACAGAGATGTCAGTGGGAGCTGGATCATGTCCTTGCCCATCATCATGCACAGGCCTGATCTTTTCTGACTGCTGCTGAAAACTGTCTTGTATAAGAACCCCCACAAGGGTGTGATGTCACTTGGGCTCGTGAATCATGCGTGTTTAGCTGTTATCACTCCCCTCAGTGTGAAGAAGGCTGGTAATTATGTAGCTGAGTGCATAGCTAAAGATTTTTAAAGCAGTATTTAAGTCTAATCTCTTAGCCCCTTAAAGTAAATATGTAATGCAATTAAATGGGACTGTATGGCTTGAATACGTAGAAAGGTCTTTCTTTGCACGTCCTTCTAAAGAAATTCAGTCACTGCTCCTGGCACATCTGCAGCTACTCTGAGCTTTCAAGGTGTTTAATTTCAGCTTTGAAAATATGTTTTAAAAGGGGAGAGGTTTTCAAACAATCGTCTAAAATTTATTAAGTATGTTACAAGAGCCTTTCAGTAATTTCCATCTCTGTGAGACCAAGGTGTGTCTATGCAAAGTGCTTATGATGTCAGGCAAAAAGTACTGACACAGAAAAGAAACAGAAAAGACTCTGCAGAAAGTGAATGAATAAAAAAAATTACTTGCTTTTCATAACAGGTTGTTTCTCTCCCCTGACTAAACAAGGACTGAAGGAGAACTGTATTTTAGGCATTGTAGAAGATGCAAAAAACTCAGTAGAATTAAAGTGTGTGTGGTTCTTTTGGACTGAAATGGTAGAGCAACTCATCATGACCTTGTGCCTCAGGCATCACAGGACACCTGCAGAGGAGATTTGCCTGAAAGCCTTAATTGAAGTCCAAGCTTCTCAAAAGCTATCCACCATCCTTCTCACCCAAAGTTTATTAGGGTGATTTGTTTGTTGCTGCTCTTTTGCATGCATTCCACTGGGAACAGGACTAGATAGGAAAGTTTTAAAATATATTAACTTTTTTTCTCACTGAGTATTTCTTTCAAGTACTGAACTTGGCAAAGTATTGATTATCCTTCTGTCAGGCCAATCTATGCTTTAAAAAAACCCCAAACACAAAACAACAAAACCTAGTAAAACTAACTATTAAAAAAATAGTGCAATTTAAATTATAGTAAATTTTAAGAATGAATCCTGTTTGTTATGTGAAATGTGCTGGGTTTGCCTTTGTGAGCTTTGATATCTCAGTCATTTATGATTCCTACTGTTCACTACTTTTTAAATTTTTTTGAACATGAGAATTCAAGGGATTAATCAAAAGAAACCACCATTCCCTTGAGTACTTTCTTTTGTATTTTAATTTTCTTTCTTTTCTGGAATTTGCACTTCCAGAAGTTTTGCTGGGACAAAGTCTATTTTTGTTAGAAGTGTTATTAAGTTTCACTTTATGCCCTGAAATTTTCCTGTATTTTAGAGGATCGAGTTCATTGCTGGGACTGTGAGTGTGGTTCATGAGATCTCCCAGCCAACCATTAAACCAGACATCATGGAGTTAGTGTTTTCCATCTTCGTTTCGATAAGTTAAAATCAATAAGAGTGATGTGTTTACTCTGGTGGAATGGAAATGTTCACATAAATCTCCAAGGCACTGATGTATATCTGTGGAAATGTCAAAGGTTCAGTGCATCTTTCATTGCACAGGGTAGGTTTCCACAGAGCCTGGATAGATGACCTAAATAAAGATGTCTGGAGTTAGATTTGCTTTTGGTCAAAGCTTCAGGAAACACTGACCTGCATTACAAGTTGCAAGATGAGGAAACTTTTGCCTCTTTTGAAGAGCTCCAATGTTAACATTATTTTATATCAGGAAAGGGAATAATAAAAGGATGACACTCGCTGCTTTGTGTTTTCCCATAGCACACCATAATGTGCATTTAAAGAGAGCTTTTATTTAAAGCAAATCTTTATATAAAGATTTCTACATAAAAACTTGTCAGTTCTGTGCTAAATTAGTGGCATATTTACCACAAAGGGTTTCTCTCAGTCTTTGATAAACAACATGTCTCCTAAAATTGTAGAACAGTTTTATAAACCTTTTGGAAATACAGAAAGGTACCAAGAAATAGAAACTAAAACCAAACTGAATGCCACAAACAAACAAAGTAGGCAAAAGCCTGGTGATTTTTGCATACCTCACTACAAGAAGGACATGGACTGTGTCCAGAGAAGGTCTAGAGAACAGGTCTGAGGAGAAGCAGCTGAGGGAACTCGGATTCTTCAGCCTGGAGAAAAGGAGGCTCGGGGGGATCTTCTTGCTCTCTACAGCTGCCTGAAGGGAGGCTGTAGCCAGGTGGGGGTCAGTCTTTTCTCCCTAGGAAAAGTGATAGGATAAGAGGAAATGGCTTCACGTAGCACCAGGGGAGGTTTAGATCTGATAACAGGAAAACTTCACTAGCGGGTTGTCAAGCACTGGAACAGGCTGCCCGGGGCAGTGGTGGGGTCACCATCCCCACAGGTATTTAAAAGATGTGTGGATGTGGCCCTTCGCTGCATGGTTTGGTGGTGGACTTGACCCTTTGGTGGTGCTGGGTTAGTGGTTGGACTTGATCTTAAAGGTCTTTTCCAACCTTCCTGATCCTATGATTCCACTTGTGAGTGAGAGAAAAAACCCACAGTCTTTTCTTCTTGACCTTTTCCTGCTTTTCTTGCACTAATCTGTTAGTGTTCTTCCTGAACTGTAAGTTTTGATAACACAGCTGTCCTGTTTTGATTCTCTGGTGTCCAGTATAGACCAAAGGACACTGCACCATTTTCCTTACGGGGACACTAAGTCGAAGCTCATTGTTACACTCAGCTGTTTCAGGGATTTTTTGGGAGAATGAGGGGGGAATTTGCTGTGGTATAACATGTCTGAAACATTTAAATTTTCTAAATTTGATCTAAATTGGTGGATGGAATTGAAAGTCATTATGGGTGTTGCCAGGCAAAGGGGGTGAAGGTGGTAAGCAGAGGCAGTCAGATGCCCTGAGTATGGTTGTGTAGATATCTCCTTCTTTGAGGAGGACTGTCTGAAAACTAATTTGGAGTTACAGGAAAAATTCAGAAGCAGCAGGACTTATCTAAAATGTCTGTAAAAGAGTCAGTGAAGGAAGCCCACAATTATGTTTGGTTCCTTTTTGATACCATTTTCCTAAAATTAGCGTGGAAGCTAGTCAGTCAGAGAAGGATTTGCCTTCACAGGATTTGGTTACTGTGACCCAAATTCAGTGTTTTCCAAATGAAAGGAAGTGCACATATTCTCAGGCAGTATTGTAATATGTTTGTTCAGAAAAATAATGTCTTCATTTCCCGTGGAATACTTCTTTTCTTCTGGGAAGCCTTGTTGCAGGGCAGATCACTAAGGGCCTACATGTTGGTTGATTTTTATGCACAATACTTAAAACACTCATCAGCTTTTACTTTGAGAAAAGAGGGAAGAAAATTCTTGAGGGGAATTCTGGTTTTTTCAGTTTTCAATTCCTGTGCTTTAGAGTTACCACAAGCCATTGCACATTACATTGAAAAAGCTGTATCAGTGTAAGCATATTACTCATCAAAAGAAAAAAATTGAAGTAAATACATTTTTGTTCCACAAAGTTCAGACCTTCCTTCTATCCTGAAAGTTCCAAATTTGTTGTAAAGCCTGTATATTTTGCAACTGTCACCCCAAAAAAGCCGTACTGGATTCCAGCCTTCATTCATTCGATCAATACTAAGTTAAGACCAGTTCAAATGTTTTTCTTACATTTTGGTTACAGAAAATCACTGAGTTGTGTTGGTTCTCGAAACAGGAGAGCTGTGCTGTAGGTGCTGGAGGGCAAGACTGAGGTTGCTTTAATTAGTAGGCATTTTGCAGTTAGTAGGAAATTGCAGCAAAATCAGTCTGCAAGGTAATCTAAATCATATTTCAGAGCAATATCTCATTAATTATATTGCACTCTAAAGGACTTTCTGTAAAAGCAAAGTAGTGCACCTTTGTTGACATTCTTTAATCTGTGTGTGTTTTCCATACTTTTTCTATATTATGAAAAATAAAAATATAGTAATAGTGTTACCTCAATTAATTTAAATAGTATCTCTCTACATTGAAAGGTCAGAGGACAAGGCAATTGCAGAATAATATAGGAAATTAGGAGGAGAAAGTAGCTTAACTGTGTCTCTTGATAAAATAATCACAGAGATAGATTGCTTTATTATTTAATAGTGAACATCAGATTCTTTAGGGTCACTTAGGTCCACAAGCACTAATTTAAATTTTACTTAAGACTTGTGCTGTTTTCCATTCCATCTCTATCCATGTGAGTATTGACCATGGAGCTTGCTGAGTTAAATGTGGCCTCCCTTGTCACCAACCCTTGCATGTAGCTGGCTTTAAAACCAGGGTAGGTTTACCACACTATCCTGGTGAGACACCAGGGTCCATTGAGCTTTTTGTTGTTTCCTTACTGATTCCCAACTGTCAGATTTCTTTAGTAACATTAAAAATGACCTTTCTCTCCTCTCCTCTCCCTTACAGCTTCTAAAACTAGATAAATAATTAGTCATTTTCTCACTTGCAACAGAATAGGTTAATTGCTTAATGATCAAGAAATTTTAATTTAATAAAACCCATATATCAGAGAAACAGCAATTTTCACAGATTCCCTTTAATTGTCACATTTTTTCTGTTAAACCTGTAGATGCTTGCAAATATCACACCAGAATGATGTCTAGTTTCCATGGCACTTCATAGCAAATCTAAGAGAAGAAAAAGATATTTAAGGAAGGAATTGCCTTTTACTAGCTGATGAGAAACAGATTTTACTGTCTGAATAAATAATCTTTACTTATGGTAAACTGTATAAAACAATAGTGCTTAAGAATTGCAAGCAGGTCTGGATAAGACCTGCATTTCTACTTGGTATTGCTAATATCCCAGAAAACTTCAGGAGCAGTTTTCCTGTCAAGTTATCAAAACATGTTTCAGAGGAGTGAGGGAGGGGGAGTGGAACTAAACTACGCCTGAATAATGGCCATGATTGATGAAATGGCCAGCAACTAACTTAAGGTCAGATTCAGCTCTCAAGGTACCACTTTAAGCTACAGTCAAAATTCTTGCTGTATCTCAGTTTCGTGTCATGGTTCCAGTCTGTGATTATGTGGAAACATCAGTTTTTCTTTAAAGATCCTAGCCCATATACTAGGGAAAAAACCTGAAGGAATTAATCTTTAGAAGGTAAACCAAAGAAATAAAATCAGCCTGCTTGATACTGTTTGTTAAAAATATGATGTCTTATATTTTTTTGACACAGTTACAATATTGGGGCTTACAACATCTCTTAGTAATCTTATAAGTTGCTTTTCCACAGCAGTGGCAACACAATTTGTTCTTTTGGTTTTTTTTTTCTCACCCTAGCAGGAAGAAAATGGGTGGAGAAAAGACAAAAACATTTTGATTTAATTTGTGAATGTTTAAGTTGTTGTAGAAGTAGACCAAATTGTGCTAATTGCCAAGGAACAGAAATTTATCAATTTTATCTGGAAATGATCCATTCCTAGGAAGGAACCTATAAATGCTGGGCTACTCACAACAAAGTAGGAATCCATTTTACAGCAACATGCTAGAACATATTTACTCCAAGTTAGATAGAATTGCCATGCAGGATAATGTACCAGAGTGTCCCTGGAACACCTGGAATCTCCTAAACTGGGTTTTACAGAGGGCAACTGTTAAATCTGGGTAGGTGAAACACAGAACCAAATTCTTCTTAGTGACAACTTTGTAAGTTTGAACAGCTCTGTAGGTACCATTTGAGTAACTCTGGATTTAAATTGTTGTAGCTGCAAACAAACTTTGTCCAAAAATCTTTTTGAAAGTGTAGACTCATAACTTTCAGTGGCAATAATGGGCAGTATTGTTTCTGTAAGCAATTCCTTTACTGAGTTTGAGAGGAAAGAAGAATGAATTGAGGTGATTTCCTTACAGTTTTCAGATATCCTTCACCGGTGTGTTTTGGATAGATGCTCTGTATATACTTTTAAATATATCTTGGGAATTGGAAACATTGTGTTTCTTTACTCTTTTATGATTTGGAGACCATATATTGTTGAGTTTTCCTCTAGGGTGATATGTGGTATTTTTTTCCAGCATCCTTGAAGTTAGAAGAGTTCCCTGGAAGAATATACGCTTGCATAAATTTTCTTTGTGATGGCATTTCTCTTAAAATGGATTTAGCTGCCAGGGACTGGAGGACAGTATAGGAAATGTTGTTAACCAGGTGTCAAGCCAGCATCTGAGCCTGGAAGAACACATGACCTTGACTGCCATTTACGTTTTTCTCCTCTCTTTAGCACTTAGGCAATTTTGATAGTAAGGTAATGGAGTTATCTCTCACTAAATATAAATATAGCACCTGTTACAATGAGGGCTGATTTCAGCTGAGCTCTCCAGGTGTGAATATAATTCAGATTTATAACATGTGCATACCTGAATTTCCAAAAAGTGTTCACTGTCCTGCAGTAAAAGCTTTGCTTCCTTTTATGACAGAAGGTTCATTGATCCCAAAAGTTCCACAAATATCAGTCATTAAAAATTCCATATTTGGGCCAAATCTAACATTTTTCCTCTTTATAAGGTGGTGTTGTAAAGAATCTAATCAGCTCTGACTGACATGCTGCTGCTGACTTAGAATAATTTATATATCCCTTGCAAGAATACTTATTTATACTTTCACTTACTGTGAGAATAATGTTCTCCAGAAGTTTTTAATAAAACATAGTGTGCTTCCTTTAGAGGGAGATTGATCATATCTGGAATTAAAGTATACAGTTGCACACCTATAAATAAAAACAACATCTTGTGTTCCTGATGCACTGAACTTTGAGCTATTCCTTGGTAATGGTGTAGAATGTATAAAAAAATTGTGGAAATACACCTGAAAAGCAAATGTGCTGTCACCAGATGCCCTTGTAGACAAATAGTTTTCTTACAGGAGGCAGGAGATACTAATACATACGTATATATATATACACACACACTTGTAGGAGGCTTTTGAAATGCACGTTTGTTATAAGGAAAAATGCAGAGGTCTTCCATGATAATATGATCAAGTCCAGAAACCAGTACAGCCTTTTTCAGTCTTTATTTTGCAGTTAATGTAAGTGAAAGGTGTCGTGAGAAAAGACTTTTGCAAGGCCTATGCAATAAAATGGAAATATGAATTTGCAGCTGAGCAGGGTGGTGTGTGAAAACTGCCACAGGAGTGAGTGATGGGGAAATAGAGAGCAGAGAGGAATGAATGGCCTTTTATAAGGGCTGGCACTCTCAGAAAAGCTTTTCACTTGCCTAATGGTTGTTATTGCTGTCTGGCAGGTGTTGAAGGTATCTTATACCACCTGCCCCAGTGGGAGGAAAATAAGCCAGAGGTGTCACTGCTGCAAAGCCCACCACATTGTTGATTGAATCTTTTCAAATAATTTTTTTATACAGAGGTTTTATTGTTGGTATTTGGTTGGGGTTTTGTATTTTCTTTTAATCAAGATGCTCTTTAGATAGCTTACATAAGGTGTTTTTTCCATAAAAACAACTTTTTGGTTTGCCCAAAATTAATAATATAGAGCATTAGTTCATCCACAGTGATTTGGGGCTCTGTTTTTCATGTGATGAATGAAGTCTTCACGTGAATCATTTATTGTAATTAACTCTGGTTTAAATAGGCCTTTACCTATAGGTTTCTTTATATAGGATGGCTTTTGACCCAGGTGTAATAACAGGCTGCCTACCAGGATAGAAACACTTATGCAAGCAAAAGGCACTGGTTACAAGCACTTTGTTTTCTGGCAAAAGTTGAGATACTAATTTGCAGGCTACATGCTAGCTTATGAAGAATTGAAATAATAATTTTTAAAAAAAGTGAAACAGCAGCTGGAACTGACATCTTTCTGCATGATAACTTTAATCTTTAGGTACTATTACCTAAAAATGCAAAACAGGAGACACCACCATCAATAAACTGGTGAACAACATCCAATTCAGATAGCTTTTTAATCCCCCCAAATGTTCAGTGTTATGTGCCTACATATATCTGCCTGTCCTCTAGGTACGCCCCTTTTTTTGAAGTACAAGGTTCTCATTTGGTTTGATTTTCCCTTTCAGGAAGGAGTGATAAGGTTTCTTGATACTCCAGCGCCTCAGCACGTCATTGTCACAGCCTCACCTGTGACACTTGGTTACCTGTGTGTGACCTGCCACACCTGGCAGGCAGAGGGGACCAGGGTGGCACCAACCAGGGGCTCCTCAGGCACGGACCTGGGGATGCACTGGGAGCCACTCTTTGGTTCCTGAGCTGGCCATAACAGAAAACAGAAAACAGACAAACTTCACTGCTCCTGGGCATAAATCTACTGCTTACCTCACCCAGTCTGCCCAGCTTCTGCTGGAATGTGTGGAAGGCTGTGTGGTGGCTGTGGCTGCTGCTTTCCTTTCCCATCAGTGTTTGTATCATCAGAGCCCCCCAAGCATTTCTTCACACAGAGAGATATCTTTCCTGAGCTCTTTTTAAGCCCAGAGTTTATCCCTGCTCATCTGGATTTACAGTCAAGGTTTGTACTTCTCTGCACCACTGCATTGGGCACAATGTGCTTTGTAATTCTGATTCTTTCACTGAATTGATCCCCTCCCTTCAAAACTATTTTTTTCTTAATGTATTTATTTTTTAATTTTTCTTGCTTTCTAGTGGTTCGTGTGAACGAACATCAGCATCCATCACCATTAGCGGCTCCTTCTTCAATTGAATTTAAACACGATCTACAAAATGCCTCAGCTCTTGGGATAGGAGCAGACAATACTGTTCCCAAAGTATAATTTTTCACATCCATCCGTTTCTTCACTTTCCTGTCTTTTCTTTTTCGATTTTCCCACAAAGGTGGCTTTGCCAATGGTCTTTTGCACAGCTTGACATTGGTAGCAGCCTTTCCACTTACCTTCAGTAGCTTTTGTTCTGGATCCCAAAACAACACCATGATGCCTCTTGAGAGAATATTCAAGGTGAAATCAGTAATTTTGGGTAGAAATTCTGGGGCAACCTGCTTAGCATTGTCAGCTCTGAAATACAAAAAAGGAATGTCTTTCTAGTTCTGAGCCTGTGTACACAAAGTCTTGAGCTAAATTGATTCTATCCAGCATTCCTGCGTACGCAGTATAAGCTCATAATGAACTCTGAAAATAATTCAAGTACCTCTGTTTCTGAACACCAATTACACTTATGGGGTGAACGTTGTTTTTGAGTTACAGTTTACCTTTTCATTTTCTCTCCCACTGCCTCGTTTTTCTCTAGAATAAGCCTTTCTGCTTCAAAATTTGACACATTTAGAGATTGTTCTTCATTAGCAGCTGTGCTCAGTGTCTGTGTGTTACATCCAATTAGATGTGGAGCAGTCATATTGACTCCAGCACATACTGAAAAGGGAGCTCTTTGTTCAGTCATTCTAGGAAATTTTTAATGATGAAAACTTGTTTTAATACTACATTTTTTATCATTAGATAGCCTGAGGCTTAGTGTAGGAAGTCAGTGTCTTGGATATAGCTTTGAAATTCAAGAGAATTACATGCAGGAAATTAGAGAAATATATGAAAATCAGCCTTCTCTTATGACTTTTCAAGAAGCAGCTGAATGAGAATTAAGATATAGTTTCCCTTATCCTGAGCTTCTGTTGAGGTAGCCTCTAAACTTTTCTGCCTCAAACTTGAGGTAGGCTCCCCTTTAGGTCTGTTATTTTTTAAGCACTGATCTATTTTTCCGGAATGATTTTGAGTGAAAAGTACCTGATATCTTTCACTTCTGTGGGTACGCCCAAGAATGTTCCATCTAAGTAAATTTTTGACCTGCCAGTGTCGGTAAACAAAAAAAGAAATCTCTTACTATTTAGTAGGAAGGATCAACAGTTATATTTCACAATCCTTCATTTGTTTCAGTGTTTGAGGGTTATAGTTTGCAGAATTATGTTATAAATGTAGAGAGCAGTGAGCACATTTTCTTGGTTTGGAGCTCCACTCTTAGGAAAGGGAAACAGATTTTTTTCTTGTTCAACAAGAGCAACACAAATTAACCTCTGCCATAGTATAGGTCCAGTAAATAAGAGAGGCATCAGAAAGACAGACTGGAGAAGAAAAGGAGTATTTATCCCAAATGCAAAGAGGGAGTCTGGGTCAAATGTGAGGTCTTTGTTTTCACAGAAAAATGTGCCTTCAGAAACTCCTGTGTGTTGGTTATGTCCCATCTCAGTGCTTAGAGAACTGCACAAGTGGGAAGAGACCTTTGTGGTGCCCTACAAGGACATTGCAAGCTTATTAAATATGATGCTTAAGCAAGGGAGGAACATAATTAATGTAAACAGGTACATTTATGACATAAACAGCAAATATTGGCCAGCTTTCTTCTAAAAGGATTAACGTGACTTTCCCTGTACACTGCATTTTTACTTAGAAATGGAAGTGACAGTTCTGCAGTGATTTGTCATGCAGATTTTTTTGACTGAACTTTAGCAAGAAGAGAGAATGTCTGAGGAGTTTGTATTCTCTGTGTCGTAGGTAATGCTAGGAAGAAATGTATTTTAGTGTTGGTTACTTTGATATTTGTAAAATGGAAATGTCTGAAAACAATTGCACATTATTTTAAAGAAATATTTTGTTAACATTTATAGTAAGAATGATTTTCCTCAGATTTTGAGCTATGGACCTTTAGAGAGAGGAAGGAAAGAGTAGAAAAAAAGGATTAAAAATTTGGTTACAAACTATTTTTAGTGGAGTAATTTCTGATAATTAAGGAAAGTAATTTAATCTCAAACTCAAGTCTCATAAATCAGAAAATCTGAGACTCCCATTATTCATGATGATTTTTCCAGCAGCAGAGCCATTGTTTAACTCCCTAAACAGGTCCAGGACTGTTGTAAGGACAGTGTGCTGCATCCTAAACTTTGTTAGAGAGTATCAGAGAAAATACTATTCCTGTCCCACTGAAAGAATCCTACTAAGAGTGACGTAGTGCTGTGAACATTTGGGAAGTAAAAACTGGGGGAAGTTAACTGAGTTTGATGCTCTTATATTTTGCAATACAACTGAATCCTATCTGGAGAATATCGTCATCATCTCCTGCTAGGGAAGAATGTTGATATTCTTATTTTTGCCTTTTTTTCTTGTAGTCTACAGTCTGAAAAGCCACACAACATGTCTGATTTATATCAATCTGGACATTTTGATAACATACTGAAACTTGATTACAAGTTCCACGTATTAGGTGACATGTTGAGTTGGAGGTTTTCTGGCTAAACACAAACAAACCAAAAATAATTTTCAGGCTTTAACCTTATTTCCCACTTGGATCCTGTGGAATGTGGCATAACTTGTTCTTGACTTCAATATGGAGTTATCTGGGTATTTAAAGGAAATAAATGTCCCACAAAATGAATCTTGCTACTTGCTTCACTGAAATCAGCTGAGTTTGGACGCTGGCCAGAAGACACAGTACAGCATTTGTCGTGGTGAGTGTGTGAACCTAGAGGAAGCGGGAATGGAGGGAAATAAACATCAGTGGCTTCTTTTACATGTGGTCAGATGGCACTTTTATTAAGAAATATCCTATAAATTTAAGGATGTTATTAGTATGAATAACTTTTTAAAATTTTTTTGGAGATCATGCTACCTTTATCTTGTTTCCCAGCCATTTAGGAAGACCAGAGAATAATAAGCAGAATTATTTCCTGGAATTTGTCCTCGCAATCCCAGAAGCATTTTTACAGAGCAATTTAAAACAAAGATGGCAACGCACAGAGCCAGATTATAACTTGTTAAATTAGCTGGTACTTCGAGCAGTGCAGCCATGGCAACCAGGAGAGGAGTGGACACCAGGCCCCTGAACCTGGGCAGGGTTTGTGGCCTGCATTGACTCTGGTGCTGCCATAGCAACACTCCCATCTGCAGCAAAGACAGAGGGTTTAAAGCCAACACCAGCAAGCCTCCATAAATTATAACTTTGAATTTCATAATAGACACACTCAGAGATAGTGGGTGTCCAACAGCCAGGAGAAGGAGGCAGATCTTTCTAGTTGGCTGCACCTTCCAGTAGATATTTATTCTTGTGGTAAAGAAAGGGATCTGAGCTGGTGTAGGTGTGCATGGAGGTGGTTTTGTCCAGACTAAACACATATTCTGTTTTTGATGATGAGCCCTGGTTTTTGCTGGATGAAAAACACTGCTCAGATTGGTTGTTCTCCTTGAATAGCTTGTATTGAATATACTGAATTCACTTGACAGCACTATTTTGTGATGAGGTAAATATACCAGAAACCCTCAGGCTACAGTTCTGCACTTGTAAACACAGGTGTTCATATATAGTTTGAAGAATGAGAGGTTAAAATACAGTTTAAGGAAAGTAAGGAATTTTGATTCTGTAAATAAAAATCCCAAGACTTAAGACTGGAGCTCATGAAGCAACACAATTTTATCTGAAGCAGAAATGGATTTCTCAGTAACCTGCTCAAAATCTCATAACCCTTTCAAGAAAACGTGATGTGATTGACACAGAAAACAGCCGCAAATGAAAAGATTTAATCACATTTTTGAGTTCACAGGTTGTAGAAATTGAAACCTGATGTTTTCTCAATCTCACCTGGTATATTGATTTCATTCACAAGGAGGTGGGGATGTGCCAACAGCAGCCACCCCATCCCCCTTCTGTAGCCAGTGGTGCCCTGTGGTCCAGCTGGGAGTGATTCCCGTGGCCTCTCAGCACTGACAGCTTGTTGGAGTTCAGAGCTGGTCACAATTTCCTTTCCCAGCCCCACTCCTACCTCACAGGGTATCTCACCTTCTCTGCTACTGCATTTCTGGGGACATCCCAAAGTATTTAACACTGAATACAATATAACCTTGAGTACATTATGCTGAATTTTTTTGCCACCATGCCCACTAAATTGCAAATGCTTGAAGATTGGCCTTTACCATGAGGGTTCTAGGACAGAAAAATGTTTTATGATTAATATGTTTTGATTTTTAATTATTGAAGGAAAGATTAAAATAATAGAAGTTAACAAAAGTATATCACACCTGACAGTTGTTCATTATTAAAGTATGAATGACCAGCTAGGAAAGTAAGTAGCATTTAAAAAAATGTTATGTTCTGAGAAGTTAATTAAAATGCTGTTGAATTTAATTTAAGGGAAAAAGTAATATGAAACCCTGTGTTAAGAACTATTATGAAGTTTAAAGTAACACGTGATCCTGCAGGCCTGAGGGGAAAATAGACAATTAAAAACTAAAATAGAATAATTAGGTTTTTATTATGGCCAATAATATGGCAGAGTTTCAAATTATCATCTGCTACTCCATGCCAAGGATGGAAATGGTTAAGAAAAGTACCAGGGAATATGAAAGGATGCTTTTTCTGTCAGCTTTCCTTTCTGTCCTATGTAAACTGTTTGTCTCCATGATGGCTCTACTGCACATTTATTGTTACTTATTGCTCCAGCAGTGTCCTTGTGCTGCTTTTAACCCTGCTCCTCTGTGCTGTGCAGTCTCGTCATTTGTACAGAACACAAGATGTGGAATCTTTTATTTGTGCTCTTTTAGAAATGTTTTTAAACCTATTGAGTCTACACATCACATATTTAATTTTAAGTGGTGGCAAGAACACACTGTTTTGTAGGGACTAAGGGAGAAAAATTAAGCCTGTCTGTTGCAGATGATCTCTGTTGTTTTGTAGAAGAATAGTTTTAAAAATGTTTTCACTTCTGGTCTTTATTCAGATATCGCACATTGCCATGTAAATATGTCATATATTTCCTCAATATATGGGGAATGAAGGTGCTATAATACATATATTTATGCATTTTTAATTTTTATTGCATTTATTTATTTCTACCATATTTCTGCTCTCTCCTTCTCATGTCAATTTGCATCAAACCACTACAAAATGGTTCCAAATAACACCACACCACTGCTTCCTGCACAGGTCTAGAATTAGGAACTCTGAAAAATATGTTTATTTAAATTTTAAGAGATGACTCCCCTCAAATATATAGACTTTTTTTTTTAATTAAATAATGTATAAAATTTCTTTTCACCTCAAATGTGTCGCTGGATGATACTCCTAGGATCTTCAGTCTGGGAGAAACAGTTCACTTTCAAATGAAAAGCTGTCCTTAAAATATGTTGCTGTTAATTGAAAAGTGACATTTGTTTGCAAGTGATTCAGTTGCAATATTTTCACACCTAATTTTCAGCATAATTAGATAGAATTATGGATCTGTGAGTCTTTTATAGTTGGAGATAGTAAAAGCCAAACTCACAGTAGGATTTAATATGATTATTTAAAATAGAAATTGTGACCACACCAGTGACCTGTGGTACTTACAAGATGTATGTTGTAATCTATAAAAAAATCAGCAGCGGAGATGTTTAAACTGCACATTGAATTTGCCTTAGGGAGTGTCCAAGGAACTTTTAAAAACAGCTAGTTTGAAACAAGAAATTTCTCTGTGGACTTTTGTGTATTATTTTCCTTGTTAATGGAATCCATTATTTGGTCAAATCCTCAAATGGTTCAGTGCTCCAACACAAACTTGGAAGAAACTGAATTCTGCCAGGAACAAGGCAATGAGTTGAGATATGAATGTGGGTGTGGTTTTTTGCCAAAGACTTTATTGCTATTACAATAAAATATATTTATCTACAAAGCAGCACCAGAAGTTATAGAAATGAAACCAGAATTTTATGCAAGCTTACAAGGCATGGACTTTTTCCAGATGATCTTGTGATTTGTTTCCAGCCTGCATTGAGATGAAATATGTAGTTAGCACTTGAGGTTCAAATTTTAGAACCTTCATTTTAATACAAGATCAAATATTTATTTTTATAAGTGTTTGTACTCTCTGTGTTTAGTGCCTTCTCAGATTTAATCAGCTAAACCATAAGACAGATGTACAAAATCCATGTTACTTGGTCATGCCTTTGCTGCAAACAATTGCAAGATAATTCTTACAAACAAAAATAAGGTTAGGTTTCTCCCAGTGAGATTTCTACTCGGTCTTATGAGTAACACCAAAGATTAATATTAGGGTCAGTCTATATCTGTGGTAATTATCACACCATTTTTTTCCTCTTTTCCTTTAATCTTCTCATGTTATTTTTTAATGTGGTTCTGCTCAAGTCAATTCAATTTCTCAGCAGACAAAATGCATGAAGCAATGCTGAGTTACTTTGGATCTACTGAAACATAAACTGGAAAACTCAATTTTCAAGTCAGATTTTTCAATCAGAAACACATGAGAAGAACAGTAAGTGAATTTTAAAAATCTTTATTTACAGAAATGTAATAAAATATACATCAAAGAGAACAAAAAATAAAGTGCCAAGTTGCTTTTGCTTTTTTTTTTGCCAAGCATGTACAAGCAGGGTGTGTTGTGTCTGTGGCTAGAGAGAAGGATTGAAATGCACATTGACAAAACAAAAAATCTAAGGGGCAGATACAGGGAAGCCATGTGGGGCTCTCCTTGCCTTCTCTTGCACATGACAGTGTGTTCTTTATGACTGTCTTTGAATGCATCCTCTCAATAATATCCTCCTTTTGTACAGTGTTGCCTGAAAAAATTGCCTTTACCCTGACTGTAAAATTATGAGAAGGTTTGAGATAAGAAGTTAGTTGTTTAGGGATAGGGTAAGCATCTTCCTGCAGGCACTTTAATTTATGATCTACCACACCTGCAAACTCTTTTTCCCTTGCTGGAGTGTGCCTTTTTTCACTCACTGAGAAATGGAGCATGGCTGAAAACCAGCAGCAGCCTCCAAAAAGGGCTTTGCCCTGTTGGTAAGTGGTACAGGTTACTTTCCAGCCCAGGTCCTTTGTGGATTTCACTGGGCAGCATTTGTCATTCTAATGTCGTGGGAGGTGCAGTTCAGGTGTTTTCTTCTTTGTATTGGCTGTACACTGTGATCCTGCTCATCTGCAGAGAAACAGCTTCTGAAGTTTCAGCCTAAATTCTGTTTTTTCTCTCTGAAATTTTGGGCCATTAGCTCATCTTCCCAGGAAGGAATAAAGTATTTCCTTTTTCCTTTATCCTTTTCTGAGGGGAGAGTATTTTTTCTAGCAGTTCTTGTGACTCATCCAGATACCCTGTCATGAAAAAAAATTGTATCTGCTCAGTGCAAGCCATATAAACACCCTGTGCTTTGCAATATTGTCTTCTACCAGGTCTGTCAGCAAGTTAACTTCAATTTCTACGGTGGTCTTATTGCTGAAGTCAAGAAGCTTTTAAGAAATAACTTCTACCCCTCCCTTCTACCAGAAAGAGTGGCAGCATACTCTTAATCCTTTCTTAGCTTTTACAGGTTTTGCACAATCTGTGAGTTAATTCATTCTCAAGTTTCAAACTCCCAGAGTAAGTAATGAACCTCTATCATGAAGATGATGGTTCTGCTGAGGAAATAGAGGCAGAATTAGTTACTGTGCCATGTCAAGGATGTGTGCATTGATCTGTTTGGTCTGTGCTAATTGCCAACTAAGCAGGTGCTGCAAACAGTCATGTGCTGATATGGATTCATTTCCACTGATTTAATACTATACTTTGTCCACAATATTTTGTTTCTCAGAGGTTTCGAATGAAAGCTTCCTGGGAGGTTAAAAGCTAAAAATGGCAGCAAAAATGCCATACTAAACTAATGGTTTTCCCATCATATTTCTCTCTGAAAAATATTACTGAATACCAAGGAAAGTCTATTGCAAGGCAAAGTGTTTAAGAGATTGTGGCCAGCCACAAAGGTTAATGTCCAAGTTAAATAGTTGCTGAAAAGAAAAAAGTAGAGCAGCTTAATGGATTGGAAATTGGTTGTAGGGAAAAAAAAGTAATCTTAAATGCGGCCTTGGAGAGAACTTGGTATTATGTGTTCAGTGAAAACCTTTTTTCAGTAAAGTAGGGATGTGCTTGGAAAGTTCAGTTTAGAACAGATAAAGGTGTACAAAAGACATTGGAAAACATTTATGTGGTTGAGTGTTTTTTGTGTGGTTGAATATTTTTATTCAGAAGATGTTGCAAGGCCCAGATAAATACATTCAGAGGGGAGCTTCCAGAGAAACTGCTTTGCAGTTATGAGACTGGGAACTGCCATGATTCACAGAGTTCTTGGGGGAGGTATACAGACACATGCAGTTTCATAACATTTAAGCTTGGAATTGATAAGGAAAAATCCTATTAATGTGCAGAGTCAGAGTAATCCTATTAATTATATAAGCACTAATCCAATTAGTTTCAAAGTCCTCAAGACATTCCACCAACATTTTCACCAACCTCCATAGCATTGCCATTAGAGACCACTGATGCTCCATTTCTGCTTCCCAAGGGTGAGAAAATTAGTACTATTAAAATAGTGTTCTAAATGTTATAACAAAACTTAAAATGTTTGTTTCAGTGTGGTCCATTACCATTAGTTTATTATCCATCCTGACCTGTTTTATCTTGTTAGTCTACAAGCTACAGTGTTAATAAGTCAACAGATGCCATCACAACCCACAGGTTCTTTTGGTTCACCAACTACTTTCCTATCTTAAATTCCCTCAGGCTTAACAAGAACTAAGCAGGACAATAATTAGTAGGATTGCATGGCACCACTTCTAATTGAGTTTGCCAGTCAAAGGCACAGTAGTGGAGAAGGGGGGGAAAAAATAGGATTGATCCTCTGAGCTGACTTTTATTGCCAGATCTTGCAGCCACTTACTAAGGTGGAGAGCGGGAACAAACCTCACACAGATAACTTTTTGATATTGAAACTTTTGGAGCTTTAGAGTCCAAATGGAGATAATGTTGCTGGGGTGCATTAGTGATTCATTACAGAGTCCAGTAGGTGTCTTCCTGTGAGTCAGAACATGAGTGTTCATCTGTCAGCAACTGAATTTCAACTGGTTTCTCTCACAGACTACATCATGTAGTGGAAACAGTTCTTGCTCTCCAGCTTGCCAGGAACTTGTGGGTGGCTCTTGTGTTTGATGTGACTAATGGTATTCTTATCTTCCCTCTATGACAAGTAGCGATGAATATTTTTCTGCTTTCTGAAGCTCTGTTTAATTTTAAGATAGTTTGTCTGAAATCAGGCTTTGAAATTACATTAAGAGGAAGGTGATAATTGCTTTGTTGCATGATAGAGGAGAGCACATTTTCTCTAATGATTCCTAGCTTTTCTCAGATTAAGGGATGTATTTAAGTAATGGTTCACATTCCAAGCTTGCTGTTGCTTGTTTGGCCGTCTCTGTTTCTTCTTGTATGAGCTGTAACAGTTGAAACTATTATTTATGTGCCTTTCTCAGGAGCTGCTTCATCAGGGTGACTCTTCTGTGAGTGACCTGTGATAGTGTCTGAGAATTGTGTCATTTTTTGACAAGTTGAACATGTCCAGTGAGTGTAGCTATTCCTGCCTGTACAAGTGGCTTCACTCTGCTGTTTCCAAACACTGTGATATCTCCCACTGCACTCTCTTTGGGGTTATTATTTATGCTTTAATAGTCACTGGTCCTCCTGAGCCCTGCAAGAAATGTTTTAACTGCTGTACCTTTAATCTCAATTGCTTTGATACAGGTATCTTTTATAGTGTCAATGACTTAGAGAAGTTTGTAGCTGCCCTGTGTCAATTTAACAGGTTTTTTTCCCTTGTCTCTTTCTCCTTGGACGGGCACATAATGTAAAAGCAACACACAGAGTAGAAATTTTAGTTCTTGGCCTCATATATCAGTATACAAATGAAGTCAAGCAGATATTTACATTAACATTTAATTGAATTTATAACAGGCTACCACATGTTACATACATTAGTAATAAGCGTTAACCAAAATTAAAGAAAACATTATGCACGTGCTCTGTGGCAGCATGACATGAGGAAAAGATCCCTCAGCTCTTGACATTGTTGCTGTTGATGGGATGAGAGGTGCAAATCAGCTGTACATGCTCATGCTTTTTTTTTCTTACTGCTCCCAATGGAAAGGGGATTTGGCCTGTTAAAGTTATCTTCAAGGTCTTCTTGAGCCCATTATAGGGAAACAGAAGCCTTGACAAAAAGAAGAATAATCACAATGAGTCTCAGTGTATTTTGGAGAACTTTACAGGCAGGGTTGGACCTGAAGCCTCCTGAAGTTAACAGGAATTTTCTGCTGGCACCACATGGCTGTGGATGTCAAAAGATATCTTCTGTCATTCAGGAGACACACAGACTACCTTGAGTGAGGATCCCATGGTGATAACAGCAGTAGGGAGAGCTGATTTTACTGCTATCTTTCAGAGTACTGGGGGTGGTTTCCAGGCCCTGACTTCCACTTTAGCTCTGTTTCCAATATATTCCATCTAAAATTCCTGCCTGTGTGAAACAACTCCTCATCTAGTGACGCGTTTTTATTTACCACTATACTCAAAAATTGCCAGCACATCTCTATAAGGTGGTGTTAAGCTTTTCTTGTTTTCCTTTTCTGTGTTGGAATTCTGTCTGTATACTCACTGACTCTATATACTTTTGGCTTAAATAAACTTTAGGTTTAGCATTTAGTAGGTCAAGGCAATTGGTATGTCTGACATCCCAAGGTTTGTTCAATAGCAATTTAAATTCTACATTTTCCACTTCTGCTGGGTAGGTTGTTGAGAATAGGACTGTTTTCAAATAAGATTGTGAATGGCTGTAACCAAATCCTAATGTCAGTCCATGAAATACAGTTATAAATGAAAATGTCAGAACCCTGCAACTTCCTGTCTGTACTTTAATGTCCTGGATGCTCACAGTGCTCTCAGGATGGTATTTGTCTTGTTATTTAAAGTAACAAAGTGTATCATATCAATAACAGCAGTGTTCTTATTTTAGGTAATGTGTTAATTTCCCTAAGCGTGTTCATTTCTGTGAATTGTCAGTACCCTGTCGCTTCTGAAGACTGAAAATGAATTTTAGTTATTCAGGTGGTGTGAAGGCAAAGAGCACCTGGTAGAAAGAAAATTATTAGAATTACTGGGCTGTCCACAACAGCCATAAGACCAATTTACCAGAATTACAACAGTTTATGGGGAAACTCTCAGCAATACTTCATGCTTTTGTCAGCTGAGCATTATCTATCTACAGGACGAAATAAATACCTCTCATGTTCGTAGCAAACCTTAGCAGGGGATTATGTTCAGAAAAAAGTGGGGTGCTGCTGTTTTATAAAGGATGTAACTCTAGGAACTGTGAGTTGCTCTTCTATCTCAGTGAGTTGTTAAATCTCATATTTCAGTGTCACAGGCTGAGCACCAAACCTGTAACTCAAGCATGCTGGAAATGGATGAAAATTTTGCCCCCATCGTAAATATTTATGTGATCCAGTTGTTTGGTTTTCTTCCTGCATTTTGTTTATGTTTATGCCAGAACAGCCAAATTCACAAGTTTACTAAAGAAATCTTTGCCATAACTATGAATTAACAAGATACATTAGTTAGGATAAATGTAAATAATTCACTACCAGCAAATTTAAAACAGGTAACCTTTAACATCAGACACCTTCACCAGTATCTCGTGGGTTCTGTGATTATTGATGTGTGACTGTTCAGTTTCACAACATCTTTTTGGCACTGAGAAACTTAAGCACTCCAAGAATATTTTAGAGTCTGTCATACATTTTTGCCATTATGAAGAATTCTGTAAAATAAAACCTCAAAATCAAACATTTTGTTCCATGTCTGATGTTTGATAATAACTTTAAAAATACACTTTTCTGTTTATTTACCTGTTCCCCAAATCAAAGTATGTAATGCCCACATGAGACCTCTTAATTTCAATTTGTCATTTGTATTTTACACGATAATTTGTTTTTCATTTTTTTTTCAGTACACCCTCAACTTGCCATAAAACAATTGTTTTCCTTATATAATTGAATATAGTATTTTTTTATTTTATATATATTTAATAAACATAAAACTCATTGTAACTGGAGAGGTCGGTGAAACTCAAAGTATTTGTTTCTCTGTTTCCATTTTAAGCTATATAGAATATATTTTAATTTGTTTGTTTGCAGCCTATATAATGATTCCCTACATATCCTATTACTTGTGCCAACCATACATAATTTTTGTCGAGTTCTTGCATAAAAGTATGTAAGATCTTTTAGAAGTCTTGCTTCATCAAATTCTGTTGACAAGCAAGTATTTTTGTTTGTGTTGCCCAAATTTTAAAAAAGCAGTAGAGCTACTGATTTACTTGAAATCCTCTGATATATTGCAAAAAAAGCAAGATGTAATGAAAATCTGTAAAGTCAGTCTTCATTCTACAAAGCACAAGTTTTAGAAGTGAAAGGGAGTATATTAATAATTTTGCAGATAAAATTGCAAAGACACTGAAGATGCAACACAGCTAATCTTGTTTATTCAATTAATAGAAATCTGAATATGAAACATATTCTAAGACTTAGAAAATGAACATTTTATGGTCTTTGAATTGGGCATCTGGAGAAATTATACTGTATAATGAGGTACTTTGGGTAATTTTCTGGTTCTTGGTCTTACACCATACAACTATTTGCTTAATAATCATACATAGATACAATGCAATCATATTGCTTATCTTTTCCTAGAGATGAAATAATTCAGCTGCATTTCTGTGACTTCCAATTATGCCACTGATATTGAGATTTAGATATGAGAGCTGATGGCTGGAAAAAGTACCTCTGCAACAGCAGTAGAAAAAAACAGCAGGAAAAAATAAATTACTTACATTTTTCAATCCTGCACTGCCTACCAAGCTTCTTATTTTTAATTAAAAAAGATAAATCAGCATCATTATATTCCACTATTTGTCTTTTTGAGCAAAACAAATAAAATAGTTGTGGCTATTATTTAAGTAATTAATTGAAGGCTGAAAATAACTAGTAGTTTCAAAGAATGAAATAAGTTACTAAGCATTAGGGAGAATGATAGGAGTCAGGAAAAAGGTCTGATGTTTGTATTAGAAAGAAGAGTTCATGTGTGTAAAAGGGAACTAAAGTGAAAGGTGGTCCCCATATGTAGCAACTTCAGTGAATTCAGGAGAGTTTAGGAAATAGAACTGCTGAATCAGTAAGAGCAATTTGTTACAGTTTGTTTTATTGATTCATCCTGAAGTTTTTTCTTTCTGCTGATGATTTGGTTTGAGGTAATTCCTCCTTACTCCCCACCAGAAAAGGCAGTTTGAGGTTCTGGGAACTCCCTTTCTGTGCTGATGCAGATGCTTTGACTCACCACCAAGAGCACAGCAGCTGCCAGCTCTTTCTTGTCATCCTGCCAAATGAGTATTCCTGGGTGAGGAGGAAAAGGGAGCACTGTTCCTCGAATTCTCATCTTTTCCCTTTTGTGCGGTGGAAAAACATCAGAAAATATTGATGGTCTTGAAAGAAGAGGTTTGATCTCCATTCACAGGTGAAAAATGAGCTGAGAGGCTGCACACAGTGTGGCATCTGCCAAAGTAGCTGGGCAAATTTACCTGGCCTAGAACATTTCAGATCTCTCCCCTGGGAGCTGTCTAAGGATGTACAAGGAGACGGTTATGTTGTGCTGTGTGTTATATTATGTAGGGGACTAAGAAAGCAAAACTTCCTTTAGAAATGCAATAATAGGATAATTCTAGGACATATTGCAGAGAGAAACAGGCGTGCACCCAGTGAAAAGGGAAAGAGAAGCATTTTATTGCAATGGTTGATTTCATTTTCTAGTAAATTGAAATCACAAAAAAACCCCAAAACAAACCAATGAGAAATAAACCACTCAAAACTAAAATAAAAACAACCACCAGACTACAAGGGAGCAAATTATAGGCTCCCTTAAGACCTAGAAACTGTCATGTCAGTCACTGATGTGAAAGGGACAAGTTTGCTTGAAAGATTGATGCCATGTTCCCATTCCACCTGAGTTCCTATTGCACAAAGCAGCTGTGCTCCTTCACTCAGGAGACTTCTCTGTATTGGTCTTCCCCCTGAAAAAAGCTGCAAGAGTCAATCTTGTCAAGGACATTACATACATATTTTTACTATAATTAAGAAGCAAGTTTGTCCTGCATAATACACACATAACATTTCCTTCAAACACTTAGCAGGGTTACTTTAACTGATAGATGAAATGAAAGAATCAAAACCAATCTGAATTTTTCATGTCTGAATGCTGGAGTTGTGTTTGTCGAGATCAATTGCTTGAGTTAAAATTCCTGTGAAGCACTCATTTTCTGTTGCACATCTCTGTGTTGCTTTCAAGGCAAATTTAAATGTTTTATACTTATTATAAAATGCTGGTCTTCTATTTCATTATAGATCCATTAACCCACCGCGTTTAATGATTTAACAACAGAGAGGCAATCTACTGCTTTCAGTGCTGAGCCAGTGATTTTTGAGAAGTGTTGGAGGTTTTGCTAAATGGTCACTGAGGCTGTGTGTTGTTCACATCTGCATTTGCTGTGCAATTTCACAGTACATTAGCTGCGTTCCTCAGGTATGCCATGCACCCATCCACACTGTACGTGTTCGATCTGCACTGGCACTGAAGGCTAAACTCGAGGCCTGTGGAACTTATCACCATGAATGGAATCAAGGCATTTCAGTAAAGGGGTTTAAAATTTCATTTTCAATCATAGAGTTCAATACTAAAAGGAAAAGTAGATCTCGAGGAAGGTCATGTGACTCTGGTCTGTTGTCTGAGCAGAGTGGACAGGCAGAAACATCAAAAATCCCTTGTTTTAAATTGGACATGTTTAGGGCTTATCCTGTCTATGGCAGCACTGGACAGCAATAACCTAATTCCCATGGTATTACGTGCAATAAAGGTATTTTATAGATTTTTCTTGGCAGTGCATTGTTCAGGTCAGTCCACTGCGCCAGTACCCTGGGTTAGACATGCCATGACAATAGAAAATAGCTCTGGTGTTGTTGAAATACCACAAATTTTAATTATCAGGGAAAGTCCAATAACAATTTTTTTTGCATTGGTGAAATCTGACTTGGTGGAGTTTTCTGGTGTGAATCAGCGATGGAGAGAAGTTTTGCATTTTCAGTGCATTTGCATCTCAGAAGAGATTAATATTCCAGCTCTGCCTTATTACATTCTCAGATTTGTAACACCTATGATTTAGTTTCTCTTTGTGTTATTCTATACGTGTGATTCTCAGAATGTTGCAAACAATTTTCTTGACCCTGAAACTACAGCTTGTAAACAAGCCAGATATTTTAATAACTCTTACTATCAAATGCATAGTGAAGCTACCCCAATGTGCAATATAAAACTAATTTCATATGTCTTTTAAAAATTACATAGTTATGTTTCATGATGTATGGTACAGGAATTTCTTTATTCTAATTTATTCCTGATAGCTGCTTCATCCCCAATACTTTTCTCATAAAAAGTGGAACAATCATATTAGAAATTTACTTCCTGTAGCTGGAGTGAAGAATTGTTAAACTTTGTTATGCAGTTAGGCCAATTTTTTTATTATTAAAATTATTATCTGGATATGCCCACTATTTTCTGGCTTGGCAATTATTAATGCTTGTGCAGATACACTGATGGTCCATAACAATAATTTTTTGCTTTCAAAAAATAGATCTGTACAGATGAACAGTAGTTTTGATGGGTTTCTTTCCCTCGTGTAAAAACAAAGCCAAAGCAAGCCTGGGATGATGGATTAGGTTACAGTCTCCTTATCTGCAAAGGAAGGATTTTCTAAATCCCTCACAGAGCAGTATTTTATGAGATCTGCTGTCCCAAGCCCAGCACTGGACTTGAGGGATCCAGCACCAGAGTTATTGGCTTTGGAGCCCTGTGGCTGCGGGCGGCCGAGGACCAAGCCCTGCAGAGCTCCCTGCTGGGGCCAGGGCTGGGGCTGGGTGCACGGTGCATGAGCCCCCTGGCTCTTCCCTGCTTTTTCAGCAGCAGGACGTGGTGCTGCTTGGAAAACTGGCACTGCTGGCTGTGGAAGAGGGATGGAACTCCAGGAGAAGAATAATCCCAAGTGACACTGACACTGCTGGCAGCACATTCCCCACAGCATCCCAGGGAAGCTGAGGGGCAGCGTTGGGGTTGTTCTGATGAGGCCACATGCAGAAGGTGAGGCAGACACAGATGCCCTTGCTGGGACATTGGGCAGATATGGACACAGGAGTCCAAAAAAAGCTGGACAAGCTTCTTTCACTGTCCCCCTGCTGTGGGCACGAGGCTGGGCAAGGCTGTGACTATGGCAGTTAAAATGCATTTCCCTGAAGTGCGATGTGTTAGGAGGGTATTTTTATACTACCTCACTGTGAGATTCATCTTCCCCCCGAGGTCAGCCAGCTTCCCAAAACCCTGCTCACTTTCAGACAGAACTTTCTGGAGTTCATGGCCATGACAAGTACAAGGCACACGTTAAATTTGCCAGCTTCCCTTTCCTTCTGCTCTCCCTTCTTGTGACCAAAACAATACCACATCTTGGCATCATTGTCTCCCACAAACTGGGTTTTATTTCACGGTTTCTACTTGGTCTGTTTTTGGCTGAACATCACAGTTTGGTTCACTGCATTTTTTGAGTAGTCTGATAACTACTTTCCAAGGGTTTATTTTCCTTCCAAAGAGAAAAACTGTTCATTTGATCATGACACTCAAACTGCTGAAAATTGCTGGATTCACTACTGTTTGTACCAGCTGAAGCTATGACTCAGTACTTGTACTTTTAAATGTTATTTAGAAATACAGTTTATTTATAGCATTGACACAGGATGTCCATAAAGGATAATTATTGAAATGTAGTCTTCTTTTATCCTTCAGCTATATTACTGATATGAAATGTGTGGAAAATATTATCATTTTAAATCATATTTTACATAGAGAGTTATCTGATTGCCACCAAAAGGCTTTGCAGCAGTTTTTAATTTAGACTTATGTATTTTTAACATGGCAGCTGGAGCACAGCATGTGCATGGCATATTAATAGAGGAGACTACTAGTCAGTTCTGTCTTGCAAAGAAAAAAGCAAGAAATAAGCAAAAATGTTTAAATTGCGTGTTCTGGATAAAAGCAACAGACACGGCCTGGCAAACTGGGGCAGTGTGCAGAGATTATTTCATTATTCCATCTCTGATTTGTTTTTCAGGGGCTAGCTGTCTTTTTGTTTGTTTTCAATTAAACTGCTGTGGTGTACATTGAGAGATCTGTCATTTATCTATCAAACAGAAAGTTGGGCTTGAAATGCAGCCTCTCTCTAAACTCCATTTTCAGTTGCTCCTCACTTTGCAAACAAGAAGTCCTTTTGACTTGAAATGCCCTGTATTTGATCATAACATTTTGGTGCTTTTTTGTTTCTGCAAACCTGGGTCTTATTCAGCCGGTTTGAAGGTAGTGTTTAAAAACAAGCATGCACTAACTGATTAAGAAAAGGTAAATAAATGTTTTAATTTTTTATTCTTTTATCCTGGAAAGAAAAAGAAAGGAAACGATGTAGAGAGATCACTATTTTTAGAGGAAATAAGCTCAGAAGCTTTAAAATAGTATGTATTCAGTTCTCCCACTCTCTCATGATACTCTCAGTGGGATTTTTCTGGTAGGCTTCTTTTTTCAAACTGAATTTTAAAATGTATGGGGTTTATAGGTGATCTGGTACATGGTATAAGTTTTTTGCAGCTCTTTCGTTGAATAGGGTGGGTTCAAAATGAGCTCTTAAAACTCAACTTCATCAAAGACCATTGAGCTTCAAAGAAGTGTTCAAGGCAATACTAAAACCAGTATAAAACCAGGGGAAAAATAACTAAAATTGCCTCTTACTGTTCTCTTTTTACAGAAAAAAAAGGAATCCTAATGGAAAATGCAAACAAAAATCTTGGTCAACAAAGAATTTAAATTTGGGGAATGCAGGGTATAGTTTAATAAATATATTTCAATTCTGGTCTAAATTTAACATCAATTTTCCTCTTAATTTTTTGTATATCAAATAATGTAAAGAGTGATTTGCAGAAACCTTTTATTCAAGAAGTGGTTACAGGTCTGAGAATCACAAATAATTCCTTGTCTTGTGATTTCCTCACAAATTCACTCCTTTTCTACCATGTTGCAATTACACATTCTTCACTTGTTTGGCCTGTATTAGTCTGGTCTTGGGCAGCTGAGTCTGTTTAACTCCCTGCAGGGGACCTGCATTATATTCCTGGCTTGACACTAACAAACTGGCCAGATTGACAAGTTTTTCTTCTTACTAGAAATAATGAACCTAAAGTGTTTTTGTAAAGTGCCTTTGAAAATTCGCATATGAAAAAAAATGTTGTATAGCATTAGGTGTGATTTATTTTAATAGGGTTCCTTTGCAGGACTGTGGTAAATCAGGGAAAGTCTGATTAAATGGATCTGTAGCACGACATCCTCTTTTCTTGAGCAAGCCAACCTCCCAAAATGTAAATACATTAAATGTCACTCTCATTAAATACACATCATGGAACTGCTAAGGAGGATTAAGGAAGAGCAATAATCTTCATCTTACTCTGAATAACTGCTAATGGTCAATGTGACCTGGACTCAGATTTTTATTGAAGAAGCTAAGTAAAGAGAAAATTTTCCCTTTATGAGCTCAAGTTGCCTACCTTTAAGTTAATGACCTCTGAATCAACACTTGATGGTTTAGCACATAAGCAATTCGGGCTGAGATGGGATTCTTTAAACACCTATTGACATTCTGAAGCTGTTTACGTTCTGACCTTTCATGACAGAATGAGTTCAGCCAGCGCACAGGAGAATGTCAGAATCTGCTGCAGAAACTGACAGCAATTATGAGACCAGAAAAGGAAACAAAGGCCTTAGGCAGTAGTTTTAGATTGCAGAGCAGTGGGCAGATTGTGGGTACAGTACTTAATAGTGAGGTGACATGCAGGTACCCTTTTAAAAGGTCATACCTGCTTGAGCTGGGAGTGGTTTGGTTTGCAGGGATGGCAGAGTCTCTTACTGGAGTGGTTTCCATTTGTGATGGCAGGCATTGCCTGTGTGATATTCCTGGAATGTGGAGATACAAAAAATAATATTTCTGGAGGCTGGATTGCTGTTTGACAGACTTGATGGGGTGTTAAATAGGGTTCATAAAATTATGATAATTTCCAGTCTGATTTCTTTACTGACTCTATGTCAAGATTTTAAACTTGATCATCAGCTGGTGCCAGTTGTTTGTTAATGCAAACCCATTCAAGCTGAATCACCTTGCTTAAACTTTGCAACACATCATTTTATATAGATATTGCCATATCTTCTGATGTACTTGTACTCCTAGTAATGGAAAGTTTCTTCAAAAAATGAAATGAGGATACTTTGACAACAATTGCTCAAATGTACAGATTCTCTGTTTGTTTTCTCTTCTCCATACTGGCCCACCTGTAAGTCCTGGAGAAACTCAGTGAATGTGAATCAGAGTTTTTAATTGTCCTCTTTAAAAGAGGGTGATGCAGGCACTTTGCTTGTCAATTGTTGTTCTTAGGAAATCAGAAAATCAAGTGAATATTCTCGAACTTCAGTGCCCCTCTTATTTGATTTGCCATCTGAGGGAAAAAAAGCCTTATAAGAACTGTAAGAAATGTATCAGATGAATGTTGCATCTTTCACAATTTTTCAAGTGCTTTTGATCTTGGTGGTGGTTTAGCAATGTAATAGAAAATGATGGGGCTCTGACAGCAATTATGTAGGAATTTTTGTGTCAGGCATTGAGAAATGCATCCTCTTTGATTTACCTGATACTTGTACATGGATTTGATTAGACGCTAAATTGTTTCTCTACCAAGTCTGGGTATTCTAGGACAAGCTGGGGTTACTCCTGACTGTGAGCTGCCCTGAAGGACCAGTCCATCCATCATGTGTGGAGCTCCAGTGCCACAGAAGTTCAGTTACGCAGAATTTTTCACTGGAATAACTTGGACATGCAGAAGGGATCTTGCAAGAACAAGATTCAAATACACAAAATGATCCCTCATTTCCTTAACTTGCATCAAGTATATTTTGCCCAGCATCCCTCAAGGATGTGAAAGGCAGGCCATGGCATGGTATCTTCAGTTTCCAGACAGAACTGTCAACTTCAGCAGTCATTCCCCTCTCGTGACTGCAAACTTCTTCCAAGAGGCTGTAGGCATATGCAGGCTTTTACACTCTTTTGAATTTTTAAACAATATTGATTTAATATAATCAGCTAAAACAAATCCACAGTGCTACCCTAGTGATATGAATAATACCTGATTTTCAAAAATAGAATATGTTCAGAATAGCTGGAATATTTTATGTTTCTGATGGGTTTTGAATGATATTATATTTATAGAACTAATCCCTGAAAAAGTTAGGCTTCTGAATTTTTTCCCTTTTTTTTCCCCTTAATAATTTCTCTTTCAGACTAATAAGAAGTCCCTGCAGGCAAGGCACTTCTGGAGGATTATTTCACTGCTCAGGTGGCTGTATGCACTTGACCTTCAGTCCCATGTGACACATACTTGAAGAATAGACTTAATCCTCTGAAAATGCACTATTTGTTGTGCCTAATGCTTTGAATATCACCTGCCTTCCTGCTTTTCACATCTTAAGAATTGCATTTAACTCTTATTTTGCAGAAGGACAATATAATCACAACACCTACTGGAATTATTGTTTGATTCAGCAAAGAGTGAGGATAGTCATTTTATGGCAAACAGAGTGAAGGTAGGATAAGGCAAGGAACAAAGTTCTCAAGGTCAGAAGGAGAATCTCCTCTTCTGCTGCTTTATGGTGCCAGAGGAACCGAAAGCACCTGAAGGCAGCTCCCTTCCCTGCCCCACTAATTTTGTGCAGACCAATCTGCCTCCTGGGAAAGAGCTTCGAGGGCATGTTCAGCCACGTTGGGAAATCATGGAGCAATGTTTGGGTTGGGAGGCAAATGGCAGTGGAGATTTTCTAACTAGCAAGTTTGCATAGCAGATTTTTATTCACAGAGTCATTTCGTCTGCCTCTGAGTGACCCAAGCGCTGTATCAAGCCGGCTCAGGGGAGAGTAGATGTCACAGTTAAAGCTGAATTTCAGAGCCTGGAACACTCAGGCAGGGTATAATATTTGCTGAGGGACACTGGTGCTTTGATTACACGTCACAGGAGGGTTCTGCACTCTGGCAGCCTTGAGGGTTGTGCCGCACATCTTCTCCAAATGGGATCTATGTGCAAAGACTCCGTAAAGGGAAGGATGGCTCCCCAGCTGCCTACGGACATCAGTTGATAGTTTTAAAGCATTCCTCCCCATCCTGAGAGCAGCAGTGCACAACCACCTATCAAATCCTCTAGCACAGAAGAATCTCTTTCTCTTTGGAGGAAAACAAGTAAAACCAAGTGAGCAGTGAGACAAGCTGAATGTTCTCTGCTTCTGATTAATATCAAAATGTGCAGCGTTTTTCCCCCTGCGTGTTTCTCCTAAGAAGAGTGGCTCATGCAGAACAAGAATTTTTTTTTTTTCAAAATCAAGTGCTGAATAGCTGCAGTGAACATCTCACTTGCACCACTTGTTAATGTCTAGAACAAGCACCAAGGAACTTTTTGGGATATTCATCATGCCTGTGTTGCTGTCATCCACCTGCTGGTATTGTGACCAACAGGCTTCCCATGTCCCATTAGCCTGTTTGAGACCAAACCCATTGCACTGAGGTATGACAATGCCAAATGATAATAGGGTAACTAAAGTTAGTGTGTTTTTAAGTTTAAAAGGATAGGTTTTCCCATGTACCAGATGGCTGCAGTGAACCACTTAGAAGCAAAGTGAAAAAAGGTTGGTTTGTCTTTGGGATGAGGTATTTAGAAGCACAACTGTCTTTGAAGCCAGCTGCAAGGAGTTATAAGTCAAACTGCTGCTGAAATGTTGGCTGTACATCTTTTCACTTAAATTACTGGACTCCATTTGTCTCACTGTGGTCCAGGGTTCTTTTGTTGGTGGCAGTGATTTCTCACTTCAGCCCACAAGTTAAGCATCCTTGCTCACATGTCAAGCAGCAGCATACTAATGAGTCAAAATAAAATCTGTGAAGGGTGATAAAAGGGAAGTTTAAACTGGAATTCTAACTTTATAAAAGTCCAGAACTTCACAGATAATTGAGCTCAGATTCCTGCCCTTTGGTGCAGGGGAATCCTATAAGATGATGAGTTTGCTGCCAGTTGCTCTAAATCTTCCCAGATTTTATCTAGCATTATTTGCTGTCTTTACAACTGAAAAATATTGTATGCAATACATGATTTTACAAAAAACCATAAAAATAAAAAAATCCAAAATAAAAATAACAGAGAGGTACAGTGTTGCAGCATTCTTGCCCCTATTACTGCTACTTTATTAATGCATTTATAAGGAAAAAAATTAAATATTTATAAGGTTTATTCTGACTTGGTGTGCTGATATTAATCACACTGTCACGTGATAAGGCTGGAGCAGAAAACACATGTATCTATATACATGCTGCTCTCTGAAATTCTAATTTACTTTACCCAATAACTTAATAAATATCATGCATTGCATGTGAAAAACTGAATTAGGGAAATATGATGATTGAAGAAATAAAAAAGCAGCAGTTTCATCACTAAAGCTGTGGGGATGAGGCTGGGATACCTCTGTTCCTATGGAGGTTGTTACTCACATTTATACCTTCTTGTCATCACCTCTGTGTTTTTACAATATAAGTGATTTTACATATGATACCACTTTTTCTCTTTGCTATGCCCCAATACCAGTTCTAGCAAACTCTCAAGGTAACATTCCTGTAGTAATTGACTGCTTGTGTTGAGATGCTGGAGGTCTTTGGCTTCATCCTGTGCCTTGTATTTCCGAGGTCTCTGGTACCATCTTGTGCTTACACTCTGGGCACCCCTCCTTTGAAGGGTGGCGGGCATGTCATCAGTCTTGCTGAAATGCTGTGGCTCTGTGCAAAGATCCAATGTGCTGCTTTAGATGAGAATCTAGACTGATGCTCAGCTGGCATAAATCAGTGCAGCTGCACTGACTCTGTCAGGACTCCACTAACTTGAACCAGCTGAATATGTGGTCTCTCTTCAGATGTTACTCTCTCCCAGCAGTTGTGGAATTTGGTTAACTTTTTCTCTAAGAAGTGGTACAGTTTTGCACACTGGTACTCACTGAATTTGGCACTCTTGTTAGAATGAGCAGCCTCAGTTCGTTCATAATGAATATCAATACAGAATTGTTATTCATTATCTCCTATTTCTTCTGGGTTCCTTACTTCACACCAAATGTGAGACTCACAGTGTTGGATCCTGCCAGTGCCTTCATCAAACCTCTATGGTAATTTTTCATTTTCTGAAAGTTATTTAAAATTCTGTTTTGGTGGGTGTGAATAGTGAAAACTAAAAGTCGTGATCTATAGAGCACTTCTTTGGACAAATTGTTGATGCCAGGTTGTTTTATGCTACAGAGTACCCAGACAAAATTGCTGTTCTTACTCAAAATAAAAAAAAAAAATGTGGAAGATACTACTGATAACCTCTTATCATTATGACTTTGGAATTGTCATTTTATATCTTACTTTGAGATTGTACTAGAAATTCGATTCTATAGTTAATTGATGTCAAAATGTTGACTTTTCTACATGGTCTAAAATCTGCACATTAATTCTTAAATCACCCTGTAAATTACTATGCCAGACAAAGAAACAGAGTTAAGGTTGGAGTTTATTAGAACAAGGGGCTCCTTAAACACATTCCCTTCAAACCAATATTTTTTAACATTCTTTCAAACTTATTTGTACATCTCTAGGGATCAAATCACTTTGTCATCCTATCCTCCACCCAATTCAGTCCTCTTGCTTGATTTCAGTGCCAGCTTGCCTAATATATTGGGCTGTTGTCATGATATCCTCTGGCTGAAGCCAGGCAAGATAGAGCTTTTTTGCATATTGAGTTAGAAGAAGTTAACCTCAATTAGCTTAACAAGCATTGGTGCCTGAGAATCAGCTCTGGTGCAGCTGTCCCTGTTGCCGGTTGGTGGCTGCTAAATCAGAGCTGTCCCCAGCTCTGCACGGTGCCTCAGGGCTCCTGCCAGTGAAATGCAGGCGGTGGCAGGCCGGTGTACCCAATAAAGTAATCCCCTCCCGTGTGCATTTGAACAGGAAATTATGCCCATCATTCATTTGGAAAGCAAGGCAAGCTTTAAAGTGTGTTTTTCATCCCAGCTGCGATGTGGTTTAAAAACTAATCTACCTCAAACTAATGCTGTTCTGTAAGTAGAGTCTGTTGGGATTTTCTCCTCAGTTTTTAACCTTCCCCCTTTAATATGCTTGTCAGAGACTCAGTGTAGTTTATTGCAGTTACACAGGCCCTGCCCCAGTGTTTGTCACAAGTCTGCAGGGTAACCCTGAGCAGGTCACCTGTGCTCCTGCAACCTGCCTCTTCCTTCTGTTAATGAGAGCACCAAAGCTGGCACTGCTCTAAGATCTCCCGGAGAACACTGAAGTTTTATTTAACAATAGAATGCTTCACATCTCCTCCAACCCGTTTGTATTGTATCTTTCATTCTTCACTCTGCTTTCATTTTTCTGTATGCATGGCACTGAATCTGGGAGGATGGCAAGGAGCTATGAGCAGCTCCTGACAGGCAGCCAGCAGTGCTGGTCTGGAGTCCTGACATGACACAAGTCAGTGGACTTAAGCAACCCCCTCCAAAACAGAGGATCACACCAAAGGTGTATTTATTATTACCCTGAAAGCTTCTTATATTGTTTATCAAGCTGACACCTTCACATCACTTATCTCCAGGAGACTCTGCAATTTGTATGATGCCTGACTGACAAAACTCAGGGCTAAGGATGGGCTCAAATGCTGTGTTGACTTAATTCCCAAGTCCTCTTGTTAGCCTTGGACTCAAGTAAAGGTCTGTACAGAGGGTTAACATTTGTCCCTCAATCTCTTGTTTATATGTTTGTTCTTGTATTTCCTTACAGCAAATATTCCCAGTAACTCTGCCTTCTGATGAAATAATATTTGCTTTATGATTGTCTGAGAATAGCAAATGTGTTATGTATAATCACATTTGGGAGAACATAATTTGAGTTTAAACAAGTTATTTTTTTTCCCCCAGCAGCTGTATAATTCAATTAACATTAATGTTAAATCTAGATATCACTTTACCTCTGCTGCTCCACACAGGTAATTACTTTCTGGTTAACTTAAATTTCTTTGTAGCTGCAGTGATGAAATTATTTTAATTCACCTGGAGTATTAAGTCTTGTTTATAGAACTAGTGACTCCTGTGTCTGATTCTGTACCTTCTAGCACTGTCCTGCTTATGAAAACGGTGTGATTCCCTCTATTATAAATACTCTGATTATAAACAGTGTCAAAATGCATGGATTAAGACACTCAGAGTTAAGGAATTATGACTCAAGAATGGAGTCTATGAACATTTTTTCCTGTCCCTAAACGGGATGTCTGTAACCTCAAACACAAGGACTCTCACAGCAGTTTTGGGGTGTTACTCTTACTGAGCTAAGAATGAGTGTAGGTGTCTGTCCGGGTTGTTGAGCATCATAACCCAGAGATATCAGCTAAAATCCAACCCTTGATCTTTATGGTGTGTGCTGATTTTGACTGGGACACAGTTCATTTTCTGAGTAGTGGCTGGTATGGGGCTGTGGTTTGGATTTTTGTTGAAAATAGTGTTGCTAAGACAGAGATGTTTCAGTTACTTCTGAGCAGCTCTTACCCAGAGCCAAGGCCTTTCCTGCTCCTCACCCACCCCACCACAGAGAGGCTGGGGGTGCAGCAGGAGCTGGGAGGGGACACAGCCAGGACAGCTGACCCCAAGTGACCCAGGGGATATCCCAGACCATAGGGCACCATGCTCAGCACATAAAGCTGGGGAGAAGGAGGAAGGAGGGGATGCTTGGAATGATGGTGTTTGTCTTGCCAAGTCACAGTTACAGGTGATGGAGCCCTGCTGTCCTGGGGATGGCTGAGCACCTGCCTGCCATGGGCAGTGGGGAATGAATCCCTTGTTTGTGTCCCACCATCCCTGACAGAGGTGGAAGAGGTTTTGTACTTTTGTTATTAATGCCCAAACTTTACAGGAATTGGCGTGTTCCTGTACGTTGGTTTAAACAAGTTTTCTTCGGCCCCTTTTTGCTGAAACAACTTGCTAGTCACATCTAATTCTGTTTGTTATTTCAATACAGCTCTTCTCAAAAGTTAGTCTTTTAACTGACAAGATTTACTGGAGTGATATATTGACAAAAAGTCAGGGACTCTGCCTGAGTTATTTTTAATTTTTTTTCTGGTATTCTCAGAAGTACTTTCAAAATGGAGAGCTTCTTTTAAAATACCAATTGATATGTAAAAGCCACAAAATATACACTTCAAGGTATAAACCCAGTTTATTCTTTGATAAATGGACCTTTGGGGAAAATCAATTGCACTGCCAGGCGGTAGAGTTTAATCATGTCTTTTGAAAGGTCAAATGAAAATGAAAGGTCATACTCGAATTTATGCCTTCTCAGAGGATGAATATTTTGTATCCAAAACTGTCTTTGACCGTACCTCTCTATATATTGTGTACCTATACCCATATATCTATATCTATGTGTATTTATACACTCTACCACCCCCAACAAATGCCCTCTTCAATGCTTTCTGTCAAAGCCATCTCATCTTCAGCTAGTCAGATTTATGATTAGTGACATATTGAAGGATATATAGATGCCTTCTTGTGGGGGCATAACAGATCTGGCAGGAGCTCCTCTTTTTGCCTTAAAAGTAACTAAAATTCTCTTTGAGGAAGAGAAATAAGAACGAGGAGAGAAAGAAACCTTGGGGCGGCTTTTTCATAGCAATTACAAATAATGCAAAATCAGTCTATTACCTAAGCCTAAAAGACCTAGATTCATCTAAAATTGATTCAGAGAATCCTTATTTGCAACAACCCCACATTGTATTTTGCTGGGGAATGAAATTTTGATATCTCTGTCCTTTACCATGTAATAGAACATAAGGTTGTTCTTAATTGTTGCTCTAGGGGTAGGTTTGCAGATTTCCCTCTCAAATTTAATCTGTTCTTGCATGAAAAATGAAACCAAATGCTGAAAAATGAGGAATGTTCACATTTGGCGGCGTAAAAATCTCAACGTGAGAGGCTTGGCTTTAGCTTTTAAGGTCTCCAGCTTCATATTGCAGAGAATTTTCTTCAGTGCAGGCATGGCTAGCTGCTATTAAATGGTCTATTAGGTAAGAAGTCAAATACTAACAACAGTAGTCGCCTGTGGCCTTGAATTTATGATTTCTTTAAAATCTATAGCACTGTGTAGGCTTTGATGAATGTTTACCACACTCACTGCCCCTGGAAGTGAATCCATCGACAAATTTGTGCAGAATGGAGAGGAAAGTTGCCCAACTGATGGCATTCCAGCTCTTGCAGATCTTCCGTCAAAACCCATTTGTTTTTCTTTACACTGCCAATTTCTTAAATGGAAGCAGCTTCTGAGAGTTTATGCATTTCATGCCTTAAATTCTATGTTCTTTATTGAAAGGACTTGCCCCTTGTTCACTGGCTTATGTTTGATAGTGGCTATCTCATCTGCTACGGACCTGTGCTAATTAAATTTATGCAAACTTCGCACTCGGTGCCAGTGGGACTGACACTGGAAGTCTAAAGAGTTTGTGCGTGAATTTCTTTACAGAGTTGCTGCTTTTACTTGTGAGGAGAGTTGGCATCATTTTGAAAATGGTGTAGGGTCTGTAAGCAAAGTGTGCCACTTGTGAAGGTTGGGTTTACAAGCTCAGCTTTTCTTGTGTGCATCCTTGTTACTATTCATCTTCACTGATCCTTAGACAGCAATGCAGAATTATTTAGATCCTGTTTTCTGGCAACTTTCTTCTCCTCCTGTGTCATCGTACACCAAGACAGGCTGGTGTAGGAAAGACCCCAGAGAGCTACCTGTCAAATTCCATCCCCCTGAGACGAGAGTACGATGCTGTGATACACTGGGGATGTGAGAGATTCTGTCCAGTGAAACCTCTGAGCAGAATGCTGAATCTCAGTTCAAATGTTTAAATTCTAATGGCTTCAGTAGTAACTCCACGAGTCCTCTTCTCAAACTTTGGAACAGGAAAGCCCTTCAGCTTTTAGTGGAATCTCTCCCCGACTCTGCAAATGGAAGCAACGCTGGTGTGGTAGCAAGTAGAGATTCTGAGGGGAATGGAAAGCTGTTCTTTTATTGCCAGATTATTTTATTTAACATAAATATTCCCTGACAAATCAGGAGATGATTAAGGCATCCCGGATCACTGAAAACTTTTGTCATCATTATCATTTGTAGAATCTAACTGGATATAATTTTACAGAGAATTTTTTTTCCTCCCAATAAAAAAGAAGCAATAAAGAACTCATCAACTAATACAGCTAACACTCCATATTTCACTCCTAGACTGTTCTAGTAATCACTTATCATGCTGTGCTTCATCCTCATGTAGCCTAACCCCTGGGCAAAGAGAAATAATCTATTTCAGTTTTTAAATCCTCCTGAAAGTAAGTGAACTTGATCCAAAAAATGGTGAAATAATTAAAAAGGCTTCCCTTCGCCTTGATGTGGGTTTTGGATTAGACCCTTTTTGGAGAAATAAAGTACTCATCTCATGAATAGACTATATTTTTTTTTATAGCATTGAACCTAAGAACTGAAATAATTTAATAGTGATTCCTACAGATCATCAAAGGTCAAGGTATTCAGAGGTTTTGCTGGGCCAGATTTTCCCTGGAAAATTTTTAACACATTTGCCCAGAAGGGCACTAGGCAGCATCATTTTTTTTGTTCTCCCAGGTGGAGTTGCTTTCTACATTTGCTCTCTCTTGCAGCAGTTGGGAAAGCTGAATGAAAGGTAAGGGAGAGTGTTAAAAGGTTGGCTGGAGGCCAAGCTGAAATAATATAACACTTTGGGGAAACAGTGCATGTTGGACACTTTAGATGTGCATTAACCACATAGGAGGAAACAGCTACAGATGTTGGGAGGTTAATGACTGTGAGTGAAACAAACCAGCAAAGGTGGTGTCAAATTAGCCTACCTGACTGTGTCTTATGAGCAACTGAAACACTGATATGGATTGTGGAAAGCAGTTAAGTATAGACTCAGTCTTGATAAATAATATGCTAATTATCTTAATAGTTACATTCAACCCAATGATATTAATTAGGTACATCTTAAAATTCAGTTTTATCATTTATTATCAGCAAAAGTCACAGTTTTCTGAATAAAAAAGTTAGTCTGTTAAAATATAAGTTCCACTTCAGTACTCTGGCCAGTATGGCAACATATATCCTATTTCATGGCAGAGAGACTCAGATCCAAGCCAGATCAACGAGACGTGGCAGAATCAATGTACTTAATTTCAGAGACATGATCCTGCACCCTGTGACATTACTGACTCTGCAGGCATCTTCCCTTTAGGTTCTTCACACATCTACAGCCATGCCAAGAACTACCTCACATTCCTTGGGGATGATTGGATGCGAATCCAGTCAGTGCCCTGATTAAATCTCTATGGAAATTTCCTGGTGGAGATTCTCAGGGTGCACAGGATAGGTAAAGGATCACAGACAAGTTCCAGCTGCTCATTCTTTAATTTGCACCCTAAGGAAGAACTACTACCCTCCTTCCATATACTAATGCAGTGGCCAGAGGATTTGCACAGGAAATGGGAGATCTGAATTGGTTTTCCTTGTCTGCCAGAAGGATTTAAGGCCATGGCTTCTCAGGACAGAGCTACATTAAGTACAATTTGTGTGATATTTTGAAAGAAAAATGTGTTCTTCTGTCCATAGGGCAGGAAAGGAAGAGCTTCCGAGGAGAAGGTGTAATCTCTCACAGCACTGAGTGAAGGCTTCCCTCTCCTGTCTCTTACCCTCTGTGCAATCACTTCTGTCAAAAGCTTTTCTTGATTTGCTAGAATGCAGCAGTTTCCAACTCTCGGATTTTGGATGTCGTTCAAGGAGTTTAACTCCCTATATAAAACATACCTCAGTGCCTAACAGGATTTACTACACCCAAGTCTAAGCCCCTATAACAGAAATAAAACTGCAACTAGCTCAGGTGACTTGAATCCATTACTAGATCTGCAATTAGTAGATTTACAGCAATTAGTAAAGGAGGAAGTTTCTCAGCAGAGGTGTCAGATTGCTGTGCACATAATGCAAATCCTAATGATCACAAGGAGTTAAGATGACCCGTGCATGCCAGACCACTGTTGATCCCGGCCCCAGCTTCCCCCAGCTGATTTTGCATCATGTGTGCTGGAAATCGTAGAACAAAGCTCTGCTCCTGCTCTGTGCCTGTCCCTCCTCTAAGCCCTAAGAGTTATCTGACCTTTTCCATTCGTGGGTGGCATGCATCCAGCTGTCCATCTCAGAGGCACGGCTTGTTTTATGTGACAAGGGTAAATGCACACCGAGAGAATCTTAATCTCACAGGATGAGGCTTTACTAACTGTTGTCTCAACAAAAGCTTAGCAAGGGCTAGAGATTTATAACTGGACTGCACTGCTGACTTCATCAGGAAAGATGCATGAACCTCTTGCAAGCTGTAATCTATGTGCAGTAAAACCAAGGCACCAGGAGTTACTTTGCTTTTTTCAGGGTCTCATGAGCATGGGAGCCTCTTTGATTGAAAGATTTAGTGTGCCTGAGACGTTCATGAAAAATAAAGCACTTTTGAGACTCCAGTGGCAAAATGGATGGGTAACATGAAGTCAGATTTTTCTTTGCCTAAATTGTAATTCCCCTGATAAATGCTTGGATTTTTTACATGCAGGTCCTTAACCTCAGGTCATTCCATTGCTGCTGAGAGGAAACATGTACTATCTCAGTGCTGGGTTAATGGAACTATGAGCTTTTTGAAGCATGAATAGCATTTGCTGTTATCTGGCTGAAGTGTACTGTCCAGACAGATTTTTCTTGTGGTTAACCATCCTCCACTGAATAAAACACATTTTGACATGTCTATATACTGTTTTATGTTAATAACTATTTAATCACTTTGTTGAAAATAACTCTGTAACACACCCCTCAAAGTTCTGTTTCCTGTCAGCCAGTGAAATCATCTAATTTTCTGATAATTTAAGATATTCTACCACACATATTTCCTCTTCATCAAGGTTTAATTCTGTTAGACTCCATTTACATGTACCTAATCTGACTAATTAGACAGGATGTCCTAATAGTCAAACTTCTGAAGAACTCAGGGGATAATTTACGTCTGCAAAAAGGCTGTTATATCTCAATTTGAGATTCATTAAAACACAGGAATTTTGAAATCTTGCTTAATAAAACTTTTAATCTTTGCATCACATACAACAAAATTAATCAAAGAGGATTTTTTTTTTTGTATAACATTAATAAGTATACTCTCTGTATTTCCTCTTCTGTGTCTTCTTCAAGTCTTGCATCTTGTACATCCAATGGCACTGCCAAGATTCTGACACAGAGGTACCTTGGGGTTTTCATGATGAAGTGGAAAGAAATTAAGAACTGCTGGAAATCTGTGAAAGAAAATGCAGCACAACTGAAAAGCATTGCGAGGTCAGGTTGCAGAAGTGTGATCCCACATGTGGGTGGAGGCAAGGGAAAGTAGCTGTTAGATTTACCATCGTATTTTTGCCTGAACTGATAAAATCAGCCTGTCTGTTCAAAGCAAGGTAATCAGCACTGCAAAACCTGGTGAAACGTTTTCCTCGAGGGAGGCACTGCAGGGTGAGGTCACCACTGTTTGTGGAGGAAGGTATGGAAAGGTTGGAAGTCATTTCAAAATACAGAGATGGCTGCTCTTATTAACTTCATGGGCACTTGTGCTCAGTGCCCTTTGTGTCCTGCCAATCCCACACTGCCAGAAGGACTATTGGGATACCCAGTTCTGTGAGCTGGCCTGATCAGCCATTCAGGTACAGCTCATGTTTGTGACAATGGGAAAACAGGAGATGGCAGAATAAAAGAACCATGTAGGAAAGATATTTCACTTGAGCAGGTAAGGATATAGCATTGCTGTGCTTCACTGCTCAGCATGTAAAACATCTGTTAAATTCCTCTGTTTTCTGTGTCCTTGTTGACATTCACAAGTTATTAGACAAGTGTATGCTAGTAAAATATTCCTGTTTGGTACTGTATACTGTAATTCAGTGCTTCCACTTGTTTTAGCAGCTGACATAATAGAATAATTTCTACTGTGATGTCCTCCAGTTGTCCTCTGCTGAAATCTAAGCTATTGTGCTGAGGGGCTGAATACAAAAGGTAATTTTCAGATAGATACATCCCATGAAGCCTTAGCCAAAACTTCTTTGCATGTACAATAGATGCTTACCAGACTTGTAACCTCAAAACTTGGTTGTATTTAAAAACTGACAAAACAGTTATTTCTACTTTTTATATACTGCTGCATGTGAATATCTCTAAGTGAAATGGAGACATCACTTCAGCCTTCAGCATGCTGTGCATGTATCTCTGCCTTGGTGTGTGCTGGTGTGTACATAAATGCCCTCTCTCTGTCTCTCTCCACCCCCATAAACACACACAGTGTGGCTGTTCAGCCTGTAAAGAAAGAAATGCAGATCTGCCATTTTGATGTGTGCATTGGTTTAATTTAATTGTAACTGTCATTTGGTGCTCTGGCATAATTTTGAAAATTACAGTGAAAAGTTCATGACATTTTATAATAGAATAAGGGAATATTATTATTATTATTATTATTATTATTATTATTATTATTATAGGAACAGGGAAAGATTGGTAAGATTGCTACTGCTTTTATTACAAAATGAAGGCTAAGTCATAAAAAGGTGTTGAATAGACAGCTTAGGAAGCAGGGAGAGTTTTCTAGAGCTGAGATTATGCTGCCACATGACTGTTTCTCATTGCTGAACTCTTTTCCCTCACCACAAATCACATCAATGAAACAACTTCCATGTAACAGGATTCCTGAAAGCAAGAAAGTGATTATTTGACAAAACTAGATTTCTATTTTTTAATTATTTGCACAGTATATACATGTTTGTTTGTTTGGTTTGGTGCTTTTATACTTTTTGAAGGATCCATGTTGAAAGAGCCATTGTTTCTTTCAACGTGCAGAATTGGAGCAGAGTAGATATCTTCATGTCTTTTAGAAAATGAAATAGCTTTCAAATCTCAGAATTTAAGTGGTGCTGTGATACTGCAAGAGCACATGTAGCTTCTGAAGGTACCAAGATAAAAGATAGAGCTGGGACATTCCCTATGGCGAAAAAGAAGGGAACTTTGTATCTGATGTGCAGAATTTACCTCAAGTACCCAGGCTCAGAGCCTGGCCTCCTTGAGCAAAGTCTCAGCCAAAAGTGTAGTTTATACAGTACTTTGAATATTCTAATGGCTTTCATGGATATACAGTGGGTGAAAAAGAGGTGAGGAAAGAATGCAAAGACTTTCTTTTATTTGTTTCTCGTGTAGCAGCTTCCTGCTTTGACTTTTCACCAGGATTAAAGCAACTAAACATGATCACTTTACCACTTGGTTCTCCACGTGATTTTGTGTATGATCAGCCAAAGCTTTTTTTCTTTCTTTTTATTCTTTAGCTTTGATCTTTTATGATCAAAACCAGAAAAGATAAGTGCACAGATGATGCATTGCTCACAGGATCAGAAGTGTATGAAATTGGGAATAAACCTTTAGCCAAGAGTTACTTCAAACAAATTGTGCGTAGCAGGTAAAGCTGAGTAAAAAGAGGTTGCTTGTAAGAGGGAATGCATGTGACCCCATTTTGGGGCCAAACCTTCACAAAGGCATGCTGGAAGAAATGCTGCCAGTCATGGAAATTGATACTCACAAAAAGGACAAATGCCACATAGTTGGAGGAAAAATGTTTCCTGGACACAAATAGAAACAGAAAGTATAAACTGTAAAAGATATATTGAATGAAGCATTCACTGTGGAGTAATTTTCCAGTGCTACTGACTGCTGGTTTTCTTTGTAACTTCAGACTATTTCTGTTAAGCCTGCAGATAGATATAGACAATATCTATAGGGTTGGTAAGCTTGCTATCACATAAGATTTCCTCTGATGTGGACTAAATGTCAACAAGATGAGCATATACAGTTTATTTTCAGTTTCAAAGTTTGATAAAGACAACCAAATCAAGGAAGCAACCAACAGAGATGTTGTCAAAAGATTTTCATCTTAGCTCAGAAAACATACCAGTACAAAATTCTAAAGGGAGAAATATTTATGAATGTTTATGAAATGTCAAAGTCATGCTTTTACTTCCTTGTTTTCACAATATGTACTTTGCATGTCTCCATAAATTTGAGAATGCTCTTACAGAACAGATGACTAAAAGAGATTTGCACCAAAAGCTCTAGATTTATGCTTACCAACTGCTGAACCCAGCAGCACTGAAAGATTTGCTGTTGTAGTTTGACTTGAACGGTTATGTCAGTTCCCATCAACACAACTAATGTTTGTGCAGCATGAGCTTCACAAAGAACATTGTTTATTGGGGCTATCTGAAAGCCATTCTTGTGGAGCAGGCAAGAAAAAACAGCTGTTACCTCTCATAGAGAACTTCTGTTACCCTGCATCCATGTAATGGAACAAGGAATTCCTCTGAATTTGCTTCCTGGAGCATAAGCAGTGACACAAGGCAGAGGGGAATAGGGCAGGAATGGGGTGAGGAATGGGCATCTTGGCTCTATCTCTGCCAGACCAATGACAGTGAGAGATGAATAAAATCACCACTTTCTCAGCTGCTGTTCCCAGGAAAAGGCAGAGGCATTCATCAAGTCTGTGTCAGCTCCATCCATTGGAAAAAGACATCTGAAAGCGGTGGATGTTTAGGTTATCTGCTGATATGTACATCTGCACGAGACCCTTGTTTCCATCCCAGTGCACACAGATCAGATTGGAGCTGAAACTTAACGACTATGGAATGAGTACAAAATAGAATCAGAATGGCTTGGCTTGGAAGGGACCTCAAAGACCATTCATTTCCAATCCTCCTGCTATGCACAGGGACACCTTCTACTATCCCAGGTTCTTCCAAGCCTCATCCTGTCCTTGAACACTTAAAAGCCACACAGTAATTTTCTCTAGATACCTGTTCTGAGCCGTACAACAGGGATGAAACAGTGGCTCCAGCAAGCCGCCCTTGGACAGCAGCTGAGAAGAGACCAATGTACGTCTGTACGTCTGATCACCAGGGCCTAGACCCTGTAAAAGGCTCCTCAATTTTGGTGGGAACAGAGAGTATTTCGGAGGATGAAGACCTCTGTGAATTAGTATTAAGATATTGTTTGTCACTTTGTTATTCACTACTGAGCAAAATGAAAAGCCTAGCAACGAATTTTAACTGATTTCAAAAAGGCACAGATCCAGTTTTCCTCTGAAGTGTTTTACTGACTCTCTACCAGAGTAGGCTTACTGATTCTTTACTGGCATCCGCCCAATTAGTATGCGGAAATTAACACTAATTAGAGAGCTACAGGAGCCTGATCTTGCTGTTGTTCACAGAGCAATCTCTATTCCATTTAAGCAGTGCTACAAGGGGTTCATGTGGAGCTGAAACGGTTTCTCCCAGCCGCAGCAATGTGCAAGTCCAAGGTGGCTGCTCTGTGTATAACACCTAGTTTTGTGAAACAGGCTTTTCCCTGGACAGGCACAGTGATGAATTTCCAGGAACTGATGCAATATTTGTAGTGGACAGTGAATAATGTAACTTTGTGGAGAGAACCCTGAATTGGATGATGGGACAAACCTGGATGCCGTCCAAAGTTCTGTCTCCAATATGCGTGGTGAACCCTAGGCAAGAGATCATGTCCCCCATATGTCTCAGTTTGCACACGCCAACTTTTGCTTTTGAAGAGCTTAGAGAAGCATTTAACTACATAAGAAGTAGATATTTTGTATATTGGAATATGGTAAACACATGATGCTTTATACAATTTGAGCTACAGGCTTTTTTTCTTCATTTCCAGGAATTATGGGTTTGGTTGTTGGGGGTTTTTTGTTTGTTTATGGTTTGGTTTGGGTTTGAAGTTGGTTGGGTGTTTGGGGGATTTTTGGTTTTTTCTTGTAATTTGTATTATTTTGATTTTTTTTTAAATTCTGATGACTAACACCTAAAAATGCAATTGTTTTTAAACTTCAGCTCAGTATCATCTTAACGATGGTCATTTTGTTTTCATTATGTATAGGTCCTATCTTCATGATGTTTTTTATTTTTCTCTCTATAAGTTGGAATGACCTGGTTTAATTAGAGACAGAACTTAGAGAGAAAGCCTTTCTCAGAGCAAAGTGATTAAATTATTTGGATTCCTCACATGTTCTGCCCTTTAGAAGGAGTGTGTACTGTACTAATAAAGACCAGGATGCCAGAACATGTTATAAAGACCTTTTCCTCCCCACAGACGAAGCCCTGCATGAAAAAGTCTGAACCCACTATACAGCCAGGAAGTATGGTTTAGGTGTAATTATTTCAAGCTTGGTTGCTTTGTCAGAAAAAAAAAAAATTATGTCCCTTGCCTTTAGTACATGTAGTGCCTTAATGCACTTACAAGTGCTGAAGAACATTCCACGTTCCTCAGTGACGCCAGTTTGTTGCTGCATCCCACCTGAGCAACAATAAATCAGTCATCTGAAATGTCACCAGTGGGTGGATCAGTAGGTGTTAAAGCAGAGTTCATGTCCTTGCAGGTATGAGAGCCACAAAGGAAAGCTCTTCACTGGGGGAGTGGTTCAGCATTGGAACAGCCTGCTCAGGGGCAGGGCACTCTAAGTTCTGGTTTAGTGGGTGTGGCTGTTCTGTCAAAGGATGGATTTGGTGATCTTGAAGATCTTTTCCAGCCTTAGGGATTCCACGACTCTTATTCCACTTGCACCTTGAGTACTGTGTCCAGTTCTGAGCCCCTCAGTTCAGGAAGGACTCAAATGAGACCCTCAAATGCGTCCAGAGGAGATCAACAAGGCTGGTGAAGGGCTTGGAACACAAGCCCTATGAGGAATGGCTGAGGGAGCTGGGGTTGTTTAGCCTGGAAAAAAGGAGGCTCGGGGGGACCTTATCACTCTCTATAACTACCTGGAAGGTGGTTGTAGCCAGGTGGGGATCACTCTCTTCTACCTGGCAACAACTGGCAGAACGAGAGGACACAGTTATAAGCTGCGCCAGGGGAAGTTTAGGTTAGACATCAGGAAAAAATCTTCACTGAAAGAGTGATTGGGCACTGAAATCATCTGCCTGGGGAGGTGGTGGAGTCACTGTCCCTGGACGTGTTTACAAAAAGACTGGACGTGGCACTCAGTGCAGTGGTTTAGGTGATGAGGAGGTGTTAGGTTAGGACATGGGCTGGACTTGATGATCTCAAAGGTCTTTTCCAGCCTAGTTCACTCTGTGACTCTGTGATTCTATTCTTGCAGTCTCAGAGCTCACTGTTGGAGCTAAATTACCCAGTGAGGGTGTTGTGCTCCGGGTGTGAGTGCAGGGGTGGTTACAGAGAGCTGTGTACTCGTGCTGCTTGTTACCCCTGCTCTGGGAGCCCCCAGCCCCCGTGTGTAGCTGTAACTGTGACTGAGCTAACAAGCTGTGCTAAATTCAGTGGGCAGGGAGCCACGCTGGCGTGGCTGTGCAGTTTCCAGGCTGAAGATGGGTTGTGATCCACCAGGCTGAGCACTGGCAAAGCCAGCGTTGGATCGCCTGCACCCTTTCATCTGCACTGCTTGTCTTTTGGCAGACTGGGGAAGACAGTAATGGATTAGCAATGCTTGGCGTACATTTGGAAGGTGACTTTTCTGAACATGATGCATGGGAAATGCTTATTTCCTCCATCTCCTCCCTTTCCAAATTAAAAAATAAGAAAGAAAGAATGAGGTTCTGCATAATCCTGGAAACTCTTGTAAATGCATGAAGTAGTTTGCTGTTTATCCACGAGACATCTCATATGCCAGATCTATATAAAGATGAATTGTTATAACAGAAGTGTTGCTTATTATGATCTAAGGGAATAGATGGAGTTAAAAATAAAGGTACAAATTACCACGTAATATAGTTGAAAAACGATGGGCATCTTTTGGCACATAAACCCTTCATCAGTTTGGATTATTGGTTATTTGGCAATAACTTTTGTGTTTGAAAATGTCTGTGTTTCTGTAATAATATCAGACGGTCCAAGATGAAATCTTAGTATGAGAATATTCAAAACTTTTAGTGCAGAATAAGCCTGTTTTCACATACATCATGACAGCTTGTTTCAACTTGGATACAGCTGGCTGTATTAGACTTCAAGGCTAATCCAAACAAGTTTATTTTGAATACTGGGAATTGAATTTGTTAGTTTGGACTGCAGAATGAGTTAAGCATAACCAACACAAATTTTGCCTTTTCCCCCTACTGCCTGGTTAAAGATAAACCAGTTCCATTCTGATCCGAAGATAATGAAAAGTTGTGCAGATTTAGGTGAGCACTTCTGCCTTGAATCTGATGGTATTCCAATTTGCATCAGCTGGGTTCAACTGTGTTCTCATAAATTCTTTTATGTTCAACTTTTCTATTCACTGGATTCCTCACAGAAATGTTGTATTTTATAGAAATTTTCAAGAAACAAATGAAACACAAGCACCTGCATTTTTACCCACCCTTGACAGGGACGAGGTACATCATTTATGTGAACTGACCCTGTGCACCTCCCTCATTCTGCACCCACTTGTGATGCGATCTGACAGCACGACTGAGACCTGCTCATGACAGCACTGCTGGATGTTGCTGGTTTTGGGTGGAAAAATGGGTGTAATGGAACAGAACTGATGGGGCAATATCCTTCAAATTTCTTCCTATCCATTGGATTGGTGTGAACTAAATGCGATGTCACAAAACAGTGCCCTGTAGATTGATCTAGGAGACATCACTGGGGGGAAGTTCAGCCCTGTTTAACTCCACTGATTCCTGTGATAATTTCAGCAAATATGAATGGTGAAATGTCCAAGCCACACCTGTTTGTTTCTGACATTTGGATTGTGGATTGCTCTAGCCATGAGACCTTTTTTTTCTTAACTCATGTCTGTCAGAAAAGTTGCTAAATTTTCAAAGCTGTCCTTGTTAAACAGAGAATATATGTGCATCAAATAGTTCATGAACACAGATAAACATCCAATGAAAGGATGGAAAAAGTAACTGTTTACCTACAAGAAGTTACTGTGGGCAGTTTTTCTCAAGGAAAATCACCTTTCATATGAAGAATGAATTATTGTGGTCACACTGGCAGGAGTTTGACTTACGGAGCTTTCATATGGATAGTGAAGCTGTCAAATATAGGAGCAAAAGGCCTAAAATTTCAGTCCTATGTGGAATATCTGGTGACTTCCACGGTGAAGCAGAATGATTGGGTTCGTGATATGGCTATACTGTGGAGAGGCTTTTAGTGAATCAAGGACATGGTGACATTCACAAATCCACCAGTAAGGGCTACTATGCAGCTCATGGAATAAACAAATTAAGAAAGAATTAATAAACTGTCTCACAGAAAAGAGCATGTGGTGGAATCACCCCAAGGGACCTAAAAGCAGTGTTCCACCAGATGGACTGCAGCAGAAACATTGTCTGATCAGAACAATGTAGGCTTTTCTGTACAACTATACGTGTGCATGAACTTGTCTATCCTGGAATTTTTTTACATATTTCTCAGTATCTTGTTTAGGAAAATCCTTCCTGATGCATTGCTGTTTCTGCACTTTCTTTTTTCAAAGCTCACTGCTTTGGAAAGCTTAGGGAGAACTTCATTAATAGAGCACTTTCAGCAGAGGGGAAAAGAAAATTAACCAGTGAAGTTGGCTGGCTTGGTTTTTTGTTTTGTTTTGTTCTTTCTCAGTGACTAATGTCACTGTCAATTAAAATTGAATTTCTCAGATATAAATGTTGACATCCTTCAGACTTTAATTTCTCTTCCAAAACTCTATGGACAAACAGCAGAGACTGACTACAGCCTTCTTCAAGGCACTCTGAGAGCTTTCCTCATGAGACTCCAATCTCTGTCCAAAAGCACACTGTAAAAACTACCCTCACTTCTTCTTGAGGTGCAGTTATAACAAATTTGTTTTAATCAAAGTGTTTAAACTTTCAACCTGCTATCTTCAAATGTATTCAACACTGCACAAAACAAGTGTGGAAAATTGCATACCTATTCTTATGACTCAATTTGACTATGCTTAAATTATTGGACTAAATGAGCTGAATTTAATCTAATCTTTTCAAGTCCCTGGAACTTGTGCTCAAAACATGAGAGTGTTTACCATGCATGATTGTTTTTCCTTTGTAGTGCTCTTCATTACCTCTCATTGCATTCTGCTTTTTACACGGTCTAAATTCCCTTACAAGTATCAAAATTCATTTCAACACAGCAGAGAAGCAGCAGTGAGAAATCTGTGCTTGTTCTGTGATATATAAAGACTTATACAAGTCTTACTTTATAAAAAATCAGTGAAATAAGTAGAAGACCTTGGCGTGCAGAAAATAAGATGCCCCAAACCCTTGTTGTTTCAAAGCCTTTTGTATTTGAAGGACTAAACTGTTGTTGCTTCCACTCATGGACATTGAAAGCTCTTCTGTGCTGCCTGGTCCAGCAATCACCCATCTCTCAACCTCCAGCTGACTGCATTTGGCTTCAAGCAGGGCAGTCCCTGGAGTGCTCCCCAAGAAGCAGGAGGTTGCTGGATCCTGTCCTGGGACAGCACAGCCAGGTCTGGCTCCTGCAGAGCTCATGGGGCTGGGAAGGCACCAGGAGCTGCAGCCCCCTGCCAACCTGGGGATCACTGCTCTGCTTTGATGCTTTGGGTTTAGTTTGGTTTTAAATGCCTGAATGTTCAAGGAGACCTTGAGCTTAATTTAACCAGACATCGGTCAGTGATTGATTTCTTCTACAACATGAGATTATTGCTTGAAATTTGAAATGTTTGTGTGGATTTTCAATTCCTCTTGACCTATGTAAAACCCCAATCAGTCTCCCAGAGGGGAAAAGGTCCTTTCCTAGTTAGAACTGCATGTTGACATCAATTAAGCAGTATGAGGGCCTTTAACCAGACCACTGTGAAGGTGAATGTAATGAATATTCAATACAATCTAACCTTGCAAAATGTGAGTGGGAAGACCCTTAACGAAGTTGCAGTCAGCTGTGTCATCCATCATTTTTTCAGATCAACATTGCAAGGATCACAGGTAAATTCATTGCTATTGTCAGTCCAATCTCTCAAAGTCTGCAGTTACAGATACCTACAGATAGATTGGACTCCTCCTGCAATAATTAGTTTTTCTTTTAAGGGCCATGTATTAACCTTCAGGTTTATTTAAAGCTGAGGATGGTTGCAATCCCTCTAATGATTGATATCAAGCTTGTCACAGTTGCAGTGGGTTAATAAAGAGTAACATGAGCAAATATAAGCCATGGTTATAAACAGTGAGTGTATTAAGCTCACCTTCAAGCAATCAACAGGGTACTAAGGAGAAAATATTCACTAGGCTGTGCCCTAAGCTGATCGAGGCAGCCTTTTCCTTATTTTACTGTTGTAATTTATTCTGCAAATTATGTCCTTTGACTAACAAAAAGCAGTGTGAGAGAGGAGGGGAAGTGTCTGCCACTATTCCCTTGTGATCCCTCCTTGGATCTGTTTGTCAGAATGGCAAAGTGCAGACAGAGCCCAGGCTCTTCTGCAAATGGGGAGATAAACTGAGCATCTGCAGGATTTGCACTGAGATAGCTGTCACAAGTTGCCTGACAGAATTTAATCTGTTTTATAACAGATAATTGTAACTGTGAGACAATTTACAAGCTCCTGCGATCGCAGATAAGAAAGAGTTAATGGAATGACCACTTTTTCCATGGAATGACCATTTTCCCCCCTCCAGCTTCATTGCTTCCCTCACTGTGATTACAAAGCTAATTAGTGGCAGCTTTCCTAAAAGGCAGCAGCCCAGCCACAAAGGGACAGCCTGGCACTTGGCCAGAGAAATATTTCATGTAGGAGAAGAGTAGAGCCACATATTGTCATATTTTCCTGCGAGAGATGATGGGAGGCAGAGAAATTAAGAGCAGCACTTGGCTGCCTGTCCCAGACCCCTCAGACTGGACCCTGCTGAGAAGCCCAGGTTTGGATTCTCTCCTTTTCCCCCCGGGGGCGGAGGCAACAATCCCAACACGAAAGAATTAAACATCACATGGGAGAAAACCTTAAAACTGTTCACGGAATTCGAGGCTTCCGTGACTGATTTATTATTTTTTGACCCAGAATTAGGGAGGTCGGGGGAAGAGCGATGAGGTTTTTGGCCGTGCAGATGCTGCTGCGGGCACCAGAGGGCGGAACGGCCCCGGCTGCGGCTCCGGGGACTCCAGGATGGGATTCCACCCTTTCCATGGAATTTCCCAACGAGCAGAGGCACCCCGCGAGATGCCTCGCAACGAAACGCTCTGTAGCGATTGTGTTGCTAACAACGCGCTTAAAAAACTTAATTTCTTATTATACAACTTGAAGCGTCCTCTCGTGAGTGTCTCGCCGCCTGGGTGGGACTAAAAGCCCCGAGAGCTGATCTGGAGCATCAGTGAGTTCTTACCCCTAAAGCTGTTTTGCGGCGTGGCCTCCCCGGTTCCTGATGGCACAACGGAGCTGTGCAGTGGAACCGTTGGCAACGCGCACGATGACAGAATAAATCGATTTTAAAAGTTTCTTAAATACATGCTAATAATAAATACGACGGCATTATTCTCCAGTCTTGTGGTACATTTGCTGAAGTGAGAAATCCTTTCACGTTATTGTCAGGATGCAGCTTTCCATGCAAAATCAATTCTGATGATAACACCAGCATTTAGCTGATCTCAAAAGGCTGCTCCATTGTGTTTGTGAAGTCAACCCCTTATTACTTGTCTGTAGAAATTCATATACAATGTGCTGAAACGTTTGCAGATAAATATCTCAGTGTACATCATTGCATCTCTTATTATGGAAATTGCTGTGATCATTTAGATGCAATAGATTTGGGACTCTCTAGTTAGCAACACGGTTTCTGTGGAATAAATGAAAGCGAAATATTGATAGGTAAATTTGGTTCAGCAAAATGAGAAGAACAGCATAAAACCTAATAAAGCAAGGCTGTTCAATTAAAAAGCTAATAGTAAAGGAAATTTCTATTTATGGGGAAAAAAAACACCCCACAAAATAAATCAAAGAAAATTTCAGCAGTAGACGTTGACGTACAAATTAAGTAATGAATGGGTTGAAAGGATTTTTGTTACTTGTCTTGGTCTAAAGAAGCAAGTACATAATTGTAATTGACCACAGTTTAACCCATTTGCAGTTCACTGTTCAGTGAATATTTTTAGGATATGCAATTTGAGTTGTAAAAGCAAAATGGGATAAATGTGACACGGCTTGCCTTAGTGATATCTGAAGCATAAAATGTCTCTCTTCAACCTATAACCTCTTAAAAATAGAGCTAATGTACGTGAACATGGTGCCATTCATTAGCATGTCAATGGTGATTCTTTAACATGGTGCCATTAAATTACTGTGGTGATAATTGAGACATTAAAAAAAGACAGATGCTAGGCCTGTTTCTAAGCTCTTATAACCCTTTAGCAATTAAATTTCAGCGAGCTAACATAACACAGCCAGAGCAAAAATTAACAATTGGGAATATTTTTCTGTAATATTGTCTATCTCTAACTGAATTATTATTTTTAAAGGCCCAAATTTTCAGTGCTTGCTTGATATGATTTCAGGATTGTGAAATGGGCCGAAGGCTGGCCTGAAGGGGCTGCTCAGGATTCTCATAATGGGGATGAACGGGACGTGGATGGCAGAAGTTGTTAGAGGCTGTAGATTCAGTTTATTTTCTGCCTGCAAAGCATGGGAAGCTGGAGAACTCACCAGGGCCAAACCTGCAGTTACAGAGAAGGTTCAGCTGAAAGCAACCAGGAGCAGAGTGAGAAGTAGAGGCAGAGGCATGGGAGAGAGAACAGAGGCTCTCAGTTTGTGCCACTGTGGAGCAAAGTTGCTCTGGTCCTGCCTCTGTCAGTGCTGCTCGCTGGCAGCAGTGACAGCCTGGCCTCCCTGGTACCACCCCCATGGCTGCCCGAATAAAGGGGTCCCTGCTTGGGAAAAGCTGCTCCATCACATCCTGCACATGTGGGAGGGGGGCAGGACCGATGAACATAAATCCTGCAGCAAAAGCAAAACAAACAGATGTGAGTCCCACTGACCCTCTGGAATCTGAATATTTTGTTGGAGTAATTTCATAAATTCTTGCTTTCAAAATTAATTTACAGGGTTGTTTTTCTTTTGCACTTCTGGCCTTCCACATTGTGACATAATAATAAAATTTTTTTGTATTTATTAACATCAAAGACAGGGGCTACGAAATACCAACTGGAACACCTTGTTTTCTCAGCCAGTAATTGCCTTGTAATGAAGCAGTTTGATACATTGACACAGAGCCATTGAATGCTGTAGAGCAAATATGGCATCGTTAGGAGCACTGGCTGCAGCTAAAACCGCCTGCTGTAGATACTGCTGGCCCCAGGCATCTCTGCTGGCTTTCAAATTCTCTCCCAAATGGAAATCTAAATGCTGGGTATTTTGTTCAGAGCACTGAAAACCAAGCAGCACCGTGTGCAGTGCAGCACATCACTGTGTTCCTGAGACAGCTTCTCATGTAAATCCTCCTGTCAAACCTTGCGACTGTCAAACCTTGGGGCACAAATTGGAGTTTGTAGCAAACTTGCCTGTGTCTGAATGGCAAAGAAAATTATAGTGAATGTCCTGTTTCCTCCTCAGTCCTGTTGGATTGTGGAGCACCAGCTGCACTTGCCAAGGTCTAAATTAAACATGGCTAAACTTTTTGCTTCCCTGTGACCTTGCAGAATCTTGGGGATGGTAAATTCCAGGAACTTTCTGGGGAAATGGACAGAGAAGAACTGAAGGAAAAGGCACCAAGTTCTCTTTCATCCCAGGGAATCTAAATGCTGAAGTTAGCTTGTTAGAGGCTCCCAAGCCATTGCATGTGAGGCTTACTCCCAATTCATACACTGGGAAAAGCTGGGTGTCTTTCCCTGCACTGGAATGGTTGTGTTGTCACACCAGGCACAGTGAATAAAGCTGGTATTTGTTGCAGGGATCTGTTGGATGTCTGTGCCGTGTGTTGTGACGCCTCCCAGTGTATCCAGTGTTACAAACTGCTCATAGCAGATTTTATGAAGAGCTGTCTGACAGCTGGGGGGTCTCTTTTGTAGTCAAATGAAATCTCAGGACATAAGAGCAGCCACGTCCACAGGTTAGGAATTTCCAATTCATCAGCAATAAATTGCAGTGTAAAAGTTCTACCTGCAGACCATGGTTCATACTAATTCAAATCATCTTATTCTGTGGGTTTCCTTTGAGGTTATGCCTATTTAGACCAACCAGTCTGAATAGTTGGCCTTATCTGTAGAACTGTGACAGCATATGGTTTTTAAAAAATTCATGTTGCTGTACTTTAAATCAGAGCGAGCATTAGCATCTCAAAAAGCATCATAGCATGGATTGAATTATCTGTAATAGCTTCAATATGGCAACACCTGGCTCTACAAGTGTCTGAAGTCAGAGCAGGCCATCTGTTAGTGGTCCAGTTGGATGCTTTCTAAGTACATCCTGAAAGAAAACAAGGACACTGGGGAATAAAATTGGAGAGAGTCTGAGCAACCTGGACTCAGAATGCCCTGTAGGGAAGCAAAGGAGGAATTCATATTGTAAATAAGAGATCTCATTCTGTGTTTCAGTCTGCTGGGAAGGTTGGAGGCACTGTGAAGTTTTTAAATAAAAGCTAGATATAAACTTGGAGACAATCACCAGCTGTTCATTTCTCTTCTGGAGCATGTAGAGGAACAAAAGCACATTATAGGCCAACAAAAGGATTGAAACAGCGTAGAGCAGCATCTGTGTGGCATGATTCCCACAACCACAGGGGCCTCTGTCTTTACAGATGAATTTCATAATGATGGTAAGAGACGACTGGGTAATGTTACTGCCCAGCGCTAAAGATCTGTCCTTGTGCACGTCTGTGCTAAGTCATGCTCTGCTCTGGACATACGTGCCTGCGTTCAGCAGGATGTCTGCAGCAGAACTGGGCTGTGAGGAATGAGCCTTTGCTCAGGCAGCGCTGGCTGTAGATCCTCTAAGGCGTAAAAGCTGCTGCTCGTGGTGTAAAAGCTGAACTCTAATGCCTTTGCCACATTCTTGGGGATTGGCAGCATGGCCCCTGGCATGCAACTGTGTGCAATTAAACTCACTGTGCTGACAAGAGAAGAGTCCAGACAAGAATACAGAGCACCAAAAACCTCGAGGTCCTGGCTGGCCGTTAATATTGATGTGAGGGGCTCTGGCAGACACCACCCATTCTGTTTGTTTCTGGAGTCAGGGTTCCTGGTGTTTGTTGGTTTGCTTTTAAGGCAGAAGAGAGCAGGGGGAGGGTTGTCTGTGTGCCCCACCTGGGCTGACCAGCACTCCTGCTCAGGCTGTGTCTCCAAGGTGATCTCTTCCCCAGCCGTGCATTCCACATGGGAAATACTCTGGTGCATTAACACAGCTCGTGTGAGACAGATTCACTCAGCACGGACCCGGAGCAGAAGGGCAAGCCAGGATACTGCTGAGAGAGTCAGCATCAGACATGCTGTCAGACCCCTGAGTGCAGGAAGGAAAGAGACTTTTTACAGAGAAGCTGTGATGTGGCACAAAGCTCTTGTCTCCAGAGGTGGCACTGAAAGCTGCTTGGTCTAAGAGCAGGCCTGGAGGAGGTTTGTCCAGTGAGGACATGAATAGAGCGTCTGGTTTCACTGTTTTCTCTTTGAGCTGTCAGGTCAGAGCTTTTGCTCTACTGGAAATTTGTTTAATTTGTGTTCTAACAAAATATTGGAGCAGAGATTCAGAGCTTTCTTTGTCAGCTTCTACCTCACCTAGCATCAGCAGGTGATTCAGCTCCTGTGTGTCATTTAGTGAGTAACCTTCCCTTTTCTAGCAAGTTCAGCTCTGGAGAGCACTAATTTGTTTTCACAGAGGGCAGAACCAAAGTGATATCTATCTGCCTGTCTGTAAGAGAGCAGGCTTTGAGGGATGAGGCTGCAGCCCTTCCTGTCCTTGTAGCATTCCTGCTGGTTTCAGTTCCTCAAGCAATGTTACCGGGGCACATTGGATGGAAAGTGATTCTCTCTCTCTTTTGGCTCCACCATGATTTAAGGAAATCAATCACAGCCAGTAAGTTTTAAGAACTTGTTTCTCTGTCATGTAGTGCCAGAGGGAGTGGATATTGCTAATTCAGAAAACAGTTTCTTATTCATGTTCTCAAATGCCTTTAATTCTATAGGTAAAGGAAAGCCACCCTGAGCATGCTGTTTTCATATGTTCTCTTCACATAAAATGAATTCAGTAACACCAATTTTACTATCATTAGGAAAGGCTAAATTGTAGGTTGTCTACCCATTAATGTCTGTGTTCTGCAAGTAAAAACTCCCCCCTACCAGTGCTAGAAAGGAGTTTCAATCCTGCTTCTCCATGTGTGAACACATGCCAAATTTTGCCATGTATACATTGTCCAGGGTGGCACAGTGAAACAGGAACATAAACGTTCTCAGTATGTGAATCCAGTTCTTTTTGCCCAGCTATAATTTGGATAAAAACCAGTAGAAATACTACCTAGTGTATTAAATAATGGAAATAACATTCTCATGCATGAACTTTCCAATTGCCTTGCTGGGGAGCACGTGGCCTCATCACCAGCACAGCATGAACAGCACGATCTGCTCAGGCTGTTCTGTCAAAAGTGCAACCAGCCTGACTTGGTACAACTGAGAGCCTTTACACTGACAAATTTGCTCAGTGTGTGCAGTGTGGGATAATGATGGTTAGCTTAGTGCTTAGCTGAGGCATCAAGAGCAAAAGGGGAGAGATAAACAGGTACCTTGTAATCAAAGGAGAAAAGAAAAGGCCTTTTTTCCCCTTGCATTTTTGTTGGCATTGGTGCGATCCAAGCTTCTGAGCTTTACATTTGCATTTAGTAAAAGCTTCCAGGCCACCTCCTCTAGTCTGAAATGTATCAATGAGGAGATATGTCCTGATGGCATCCTCTGCTCTGGAACACAGGAAGGGCTGAATGGCAGCTGTCTCTGCAGACAGAGCTCATCCTTGCACTGTGGAAGGTGCCAAACACTGATTACAGAGGTTTGGACTTGGCAGTGCCCCTTCCTGCAATAAGCATCCCTGAACAGGATGTGTTCATGAGTAGAGAACCGTCATTCATTCCAATATTTTCCCTTGTTTGTTGCAGAGATCCCAACATCCACACATGTTTACCAAATGTATAAAATTATACTGGTATGATTCTGCATTGGAAACCATTTGCTCCTGTGAGGAGGAAAATGGAAACAACATGAGAAAGAAATGGCAGGACAGCTTGGAATTTATCTGTCCTATATTAACAGGGGATTGATCAGCATTTTAATTTTTGCTCTAGGATATGTCCTGTGTCAATCTTGTGATTTGAATGCTAATCTTGCTCACTAGAAGATCATGTTCTGTTGCCTTGGTGTGGGGTATAGCAGGCAAGTGCCTCTATTGATTTTAATGAGTATGAAAAGTGCCAGGGCTTCAAAGCTTTCGTTTTCACAGCCTTCATTTTCTGCTCTCTATGGAACATCTCTATGCAGATCTTTTTTGTGGTCTTTTGGTGTCTTATATGAGAATTTACTGACTTTCAGAATCTAATCAAAATATTTGGGTCGTAGTTGCTAGAGCAATGCTTTTCTTTGTGGCAGAGAATTAACAAGAAGGAAATATTCAGTATGGGGAATTTTAAATGTAAGTGAAACTTGTGGATTCAATTTTGGTCAAGAGTTTGCAAGAAATATTTATTTCCATGCAGGCTAGGGGTGATTTGCAAGTCTCCACAAAACACAAGAAAGACATTTTTTGACTTGAATGTGCCTGGGGCTTCACATCAAGTGTGTAACAGGCCTGAAAGTGCTTTTCTTCTTCCTTGTGCAAGAGAGCCCAGAATGTGATGACAGGTTAAAGCTGTCCATCTACCAGAGATCTGTGCAGTCTGTCTTACCCAGCAATGGCAGCCTCTATGTTCAAAGCAGTCACCTTGCCATGAAAAATTACAAATGCTTAGTGGGCTGTGAACAAATGGCACACAAGTCTTCCCAGCTGCCAAATGTGAAGGAGAACAGTTCCACAGAGAAGGTCTCCTGGGCTGGTACAGCCCAACCATGCCTTTACTCAAGCTTCATCTTTATGGAAAGCTGTCATGGAACCAGGATAACCAAGTCATCCTCTGTGAAACACTGCTGCTTTTGCTGCTGTTAGTCAAAGATTTGTTACAGGAGAAAATGAAAAGCACTGGTAGGATGTCAAATGGGTGTATAGTCATCCTTCCAGATCCTGTGTGTGAGAATCACAAGGAAGCAAAACTGTTTTTCACAAGTGTCTTTCTCCATTTGACCTATGGTTTGAGGAAAGAAAGTCCTCTCCATTCAAGGCTGTAGGTTGTTTTAATGAAGAAAATATGGGTTTGCCCTTCTTGGTGTTTATATTTTGAAATCAAAGTACAAATTTTAGATTATGTTAAGGGTGATCATCCTTTAAAATGCTGTTTTGTATTGTCCTGCACTTTATATTCTCATTTATGGTCTATTGAATATGTGCATGCTGTTATCATTCCAGGCTAAGTGCAGTTCCAGATCCTTAATGAAGCATTAATGTAGGAGGCAGTAAAAGATGCCTCCACTACTTGCTTAATTAGCTTTTCCTCTACCACCACTTCCCTGCTACTTCAGGCAGCTGTAACTTAGAAAATAGATCTATTGGCATTTTCATTACAGTATTGCTGATAACTTGGGAAGAGCATCCCAATTTACTGCTTAGAGGGACCCATACTCCAGAGTGTGGGAGGGTTGTCACTGCACTCCCAGCACAGACAGGGACTGTGGTAACTTCATTTCATTCCCCAGCACTGCCAAGGTCGTTGATTTGGGAGCTGAGCTTGTTGCCATTAATGCCTAAGTGGGAATGATGCCTTGGGTTTTAACTTTTAATTTTTCAAATCCTGTACTGCCTAGTGTGTAACTCTGAAGTTTTGTGTGGTCTGTTAGCTGCTGTTCCCTCATGCTGGTTAGACATAACAAACCTTCTCTAGGTTTGCTCTCCAAGGACACCTTGATTGTCCCAGGCCCAAAATGTGTAAACGAAAAGCCTTTGAAAAGGAGGGGCAAACCTGGGGTAATTACATCATTAACTGAAGTTATAATTGGAGAATTAACCCTGATATGCAAATGGATCAAACTTATAAAAGGGTGAAGAACCCATGGCCCAGGGTCCATCTTGGGTGGAGCCTTTTGACTGCCCAGGGTGTACCCTTGAAGGCCCTTCAAATAAATACCTACTTTTATTCTCTTATTTTTGCCTAGCCTCTGTTTGCAGGTGGCCACTTCCAGGCATCAGGAATGAAGTTGGATATCCAAGCTCGCCCCTTTGATTTCAGTAATTCAGGTGAAAATGAACCCAGCTCCAAGCACCCTTCTGGGCAGGGCGGGTGAAATCCCGCAGCTGACTGACCCGGGTTTGCAGTGGCTGCAGATTTGCTTATTTCATAGTGGAGACGAGAAGGCAGCTGCAGGCAGAGGCTGAAAGGAGCAGGAGGAGCAGGTTAATCTGCTGAGCTGGGAAACGCTGCTGCTGGCTTTGCAAGGGTCAGGAGAGCAGCAGCGAGGCTGCTCTGCCCCCCAGATTGCTGGAGTGACAGGAGTCGTGAGCTATGGGACTCAACTGTTCGAGTGACAGCTGGAGATAGGGGATCTGACCTCTGGCTGAGAGGAAGAGTCTGTTCTCCTGATAAAGCAAGCACAGCATGGCTCAGCTTACAGTGGGAGAAGTTTGAAAACACTGAAATATGAGTTTTATGGTTTGGAATCAGATTAAACATGCATTTGTACAAAAGTCAGAGCAATATAGAGCAAAGGATCATTTGAATATTTGGGGTTTCATGGTGTTTGATGAGTGTTCATATTGTGGTAGTTGGTAGGTGGTTTCTTGTCCAAATGAATGGGAAAGGGACAGACTGGAAGCAAAATGAGCAAGTGAAATGTAAAGTAAGACATTTCAAGGTGCTCAAGTTTTTGTAGGTATTGTGACACAATAGTTTCTTTTTCCCCTGTTTTGGTAAGACTGAAGAAGTCCATCATGAGTCTGCTGAAATTTATGCACTCTACAGGCTTTGTCCTGCAGAATGTTTTTTCAAATGAAAGGGCAGAAGGAAGAGAACTGTGAGTAAATTACAATTTCTTGCTCTATCTTTCCCTCTAGTCTATTAAAATCAGTCATGCTCTCTGCAAAGAGAAATGCACCGAGTTGTATTCCAACTGGGAAGAGCACTGGCATAAATATGTGCTGTAATTAATAGCTGTTCATTAAGTATCTGCTGGACAGAGCAAACACCAGGGCCTCAAACTCACCATTGCTAGCTCTGAATGGGCAGCTGTTTTTTTGTCAACCCTGGCATAGATTGCACCTAGTTGGGGGCTTCTTAATCACTGTTAATATCTTACAATATCCTGAGAGACAAATGTTATCTGAAGCTTGCTGGAATATTGTGCTGCCTTTTAATGACAGGCAAGAGACCCCTGCATAGGAAATATGAATTTTGCTGCATCTGCTCTGGGTAAAGTTGAAATTGGAAGGTAACTTTAATGTTTATTTGTTTTGTGGTTTGTGTCTGGTTTTGTTGTTGTTGTTTTTTTGCTCATGGTCCCGGTAGCATTGCTAAGATGTAAGGAAAGGTTCTTCTGTAGGTGCTCAGTCTAAAATAACAATGTAGGTACAGGTTTTTAATAAGAAGCAGGGGATTTATGCATATCCCTGTGTGTGCACTCACCTTGAAGGTTTAGTATTAAATATTTTATGTTTTCTATTCCTGTCTCTAGTGTATTTGAGTGTATACTAGAGGCATGGTAATTATAGAAAGCAGAACAAGGAGCATATGCCAACAAGGAAGAGAACTTCAATAGGCTTCTGTAGCTGGTCTGCAGCAACAAAAATGGTAATTCTTAAATTTTTTACAGAACAAAGTCAAGGACATTACCAATATTTCATTATATAGACCACTAATGGCTTCACTGACAATTAAAGAATATTCTTTATTACAGAATTTCATCAAGGCTGTACATGCATATGTTCAGTTAAAACAAATACTCTCCTAAAATTTAAGTAGATGCATTTTATTTATCCAGTCTTAGCAATCACACAGTCTCATTCATGGTGACAGTTATTTCATAATGTATACTAATTAGCAGTGTATCCAAATAACTGCAAGTCACTGGCTATAAATTTAAATGTGACTTGATAAACATGATTGTCCTTATGTATTATCTAGTGCTGTCAAGGAATCAGGATTTTTCCCTTCTCCCTCTGCTAATTAAAACCAAATGAGCTGTGTAAGTATGCTTCAGCCCTATGCTACTGCCTATGTAAAGTGTTAGCATCATTCCTTCACTTGACTCTCTTAAGTACAAAATTTGAGGAACGTGGGTACTTTTTAACCTTGTCAGTGAAAGGAGGTTTTGAGATTCTTAAAATATGGGGAAAAATAATCCCCACTCTGAGGGGATGATGACAGTGTTCTCATCCACAGGTTTCTATGTCAATCTAATACTGAAACAAGACGAAATCTTCCAGAATGCTAAACTACTGGATAATCCACTCCACTCTCGATGGGAAATCAGGCTGGAGGCTACGCTATCCTTTACCAAAGCCTATTGAAGCCAGTAGGAGATTTTCACCTGTTTCAGTGGGTTTTGGATTAGACCCCAGCAGCTTTTGAAACCAATGCATGGTGTATGTTCTCTGTAAAATCAAACTGGTACCAGGCAGTCTCCTCACTGAGGCTGTTGTGTGCTCACAGGCACATTTAGAGCCCCCATCTCCCTGGCAGGGATGGAGTCACCTGAGTGTTCTGTACTTTTGGGCCACATATATCAAGGATTTCATCTTGCCTTTCTCTCCTCAGTAAAGCAGTACAACAGAACAGATAAAGCCAAGATTACCAACGTGCTTTGGGACTGCATGATTCATTCCACACATTCATTCTTGCCACAATAAAAAAAAAAAAAATACTTGGCTTAAGGGCCTGAGTGCTCACATCACCTAATTTGATGCTATTACAGTTTGACACTAATAGGCTGCTCTTACAAAGAGCATGTGAAGCACAACTTGAAAAAAAACCCTACTTTGTTAAGAATTGCAACATATAAATGAATGAACAGCCTGGATGAAATTTAGGTTCCACTCTTTCCGCTTGTCTTCAAGAAAGGCATTATTCCACCTGCCTTTTTCTTGTAGTTTCCCATCAAGCTTATCAAAGGTGAGAAATTAGTCATCTGAATAAAGTACCCTTCCATTTTCCACATTCCGGAGCGAGATCTGAGATCAAGAAAACAATAACAAGCTCTTAAGGGCAAAATCATATTTCTCATTTTATTATGCAGGTTTCTCATGCTTTGGTGGTAGAGGAAGAAGTGTCTGCTCTTTTGCTGTCGTTTGTTTTATTCTCTACCCTGAGGAAAAATAAGGAAAATCTGGAAACCTGGGGAGCTTCAGAGGGACATAAAATGATGTTTTGTGAAATACTTTGAATGAGTAATGACAGAATCCTCAGTGTTGAAAATTATATTACTGCTACATTTCAGTTCTTTCAGATGCAGTCTAAAATTAATCAGTATTTCAAATTATGGTTTTTTTATTTCAAATTTATATCAGTATACAGGTCCAATGCCTATATTCTATGTATTTCTATATCTCTTGGAGCTATGTTTCAATGAATATGTAGAATGTAGAATTCATTTTCCACTTTTTACCTCTACAAAACATACGTTTCCTCTGCATCTGCATTAAAGTGCTGTGGTTTTTACAGGGGGTAGGCCTCACAAGCTTTATGTAAATACCTTTCTGGTAAAAAGTCAATAATATTGATGTTTTGTGCCTCTACTGTGTTAGTTTTTCCTACTTTAGAAGTGTTTACAGGCAAACAGTAAATGTAAATACCTTAATATGGAGAACAGCCCTGTCTCAAATATTGCCTATATTTGTCATTATTCTAGTATAAACAACATACAGGTATTTATTACACAGACCTGCCCAATAGTATTTTCTGTTTCATAAATAAATTATGCATAATACATTTTTCACTCTTGAAAAGGTAATTAAATACTACTTTCAAAGAAGAAAATAACTAATGTAGATACACTTATAATTCAGTTTCCTTTCTCTTTCTCTTAATCAAACAGGACTGGAGATTTTGCATTTTTCTTTGTGGTTTTCATTTCCTAGACTTCCAGACTTTCCATTAACTTTACATCTCTCCAGATAAATACTTTATTGTATCTAGGTAAGGAATGCTACACCTACATGTAATAAGCAGTAGCACAAGAATTTTTAAACAATTTGTTTGAATGGCCTTCTTTTGCTTTGTGGAAACATCTTTCTGTGAGGCTCAGAGTTTTGCTGTAGGTTTCAGGACCAACTTTGCTATCTTTTCACCTTACTTTTCTTAATAGATCACGCTTGGCAAAGCAGCTATTATGGAACTTATTTTTTCACTGCTCCATATTTTATGTTCCAATATTCCATATTGGCTGGAGTGAAATATCTGTGTGCTTAATTCCCCCCTCTCTCTTTACCTCTCTCCCACCTTTGTTGCCTTATTGTGCCTCTCTTATTTACACCTTTTATTTTCCCATTGAGTTTCCAAACTTATGAATAAGTCTCTAGAATGTCTCTTTTCAGTCTTCTCCAAGCACAAGAAACAAAAACCAAGAGAATCTAAATTTTATGTTTGCACTCACCCAATGCTTTTACTTATCAGGGGTCTTAAATTAGTGACAGAACCAGTAGTTTCCCAATCCCCATCTCAAACATTCAGACTGAAAATGAGCATTTCTTTTCTTGCTTTTTAATAACCTCACTTGCCTGAACACAAATCTTCTGCATCTGGATGCATCTCCCTATCTTTGTGTCAAATAACCTATTGCCACTAGAATAAATTATGGGCTGAGCTAGACACCAGCAAAGAATACCCTTTTTGTGGCAGCATTTTACTGCAGGAGGTTTCTGGGCCTGAAAGTGCTTCTGCCTCATATCTCAACCGTGAGTTAGAGCTGACACAGTTAGTTTTGTGTTGACCTAATCCACACTGAGATTAGTGAAAGCAAAAGTGATCAAAAGGCAAACAGTGAAAATTATGGTGTGGATCCATGAGAGAAGACCCCAGATTTTATTGATTTCACCCCTTCTCTGCTAAACCCAGCTGAGTTCTGGCACACCAATGGCAGGTTTAGGCTAGCCTTAGCCTCCTAAGCAGTATCTGACTGTTCAAAGCTGGCCACCAAGCTACCTCTTGTGGAGGGGGATGGAGATGAAGAAGGGTTGTTGGTTTGCAGATGTCCATGTTCCAGGTGGTTTTTGATAAATTAGATTAATCTCCTCTTGCAAAGGGGTGGTGAGCAATGTCCTGGAGCTCTGGAGCTCTGATTTTGGCAATGTTGGCAGAGTTAACACCTACTGGGCATTACCATCCTTGGAGTGGAATGGTGGAACGGGTGCTCTATCTCTTTTCACCTGCCACTACGTTATGTAAACAACTTTCAGCCCTAGTTTAACTAAATATTTTGGAGATGCAGCGCTGACAAACAAGGCATTGTTTCCAGGGTAGAAACTTTCCCCCATTTGTTAGGGTAGTTACGTGGGATTGTTCAGATTTTGCCTAATCTTAGTGCTTAGTTATCTGTAAAAGTCCTTGCACTTTGTGTAACCCTATAGAAAATACTGAAACTAATTCCAGGTTAAAGCACTGTTCAGTAGAAAATTATGTGAGAGCACTGAGGCACTTTAAGAATTCATTCATATTTAAAAAATCTTATTGAAAAGAAAAATAATTGAACTGAGACCAGTGATGGGCACTTTCCCTTTCTTACTAACCAATGTAGAATAAAAAAATCTGCAATCTTCACTCAGCTGGAGGCTGATTCTTGTTGTAACTGTGTTTCATCACTGTTGCTTGTGTAGTGGATTTGTATGAATGAAGCTTAGCTCCACAACAGCAATGTGGGAAATAGTAAAGGTATGTATTGTTTTTAGACTACATAAACAGTACTTAAACCAGTATAGGCCTGGTTTAATTTTCATCCATGTTTGTTTTGGAAGAGTCAGGGGAAGTAGAGGAGAGAAATATTTTTGTGTGAGAGGTAATTGCCGGAGGAGTAGTGTTTGTTTCATAATCTGACCTTTTGGACATTATTCAAAGCCTGCAACACTCCTCGGAAATATTCCCATAACCTTCCCTGAGCTGCAGCCTGGATCAGGACTGAGCAAGGAGATGCTCAGAGCTCTGGAGTAACTTGGCCCTTCATAGCCCCCAGTCCTGCACCTGTACAGAAATCAAAGGAAGCCCAACAGAGTCACAGGAGGCTGCCTGGGGAGCCAGTGCTTGGCTGGTTTTGTACAAGCATTTCCTTTTTAAGGGCTTGCACTCTGGAACCTGGGGAAAGGATCTGGGAGTTTGATTTGTTTGACAGCATTTCCAGTGTGTCCATCCCTATAGTTCAGCCTGATGTCTCAATCTGAACATGTTTTTTATTCTTGGTGATTGGGAGAAAGCTGTGACCCAAAGTGCCTGCTAGGAATTTCCTAATTAACATGCTAATCAAGATTTGCCTCAAGGTGTTGCATAGAATCATTAGTAATACAAAGAAATAGCTAAAAGCCATGTGTCGCAGGACTTGAAGAAAAGAATGTGTCCAGAGAATACTGGCTGCTTGTACCAAAGCCATCAAGGAAGAGCAAATAACAAGTTAATTAAACTGGGTATAGTGAGTCACGAGGCCACATGAAGTGTCCGGTCTTAATTAGTTAATATTGGATTGTGCTTTGAGGCAGGAGAGTGGTAAGGCTCTGGCGAGAGCCCTGGGAGAGTGCCTTAGATGGAGAAGTTTTGGAAACTGTCTTGAGGCAAAGGAAAACAGCTTTGAGTGGTGGGACTCTGCAAGGCTCCGGTCTGCGCTGCCTGCAGAGAGCGCCGAGAGCTTCAGCTCAGCTGCTCCCTGCTGGCACTCGAAGCCAGATCGTCCAAGGTCAGTGTCCTCATCAGCCTCCCTGTAGCGTAACGTGGATAAATAAATGAGCATTTTTCACTCAGCTAGAGACTAGTCCTTGTTGCAGCTGTGTTTTATCAGTGCTGCTGTCAGGTCCCTGCAGGCAGGGCTGCCCACCAAGGCTTTTCACACTGGGTGTCCGTTCTGTGTTTTAACATAGCACTGTCAGGTTAGGTTAGGGGAAAGAGAATTTCCTCTGGAGGAGACCGTAGGACCCACAGCTCGAAATTCAGGATCCTCTACTGTGTCACGAGATATTACCTAAACAACAGGGCTCTGGAATGAGCCAGCTCCACAGATGGGAACAGGCAGGCAACCTGAAGCGCTGGCACTTCCTTCCGTGGAGGTACAAAATGTTTGTAATGTCTTCCACATGTTAGCATAAGAGGCACCTTAGAAGCGTGAGTGATAAATGGCAGCACCACAAGTTATTTCTATTACAAGGAAGAGCCTTTGCAGGCAATAATTCTGGCACCTGTATCTATTAGCAACAGATTAGTGGGAAGCTTGAAAACAAGACAGGGTGGCATAATAAGGTTAATGATCTCACCATGCACCTAAATACATTCATCTGGGTGGAATTTATATTGCTGATTGACTGGGTGAGAAATCTTTTAGTCGATCACTGAGGGTTTATGGGGAGTATAGCTTTCTTTTTGGTTACCTGGAAAAGAATTAGGGATTAATCTTGAGTTTGGCTTGATCTGAGTTATGACAACAGAATTTGGAAGGTGTAGGGTGTCTCTTAGGGAAGGCAGTCAGCTGCCACTTAGGGTTTAAGGCTAAATTTACTTTCAATTTTGCATATTGCAAATCTTGCAACACTGTAATCCTTCTTGCGGTAATATGCTGGACTACAAGAGTTTGTTATAAGTACTAATTTGTGTTTAAAAAAAAGGGTTTGGAATGAAAACTTTTTTAAAATGTGAAGAATTCTCTTAAAATTAAGCTGTTTGACCTGTACTCTTAAAGTTATAAAATCTGACTTGCTAGCCAGCCATTATGATTGTGTGATTTTCTGAGATTTTGATGCATGTTCAGTGACCAGTAACATGTGTGGACATTAACAGATGTTTATATGTTCTCATTGTTAGGGCCTATTCCAGTTTAAGCAGAATATCACAGTCTTTTAGATAAAACCCCGTGCATTAGAGCTGTATTTGTGTGGCTTTCTTTGCTGTGCAGCTTGTTTCTCATATCACCAGGAGGTGACAGGCTGCAGCAATCAGTGCACACAAGGGGACTGTGCAAAGCCTTGGAAACAAAATTGCTTTGTTCTTGGCCTGTACTTAGCTGTTCTTCAGTGTAACAGCAGGGGTTTATATTCTGATGATTTGCCTAAGAAATGTAAAAAGGAAGTTACAGACTAAATGCCTGTGGAACTGTGTGGCTGTTAAAGGTTTCTGGCAAATAACACCTATTTGTTGGGAAAGAAGTTTTACTAGCCTGTGTTTGAGTAACAGTGGGTCACCAAGGCCGTGGACATTTTGACTTACCAGATCATTTTTTAGGGAAATAAACAATAATGGCTGTAAATTGCATGTGTGTAGATGGGGAGAGGAGAAGGTGGGCAGCTATGGAAGAAATGATTTTGTATCCTATGGCCTGTCTTTGCTTGTCAGTGTTGGAAAGTCTTTAATCAAAGTTTTCATAGAATCATTCATAGAAGACCAACAGCTTTAGTACTTTTGATTCAGTTGTCACATCTGGGAACACGTCTCAAACAAGGCTGGTAGAAATCAGGATCAACTACAGTTCTATGGTTGCACAAAATAGTGAAAGGAATTTGATGTGACCCAAGTGGGATTCCAGAATATGGAAATCTCATCTGATTAAGAGCATGAGTAAATAGTTTGGAATTGTTTTTATCTTTAATAAATACAAACACAGAAAAATTACTTGCAGCCAACTGTGTTGTAAAGCAAATAATTTATCTGCTGACGGAGTGCTGGCCTTATAAGCTTACTGGCCTAGGTTCATCATTGGGGTTTTTTTGTGTGTTTTGCTATAAATGCTGTTATATATGCCAAAACATGACAACTGCTTTTTACTGAATTTAAAATGACTTTCAGAATTATCTGGATATTTGGAAGCTCTTTTGTTTCTACTTGTGATATTTGGGATACTTTACAAACCCCAAATACTTTGGATAAATGAGTATTTTCCCTTTAATCTTGCTTTCTGTACATGACTATAAAACTTTTGGTAACTTTACTGGAGAATGCAATATTTTAATATATTCCCTGATTGGAAAATTATAATTACCCCAGGTTTAATATAGGATGTTTGAATATGGTTTGTCTTTCATTTAAATGTTGCTATTTGAGTGATCTCATTTTTATTCAAGATCTTTGAAATTTTCCAGACATGATTCAGCCAAATGTATTTTGTCATATTCTTCCTGTGTCTGCCGAGTTTCATTACTTTGCAAGTAGATATTGCAGAATAGCTTTTCTTTTCAGCAGAAGTAATCTGTGAATTATTTGTGAACAGGAAAGAACTTTCTCAAAACTACTCCAGTATTTAAGATGATATCTCTTGCTGTTCACATAGAAATATAGTTCCATAAAATCAGGGCTGTTGCAGGAATCTCCATACTAAACAGGAAAAAGGAAAGTATGGCTTATTTGTAGGTGTTATTTCAACTTTAGTGCATCTAACCAAACAGTGATCTTCCCTAAATTACAGCCAAGCAGTTTGTCCAGCACCACTGGGTGAAATTACTTATGTCTACTGAGGTCATTACCTTTTCTTGTTATCTTAGATGGCATTGACAACCATGTGTTAGTTCCTTTCCCTATTTATTGAGTTTTCACCTTGTAAAAAAATGTAATGCCAGCATGCTTGCCCTGGATGCATTTATATGTGTGTATTTTTATGCTTCAGGTGACTAGGACTGCTAAAACATTATTCTTCCAGTAAATCTTGAGAGCCCAAATTGAGAAGAGTGTATTACCACTCTGAGACCTCGGTCATTGTTAGGCTTATCTTGTTGACTGAAATTGCTCAGACCTGCATCATTTTGTATCTCTATTTTAACATCTCTTGGATTAACAGAGGACTGGAAGACCATTAGCAGCAAATTTGTTATTTGCTTTCCCAAAGATTGCTGGCCCAGCTGTGGTTTTTTACTTGCATACCTGCTTACAATAATATGTGAACTGCAAAAGACTGCCTGATACCTCATAAATTATCGCATAAATTAAAACACCAAAATGATACCCCAAACCTTGTCTGCAGTTGTTCAAAATACATCATTGTTGTGTTGTGTGAGCTGTGACATTTGAAGCTCAATTGCTGCCAGTTTATCTCCCAGATATGATGCATTAGATATTATATTTTCTGCAGTTAAGTGAAAGATCCAAAATCAAGTGCACAGGGCAGGGAGAGAGGACTAATATTTCTGTATTTTGCAATCTTGATTGATACCAAAGATTCATTGCACTTTATAAAAATTTTAAAAGTCCATCATACTTTACCTATTTACATTGCTCATTGTCTTGCTTCTTTTTCAATTTGCAGTTCTAGCAAGTGCCAGGTAAGGGTATTGCATCTGTAGTTAATATGAATAATTACTGAACTGCCTGAGTGATCTTGGAATCTCTATGAATGAGCTACAAGAGTTGATAATCCTCTTCTGTTTTAATTAATTACAGGAAAATAATCTGTTAGTCTCTTCAATTGTTTTCAAAGTTAAAAAAAAAAAAGGCAACAGGGTCTAATTTCAGTTAAATCTTAAAATGTCAAAACCCCCCACCAAACAAAAAAACTACTTGAAAAGAACTCTTGATATAATTATTTTCAGTATTTAATATTTGCCTACAAACCAGACATTTAATTTAAATAAACTATGCAGCTTTAAAACATAATTTGCAGCTTAGTTGCTTAGTGTCTGAGCTCCTTTGGGGAATCTATTGTGTTTTAGGGTGACTGTTGAGAGACTTGTGTTGCAAGGTGCTCCTCTCTCCCTCAACCCCCCAGGGCCATCAGCCTTTTTTGTTGTTGTTTTCTGTTCATCTTGGAAATGCTCTGTTGAAGCTGCTGCATTGTTAATGAAAACTCGCTGCGTAGTGCCCAAGATACTCTCCTTTGAAAAAGGAAATTAAATTTTAAAAGCTTAATTAAGATAATGCCGAAGATCTGGTTTACCTACAAACAAATGGTATCGGAGTTAAGGGAATGAATGCTGCTATGCCAAAGAGATTCCAAGACAGACATCTTTCAGCTGATCTGGTGCTGGTTTATCTGTAAGAAATTGTGTAGCTTTCTTAATTATTCCTCATCACTAGTGAGGTAGCAGATAATTTAATTTGTGATATTGCTGACAGAGAGGCTTCCTCATTACCATCAAGTTAATTTGTGCTATTAAATGTGTCTGTTACCTTCCCACTCAAATTATGAGCCATTGTGGGATGTGTCCTGTTGCAGAGAAGCTCATTCCATGAACACTCGCTAATTAGAGAGCTACAGTGCAGCCTGTGATTAAAGCATTTAAATTTCAGAGTGTTCTGAGGACCTGGTATGAATTAAAAAACTGCTGAGTGAACTTCATTTATGGGATTTTTGATTAGTAGCCACAGCTCCACGAGGACTTGTGTGGGGATGTGGTCTGGCGTGTACATACTGATATGATATTAGTGGTTTGTTTATGAAGTGAATCTTGCCTGGAGTCATAGCAGGAGACATTTCATTTTAGACTTATGAAAAGAAATTCAGGTCTTGCTCCAGGCATTCATCTTTAACCTCCCAACAGATGAATATCTCAGTCCAAGAAGTCAATTAAGCTTTGTGACAGTTCCACTGGTTCTTCACCTGTTGATTACAAAAATAGGGCTGTCTGACAGCTACCTGATAAACCTCCTGTATGCTGAGGGACTGAAGAGCCCAAACTTCTTTTAATCATTAAAATAACTTAGAAAATATATAGGTTATTTATTTTTTTGAGATAGTGTTCAAATACAAACTCTATATTTTACCTTTAAAATATTGGTTTGTAATAAAAGAATTGTTTGCCCTGTTCTAACAGGGTAGCTGAGTGCTTGTAAATAACATTAAAATGTGGGACAAAAGGTGGGTAAGTCCCACCCACTTACCCAAGAACCAAAATTAAAAGTAAGATGCACATGATTGTACTGACGGGTGTAGCATTTGTGTGAATGGATGTTCAGGTTTTGTTAATTGCCAGGCTGGAACAGGATTCATAATTATGGACTCTTCTTTTTCGATCTAAAAGATTTTCAAGTGTGATTTTACAGAACAGAAGAAAACAGAAGTGGGTTGGGGGAAAAGGAGGATAGCAAGAAGAAGCAGTTTTTGCCTTTCATCACTGTACTTTATGTTGAATTTAAGTACAGAAATATTTAGGGCTTCATTCTCTGCTTGCCAAGGCTTGTGATCCTTGTCTTTAAGTCTTACCATCTGATCTCTATTTCAACACACCCTATAAGAGGAGTTAGTCATAAAACAGCTCCCTGAAATAGAAGTAGTGGTGGGTGGGGATAGTTGAGCGTACTACAGCAAGAAAGGAAAAACTTATGTTAAAAATATGAAAGATGCAAGCCATTTTTGTGCCACCTCTGAGATCTATGAACAGACCTGTCTTCGTGGAAGCAGATGCAGCACTGGGAAGCTGAGTGGGAAAGCCTCCGTAGGGCTCCTGAGCACGTTGTTACACATTACACATCTCATCTGTGCTGGTGTCACTCAGCCAGTGAGGTTCCTTGAGGGAATATGTCAGAGTGACATTCAGTGACAACACCTGGAAATACAGCTCGTTACTAATGGTAGGCAAATCTCACAGGGCTGCCTTCTTTCCCTGCCTCTTCTCAGCCAAGTGATGCAGGAATCCTCTCTGAAAGTGGTCACAAATAGGAGTCGAAGTCTTACGCTGAGAAATGTTCCATGTCAATGTGTCTTAGCCAGATAAACAGTATCAAGCAGAATTAACTCTAACATGAGGGAATACTGCAGTCTCTTGTAGGAAATCAATGCAGGCTCTGAAGTTTCTACTCACAAAGGCCCCACATTCACTGAGTACAACTCTGCTCCATTGGACATATTCCTTTCTGTGGGGAAAGCCAAGGTACCAGACCCTATTAATCTTTAAGTCTCTAGTGAAATGAGATTTCCCCCCCAAAAAATCGACATTTTCCCTTGCTTGCTTTTTTTTCTTCAGGCTAAATTTAAAGTCACAATTCATTTTTCTGTCTCTCAATCACTCTTCTGGAGTCAAAACAATCTCTCAGCTGTAAACGTTTGGCTCTAACAGAATACAGCAGATGTGTTCCCTGATTAAAATATCTCCAAATTTGTCCCTTTAGGTGCAGTAGCACACAGAGCAACACGAAGCATCCAGTGCTGGTGCTCAAGGGCAAGAAAAGTGAGCCGTGAGTCACCATTCACGATTGTCTGAGGCTGTGCATGGATGGCAGTCAGTGGCTGTACCGAGAGAACAGTTTGCCTGTCCCAGGAGTGACTCGAGCAGGAAGCTTCATCTCCATGTGCATGAGCACTTGCACACACACAATTTCCTGCAGGTTCTCTGTAGCAACCTGGCTCTCAGTGGTGCTCACTTCCAGCACAGCCTTTAACTTCTGGGTCCCTATGATCAGATCTCTGCTAGGCTCTCTGATTCTCCTTCCAGCAGCTGCTGTACAGATGTGCCCCTGTCCATGGACAGCTGAGAGTGGTGGGGCCCACTCAGGCACTGCTTCAGCACCCACTCTTGCTCTTCCCTCACTGTAGCTTTGGCCTGGAGATGCTTTCAGTGACAATCACCTTCCTTCTTGGGGGATTTAAGCACAAAGGGGTCAGATTTTTGCTTGCCCAGGATTTGTGAGTGATGGGTCTTGATAACACCATGCACCCCCTCTGCAGGCAAATCCCTTATGGCAAACAGGAATGATTATTGTTTAGTAATGGAAGAGCACGCTCTCTTGGAGTCGTGCTTACAAAATACTACTGGTATTTTTCTTTGTTTGCAAGTTTTGGAGGCTAGGGAAGAATTTCTCATGCAAGTTAGACTGACAAGAGGCTCAGTGGACTCTTTCACTTTAGGTTAATTAATTGGGGACTCTGGGTTGGGTTAAAGCATGGTGTGCCTGCCTGTGATTTATTTGTAGCTCTTGGCTGGTGTGACATCAAGCTGAGGGTCAGAAAATGACCACTTCCACAAGTACAAGTCCTTTATCCTATTTAGCATCCTAAATAAGAAAAAGAAACCTGAGGTTCTCACACCCACAGCTTTCAGGACACACATATTCCCCTTTTCAAGAAAGGTTTCACTGGGCAAGGGCACCAGCCTAGAGAATTTGGTATTTGGTAAACATCATGCAAAATAAAGGAAACAGGGTTTTCGCTATCTCCCTCAAAAAGTTCTACTTTTCATTCTGAAGTACACCCATTTGTCTAATTCTCTTCAATCCACTCTTCTCTGCTTTATGCATTACTCAATTTTTTGTATACATTCCAATTTGCCTTTAAAAGTCAGTATTTTTCTGCCATTCAAAAATGCTCAATTAAGAATTTTCATTTGAAGAATGCATGTGGCACCTTTCCTGCCCTCTCTTCAAATGACTTATAACCAAAAGCAAAATGAACCCCATATTTGAGTGTACCATTCCTCATTTTCAATTTGAGCAGACCATATTAAATCTTTGCAAAGACTTGTGCTAGGAAAGCTTTTTCACTGGAGTATTTGGGAAATGCAAACAAAAAGGAATATGAACAAAGCAAATTGATATTCACATGACATTTTTAAATGTATTCTGCAGGCTCTCTGCAGAGATTCATTTTTTTCTGTTTCATCAATTGTATACAAAAGAAACTAAAGTAATGCCTGACACTACGTCAGATCTTTTTATGCCTAGCTACTCTTGCAGGTCTTGTGGGCACATTTTTCCACTTTTACTGTTTTCAACTAAGGATTCTCTTAGAGTGGAGAAATTCCAGGTGACCAGAGGCAGGAGAGATGGTTCTTTATATCTTTTCTCCTGGAGTTTATAGTACAAATAAGGACAAAGGAGATGGCAGCTGATACAATTTAGAGTATCCTGATGCAGTTCCAGCTTGGCCGGTGATTGAAGGCAAGGAGACAGGGGCTCTTCATTTGTGGGCAACCTGACTGAGCATGGGCAGAATGGGAACCAGTAATATTAAGGTCCTTTCTCTCCCTTTGGTTGAGCTGTAGGAGATTCAAGTTTAAATTAAGTTTGGCTTATTTACATCTTGCTCCTGCCTTGCACTTTAAGCACTTTGAGGTGAATATTGAGGGAGACAGCGAGAAGACACAGCTCAGCAGACGACTGATGTATATATAGACACAGTCAGGGACCATTATGGCAGAACTGAACTGTTTAATAGCTCTCTTCTCTTTCACACTGTCTGCAGCCCTGACACCTGATGACAGATATCTCACAGGTGGAAATTAACTCCCTTGAACCAGAAGGATGTAGGAACATCTTTGATCTCTGGGATTATCAGTTTTACAGTTATCAGTGTGTTTTACATAAACAAATCTGTTCCATGAGAAGATGTTGCCCATGCATGTTTATAGTTGGCTGATGGGAAAAACACATCACTTTACTGATCATTTGATGAATGTCATCTGCAACACCTGGAAACAGGTTTAATTTCCTCAAACTTTATCCCTTTCCTAAGTTTAAGATCAAATGTGAAATATCTGTTGATGTTTGCTCTCTGAGCTTGACTTTCCCTGTCTATAGCTCTGCGAGTGTCCCCTTCAATTAGGCAGAAACACCACTATGGGGCAATCCAAGATCCCACTCACGACAGCAGCATCCACGTACTTTTAGTTCTTGCTGTCAAATGAAAACAAATTACCTTGATTTTTGTTTGTGTGTTTTTGTTTTTTTTTAATGGCAATTCCACTTACCCAGAGGTAGGTGAGAGGAAAAAAGACATGTTATTTTCACTTGCACGCTGTTGTTTGTCATTTTAAAATCCATAGTCAGATGACAGCTGAGACCCCATGAGGCAAGCATTTGCACCACTTTTGTGGTGTTCTTCCACTCCTTTCTTCATGTGGCTTTTCAATAAAAGATAAATTTAAGGGGAAAAAAAGCCACATGAAAACCTTTAATGCCCTTACCTGAAAAGAAAATGTTTTTGTAGAGCCTTTGTAAATCCAGGCTTAACAGAGGACTCTGAGGGAACATCTCTAGCTCTGCCTCGAAGAAAACAAACTAAAACAAGAATATAAATATATTGATGATGAAGATAATGATTATTATAGTTTCTCCAATAAGTAGTAAGGTTTAGCTGGGTAGCTTGAGGTCTCTTGTCAGAACAATCTGACTGACATCTCTCACATTTAATTTGAGATCTGTTGCCTTGCATTTCACCAGGAGAATATAAGGCACAAGGAAAATAATGTTTGTGCCATTTTATGATCACAACAGCCCTGTGGAGTACAATAATCCAAGCCCTGCTGGGAGTGAGCAAAGTAGATTCATAAAGGAATTTTTATTTTCATCAGCCAGTTTTCAGGACCCTGGTGGAGTTAATGATAAGAGTTCAGAGCCCATTCATCTCTCTGCAAGGAGAGTTAAGGGCTATGAACATAAGGAAGGCACCATGGAAAGCCTACTTAGCCAGGAGGATGTGGAAAGAAGATGAAGAAAGACCAGGATCATTCAAGGGACTTTAGGAATACCTTGTGAATTCCTTTTCCTGAAGGCAAGCCATTCTTGTCAAGACAAAAAAGTTGGCAAGCATGACAACATAATAAGGCTTTAGGAGAGCCTGGTTAGTCTTAAACAGGACCAGCTCTACCCAGAATGTTCAGAGAAAAGGCAGTTTGAATGCTTGGAATACCTACACATCTGTGTTGAGTCCAGTTTGAAGGGGTTTAAAATGAGTAGGGATTTGGCTGCAGGATTTTCTAGTAGCAATGTGCTCTGTGACAGCTAAAAGAGACATGAAAATCCAGATACTCTTCAGGGGTTCTTAAAAGGAAGATCTGCTGCAAAGAAGGGAGTGACAGAGCAGCTTCAGGAGATACAGTATTCTTGTTGAAGCATGGAGTTGGCAGGGTTTTGGTCATCTGCCTTGACCTTATCATCAATGATGGTTTTTTGAGTATTTTGAACTTGAGGGTTCACAGTCACTGAGAGGTCTCTCACTCAGAGGGAAGTGCTGGCAAAGCCACTAAATGAGGCCCAGGAGAGCTCAAAGGGCCTCACTCAGGACCACTGTTTATAGGGTCACAAGGTGATTGACTTTGGTCATCAGTAGGTTTCCATCCTGGCCATAACCCATGTCAGTAACTGGGCTGTAGCAGTGGCACAGCTCCACTCGGGCTGTGATTCAGGTAAATGGTTCACCAGGGCTGCAGAGGATGATTGCTTAAGGCTGGCCTTGTTTGGGCAGCTGCTGTTTCTGGCTGTTCCCATCTGTACCATTCAAGAGCTCCTGGTAAGATCCAGAAGTGCCTCACTGCTGGACTGGTGTGGGCAAGGGACACTTCACCTCTCAGAGAGTTCAGTCAAGGCTTATCAGGAGCTTCTGAGATTGCAACTAGGCCTGAGGATGGGGTGGGGTGGAGGGGGAATGCACCACCACACTCATATGCTGTTGGAGTGAAATTGCAGTTTCCCTGCTTCTTGTATGACAATTAAGAACAGCTACTCTGCTTTGTTACTATCTGTTGCCTGGAAAACCCAGCAAATTACAGGACTGCAGCATAATTTATGTAGAAGTGGACTGCCAGTGTTGAGGAATGTTGAAGACCCCAATCCTAGGAATTAAAATGACAGCTAATGACCTATGAGTGAAAAGAATGTGGCACTATCCCCCAAGATATAAGCTACATTTATGCATTGGTTTATTATTTATGATGCATCTGTCACGTGCACTTGAGAAATTACGCATCAGGATCCATAGTAGTCTTACAGAGTATTTCGTAACCTGTGGCTGCTAAATTGATAACCTTGGGTTCTTTACTGACTCAGCTGTTCTTGTACACCCCATTTCATCGTTTTACTCAGCAATTCTTTGGAAATAAGGAGAAGTTTGTCTTTTAAAATTACCTTTTTGAAAGACAGTGTACTCTCTGAATCATCTAATCAAAGCAAGGCACTTATTTTTCCTCCTGTGCCTCATTTAGGCATTCCTTGTCAAACACCAAATCCAAGCCTAAGTGACTGCTGGCCTGGGAGCTCTGTTTCTTTTATGGATTCTGCCAAACTCTGGCATACAGCCCAGAAGGAGCTTAAAGCAAACTTATCTCATTTCCACTGAGGTCTAATAGGTGTGGGAATTCCCCTGAGGTACTACAGAAGTAATTTTCTCATCAGCTGTCAATGGTCCCAATCCACATGGCACAGATAATTTAAGTATCTCAAAAGGGTAGCTTTAATTTAACAGCAGCTCAGGCTGGGTCCATGACCTTGAACAGAAAATTCAGGGTTTTTCCCTGGTTTGTGGAACTCTGCTGTATTTTATTGACCTCCTGTTCATCTTATATTGTCTAATGAAAGTAGTCACTCTCACAGGAGATACGTTAGAAGTATTCTGTGAGTCCTTGCAATAATGTTATTGATGGAGGCCAGTTTTACATGTTTAGAACAACTCTGGCACTGCACTGAGTCTGGCTGAGAGAACATCCTACAGAAATTTGTACCATCACCTAATAAAAAACTAATAATTTTTGTCCTATCTTCAGCTTTTTCTGTCAAATGGCAAATCCAGACATTAGAGACTACTGAGTGAAGAGCTTTGAGAGAAAAGGATGTGTATGTTTGTAGGTGATATCCCTGGGATAACATTTAGGATCGGGTGACCTTTGTGCACTGCACTTTGACTCTGGCCGGGGCAGTTGCATTGTTCAGTTTTGTATATGAACAAAGGAACAGGAAAAGGAAAACCAAAACCAACCAAGCTGGCTGGAACTGAATTGTTCTTCATTTGTTGGCTTTTGCTTTCTTAGGAAAGTTCTTTCTTGGGAAGGTAGGGGGAGAATATGGTCTTAAAATGACTTTTTGTTTTGAGACACTTTAAACTATTTTGTAAATGATGCATGGGAAGCAAAAGATTTTGAAAAGGGATTTTTTTAACAAAACTGTGAAAGCATGAATGCAATTTGATAACTTGGGATTGGGAGAAATGTCCTAAGCTTCAGTGAAAATTACAACGAAAGAGTAATTGGGGAGCACTAAGCAAATGCATTTATTGGGAACTGGAATAGCACCACGTTCTTACTGAATCAATTCCAGAGTACGACCAGGTAGGGCTAGGTGTGTGGAAGGAATATTTTATACCTGGATCAAGACCTCTTTTATTTTAAGCAGAGGAATCGTTGGGGAAGTAGCACTTACACGCAAAACACTGACAGAGCAACAAAATGTTTCCATTAAATCTCTTCTCATTCTATGTCCTAAATATAGTCCTTATCACATTTTTTTTTCCTTCTGTGTTTGACTTGTAAAGTTAGAGGTTTTTGTTCTATAAGAGAGAGTCAAAAAATAGTAGGTCTTTCAAAAACACTCTAGGTTGTTATTTGCTACAAAAAGAAAGTATATACAGAACACACAGAAGTGTGGAAGGGTGTGAAGGATTTTATTGGAATTTAGTTCTCCTTCCCTGAGTAATGCCACAATCCCAAACCTGCAAAAGCCTTCCTGCCTCCCAGCACTGCCATGAATCTTCCCCCTCCGAGATCATAAAAGCTGACTTTCATACCTTTATATTCTGGCAAGTGTGTACCATTAAACTCACGTGTTTTGTAGGTTCTGCCCTAATTTTTTGTAAAGATTCACAGGCAAATATTTTCAAATAGGAACATTTGACCTTTTGGTGGACTGAGGAGGAAAAGAATAAATCAAACTGCGTTTAGGACAGAGCTTGTTTGGCATCCAGAATGTGTCACTAGTGCTACCTTGAGACCAAACATTCAAAGTCTGTTCTGTGCAGGTGGTTGTAGCAACTGGACTGGATTTGTAGCAGCGTGGACTCACCATAGAAAAGCCTATTTTTGCTGGAAGATGTAATCACTCTTGCTTCAATTCAAGATAGGAGTTCAGATCCAATAAATCTCAAATGTTTCTGGTGTTCAGGATGTTATCTTTTGGATTGGTAAACCAAGATTTTCAAGAAATATTCACTTTTTATTAAAAGATTAAGGAAATAAAATTTGCTTTTCCTTACCTAATTCCTACCCCAACGATGTGCATAAATCAGACTCTGCAGAAATGAACAAGTTTCTTTCTCTACAGGACCTTTCAAGAAAGAAAAACCACCACCTAAAACCAGAGTTTTGCATTTATTTCAGGACTTTCATTTGTGTTTCCTCAAAATTTTAAATTGTGCTGCCTTTGATTTGAAAACATTCTGGTGAGCTTTCAGTTTCTAAAAACTTTCTCATCTGCCTCAATAATTTTTCTCCTCATTTCAGAGTGAAGCAATTTTTTTCTACACTATGATGTGTCATACAGGTAAAAGGTAGTCATACTGATTTCTTGCTGTTTAAGTTCCAAGGGGTTTTTTTTTGGTTTGGATTGGGTTTTTTAAGTTGCCTTGATGCAGCAGAGCTCAAATGTGAGTATAGAGGGGACAGGGAGACAAACTGAACAGGGCAGGATATTTAAAGGCTCATTTCTAATACTGACTGCTGTGGTTTGGATTGATTAAGGGTTAATAGAAGGAAGTCAGTCCACAACTACACTAAGAGTGATTATATGACAGAGTAATTCACTTAGATGTTTTAAGGCAATTTATATATTAAGTATTTGCATGTTAAAGGCAATTGCTCTCCTTTAAACTAAGTTTGCATTAAGCTGTTAACTAAGTTTCAGGAATGATGTATTGAGTGGGCTAAGCTTCTGTAGGTTCCAGTATTCTGCTTCATGAATAAAACTGTCAGAGTAAAGCAACCAATAACTCTCTGTCTTGACATTATATTCAGTATAACAAATAAATCTTTAGGATCTCAACAGACCTGGCAACTTCATTAACAGTTATGCCTGAAGCAGAGAATGAAAGAAAATCAATTCATGGAGTCTGATATTTTAGGGTTTACAGAAGAGAGGGGTTAGTGGACTGCTGATGAACCTTCTGTGCTTGAGCTCAATCTTCCTCCTACAGAGGGGAACAAAAATTGTAAGAGAAAACTTCCATCCAAGGAAGGAACAGTGCTAGAAACAAGAGAAAGGATGTGAATTAATTATGGTTAGAAATAGAAACCACAGGCTGTGAATCCTAATTCCATTTTACAAGAAATATCTATTTCCTGTAAAGCTTCTTTAGGAGGTTGGCCCCTGTATGCAAAACTGCTTCATCAGCTCAGGATCTGGTATTTGTAGCTGAACAGATTGATTCCACAGGCCTTTTAAATTTTTTTTTTATTGCAAAAATATTTCTCAATTTTGCTTCCACTGAGCATGTTTCAGTTGACCTCAGATGAAATATAGGCCAGTATTATAATATTCTGATTCTATTAATTGAAAAGTCAATGAATTGTCAGACATGACAGAAAGTATTATCTGCAAAATAGTTGTTGAGAAAGTTTTTGTGAATTTTAAAATTATTTCCCCTTAAAGAGTCCAATAGGTATGCCTGAGGCTATAAAATCAGGAATAATCTTTAGGGATGGGGACTAATCTGAAGCATAACAATTAGGTAAAAGATGAATCTATTGACTATCTAATGTTATGCATATACATGAATAATTCCACTACTTTAATCCCTCTAAATCATAAGGAATAGGTAAATACGTTATCTGCCCTATCAAAATAGTAAATTTGCTATAAATTAACTGAATTAAATCTCACTTGGTTTCCTGTTATGTAGGATGCAATTTACATAATAAAGAAGATCTTTTTAGCCTTTTGAATCTTGGAACAGATTTAGGATGGGGGAATACTGCAAAATCTTCAAATTGTACAGCAGTTCTAAGCACTTTCTCTCTTACCTGGGCTTCCATGCTGGCTTTATTATGAAATTTATTTTGGGGAAGTTCTTGCAGGCTTACAAGTTCATGCTGTATTTTCACGTGGAATTGTACACATTTATACTTAATGACATTTCCAAATCCAAAAAACTTATAGATAAAAGGTCAGGGCATAGGAGATGAGCAAATTAATAGACAGGCCAGGATGGCAGAAAGGGAAGTGCAATGAAAGCAAGTGTCCAATTCATATGCAGTCAGTAGCAGTGATCATTTTTCTCCATCTGCCTGAAATATTTTATTGCACACTCACCCTTTTTTTTATTTCACCATAGCTCAGCGTGGCTTTGCAGCAGACAGATGCATCTGCTCAAGAAGCTTTCTGAAGAGATCTTACTACGTGATATAATGCTAAAGACTGCTGCAGCTCGTTGGGCAATTTCCTGCAGTAAGAGATCCTCCTCTAATGCCAGTCTCTCTGTACATACAAGATGTGAAGGATCACTTTAAGCCAAGGATCTTTGTCATGTCACTTGGAGTGAACAGTCAAGACAGATTTCACTGTGAAATGAAGTGCACCTAAGGGAGGATGTGTAGGCAGAATACAGGAGAGAAGCTCTTTTCTTTGTTGTAGCTCCAGTGGTAAAAATCTGAGCCCAGGTTTCCCTTGTGCTCCTGGGACACAAGAAGAGTCAGGGCTGTTTCTCTAGAAAAAGACCTTGGAAAACATTAATCCTACTCTTGGAGAACTTTTTTTCTCTCATAAAAGTAGAAAAGCAGTGTGGACAAACTAGGAAATTTCTTGACTTCATCAAGTAATCAGTTCTATATTTCCCAGTTGATGTGTGTAATCAGGCTAAAGTCTAGTAGGACAAGTTTTCTGAAGCTTCTTTCCATACTTCTGACAGGATTAAGAGAAACTTAAACTCTCCCCAATTTTACAATATAATTGGTTTATAACAGATAATTGGTCCCAACAATTCCTTACTAATGTTGAACACTGTGAGCTGCTTGCTTGTTAATTATCCATGTGAAGGATACAATGTGCAACAGTTTTATTCTGGAGAATAATTCACCTAACTCAGTCCATAGAGACATAAGTTAATGGCTTCTGACCAACTGTGAATTATTACTGTGGAGTTGTTGCTGTTAATCATTATTCGTTTAATTAGTGCTTCATGGTACAACAGAAAGATATTGATTGTGGAAGATCTGGTGATTTGAGCAATGAAACTTTTGAAGTCCAATGTTTTTCTTGAGTCCAATGTTTTTCTTGACGTGCAAGCCTTTTGGTTGGATTCGATAGGATCTAATCTTACCAGGTCTGCTCTGACCCTTTTCTTCTATGGCATCCCTCCTGCACCTGGTCACTGACATCCAGGAAATTTGTGTTAAAATCTCTGAAATAACTATCTTTAATCGAATTTGGTTAATATCAACCAGTAGGCTTCTAAGTTACTAAGGGAAAATTGAGATACTGAAGAAGTAAACTATTTGTCCAGGAATAACTGTGTGCTCATTTGCTCTATGGTTTTATAGTGCCAATTCAGCCCTGATTTTCACTGGTGAGAGGGAACAGCACTGTCAGGTCACCAGTGATCCCACTGCTCTGTCATTATTTCTGCTGCTCTTGTGGCTCCCCTGGGTGCACTGCCTGTGATTTCTATTCACGACATGGTGATAAAAGTTGTGGCCAGCCTCAGGTAAATGATAAAACACCCTCTCAGTGTCACGAGAGCAAGCATGTGCTTCCTTATTCTCCACCAAAACATCCTGCACCGCTGAGGCGGCAAAAATGTTGACCTTGCCTTCAGCAGGAGAGCTCAGGGCAGTCCATGTTTATTGAAAGGGAGGTGCAGCAGGAGGCAGCAAGGCAGGCCTCAGGCACGAGGCAGGCGGTCATTCCTGCAGGACAGGGCGGCCGGAGCTGAGGGAGGCGGGCAGGCCGCAGGACGGGCTCTGGCTGGAGCTGCAGAGCGCGGCGAGGGGCGAGGGGCGATGGCCTCAGCCCAGGCGCTGCCCTGGCACGGGCCGTGAGAGCAGGGCCGGCCAGCGGGGCCCTCGCAGCTCCAGCTCCTGCCCCTCCTGCCTTCTTTTCCTTCTTTTCCTTCTTTTCCTTCTTTTCCTTCTTTTCCTTCTTTTCCTTCTTTTCCTTCTTTTACTTCTTTTCCTTCTGTCCCTTCTTTCCCTTCTTTCCCTTCTTTCCCTTCTTTCCCTTCTTTCCCTTCTTTTCCTTCTTTTTTCCTTCTTTTCCTTCTTTCCCTTCTTTTCCTCTTTTTCCTTCCATTCCCCTCCCGTGGCTGCAAGGAAGGGCACTTCACGCTTGGAGCACCTAACTCGGGCTGCTGCCCGTCACATGAGGGGTCTGGAGCCAGCCCTGAGGCCCAGGGAAATGCGATGTGGTGTTTCCCTTGAAGAGTTACTCATTGCTCTTCAAACATTTCTGCTCTCTCCCTCTCTTAACTGCTGCAATCCTTTTAGTTTAGCATGTCCTTCCTCGTATAAATGGCACTTAGGAAATGATTTCTGTCTTCCCCACCTATAAACCATGTTGAGATTTCTTCAGTTTGTTGCCACATAAACGAGAAAAAGTTGTGTGTATGCCAGGAAATAAAAAATACCAATCTATTGTCTCTTCCTTTTTATATGGCTACTTTCGTCTGAAGATATTAAATCACCTTAGAACTATCAGTTAGCTGAAAACAGATTTTACTGCATGTCTGAAGTTAAAAAGTAGTGAAACAAAAAGGCATTTCAGATTTTAATCCATATTTTTGGTGCCTTTTTTTGTTCCTCTGTGCCCTTCCCCCCAAAGAATTCCAGAGCTCAGTGAACTTCCTCCTAGATTGCATATATATATATATAAATAATCTGATCATCACAGTTACAGAGCCCTAACTTCAGGGGTCACCAAGCTGGGCCACACTGGCAAATGTCTTTCTACTTACAATAAAAGCACATTCCTGTAAACAAGATGTTTGCATGAAACTGCAGGATAATTCATTTTCTGTATTGTAGAGAGCTCAAGAGGTTTCCATGGTTTTTGTAAATACTCAGCTCTTCACATTTCCAGGACTGCAGCCATTCTCAAGATTTGTGGTAGGAGGGGGAAGGGAGATTAAGGTCATTCAATTTAGATCCTGTTGTTGCCATTTAGATAGGCTGGGGCAAACCAGTACATTGACCTTGAATGAAAAGTTCTTAAACTTGCCTGTGATATTTTGGTTATGCCTTTATATATTCCAGACACTTTGCTGTCAGGCAGAAAAGTTAGATTAAAATTATATTAATATTTGAAGTTCATCTTTAGCGGAATCTGCACAGGCAGGGGCATAATTGTCCACTGTCTAGCAAATCAAACAGTACCTTCTCGTCCTTAAGAATGTTCTTAAAATCATTGTTCCATGTATTTTCTGTGCTTTGTTGGATTAAGACAAAGTACTCAGTGCTGCTAAGTGCTCAGTGCTCCTCTAGGGAATTTCTTCATGAAGGATGTCAAATACTTGTATGTCATGAACTTGCTGAAAAATCATCATCATGATGTTGTGGGTGCCTTCCTTATGGGTAGGTTTATCTCAATGAATGTCTCTGTACTGTCATTTTAATACCTTTCTCATTACCATCACTCACTCGTTCAATGCAAAAAAAAGATTTTTTTTTCCTGCTGTCTGAGTGATAGGATTATCTAAATTGTTGTCTTCCTTGGTTTAGCATTGCAATTCATAATGCTTTGAGAAAAACAGTTTGTTTCCCATTACACCATAAATTAATGCTATATATTTGTTTCTAGTGTTTATTTCAGTCAGAAACTTTTTAATGGGAGCTGGGCACTTTTTTGTCCTCCGAGGTCTGTGAAAACCTTTCCCTGATGTCAGTTACCTTTGTAATGCTCTCAGAAGAATATGGATGAGATTTGCAGCAGCAGTGGGATGACCTTCAACTTCCATTCAACTTCTATTAATTTTTTTCCTTCTTATTTGCTTTGATGCTTTAAAAAGAAATATTTTCATGATTGTTGTAAGAGCAGTATTGACCAATCACCCCTCAGTGTCTGGGGTTGCCCCACCTGCCCCAGCTTTCTTCTGCTGTAGTATTTTTACCTTGAGCTACTCGAGCTCATTGGAAATACAGGATTTCAGTGGAAATAATGGCATTCATGAATACAATTATTCATTATCACAGGAATCCCTTTGCTGCTCTCCAACTGAGTTTGATAGTTACCACCATTACAGAGTGACGCAAGTACTCGGCACTTTTATTTTTAAAATGGTAATTAGATTTTTTTAAATTTGTATTTGATTAGCTGTGAACTGCTAGTTATGTTAAATTTGCTTCTGAATTCTTATGATATTTTTGGTCAGTTGCAGAAAAGGCATTATGCTGTAATTTAATTGGTTTGCTTTAACAGTAAATTATTCTGTATAGATAGATTTAGGTAGATGAAAAAAGATTATTCTGGGGTCAAAATCAGCATTAGCATAGGAGATATATTTAGGTGTATTATTTAGTAACTTGAACATTTTCAGTGTTCACTAATTCCATGCTATAGTAAAAGAGATGATTATCAAAATCTACTGCATGACCAATTTATAACAACAAAATAGATGACTTTATTTGCCTGGCTTCAGTACTAATGAATTATCGATGTGAAATGGTGTAACTGTGCAAAATGAGCTCTTCATATGAGGCATTTTCTGAAAAAATATTAATATTACTCACCACTCTTCCCAGTTCTGCATAAAGGTCTCAGTTCAAGAAAGTATATAAATTTTAATGGGGAATTATAAATTATTTGGGGACTAACTGAAAGCCTGGAAGTCACTATAGTTCTGTTCTTGACATATTTTCCAAACTTCAGTCATAACAGGTGAGATTTCCAAAGGTGTCTGAGTGATAACGGACAAGAGTGTAGAAAGTGCTCATACTGCAGTTCACAGTCTGGAAATTTGGGGACACCCAAACATCTGTTGAAGGAGATGGAAGGGATGTCCCAGAGAAAAATTCCCTGGATTTCTGCTGTGTTTTGTGACCTCTCAAGCCTGTGCTACTTAGAGAGAGTTGGCTTTCCTCTGCTAACTTCTAACAAGTGCTGCGTTTATATTGAAATGGAAAAGTAGAAACCTCATAAAATACACAAGTAAATAAAAAACAAAAAGAAATGTTACCAAAAGTTTTTATTCTTAACACACCATAAACTGTTATAATCCATGTTACAGGAGGTTAAAGCAGCACATGAATGATGCATTTTGACTTCACTGATCTGTTGAGAGAGAAATTTACTCTTTCTGACAGGGTAGAGGATGTGGATGCAAAAGTGCTCTGTCAAAATATTTTCTGTGCCATTGACTTAGGATTGCATGCAGCTGAGCATGATACACATTTGCAGGTAACGTACAGCTGGATGTACAGAGTTGTCTGAGAAGGTCACTGAAGGTCATGGAAGCTGGATGTTTAACCAGAGCCTGGGACTGTAATTCCTAGTAAATGCCTGGATATGTTGTTAGTATTTAGTCTTGTACATCACAGGGGGATAGATGCTCAAACAGAATGAGCTCAGGCTGAAACCAAAAATGGTACTGCCACATTAGGTGGGTTGTGAAGAAAAACCAGCTTCAAGTTCTGATTTTTTACTAGCTTGACTCTGCATGGTGCTCTATCATCTAGAAATGCCTAAATTTGGAGGAGTAATTCTGATAATACCAGTGGATTATTATCTTCTTTTTTCTCCTGTCACCAAAATAAATGCATGACATAATCATTGGAATGACAGGAAAAGGAGAGGAACATAAAATCAGAATCTGGGTAGTTTTGCTGGCAATTTTCTTGGCTTTGGTTGGGAGCTGTAGAACATTATATATAAGATCCTTGTTATTGATTAAAGTTCAGTTAAAACCGAAGAAAATGGATACAGAAGCCCACTCGCACATGGATCTATTCTGGGAATGGGTTTTACAGTGTGTACTTATAAAAATATATCTACTTCTTTCCCCAAAGGCAGGAAGTTATTGTAATTCCTCAGTTTACAGATCATGCAGGGAGTGATTAAGCGTGTGTATTTTGTGATAGGTGTAAATTAAAAATAAATGTCAAATACACAGAAAGCACTTCCCTGAGTGTTTGTGTAGATATGTGATTGCCTTTTTTAGCTGGAAAAAAAAAAAAGATTTAGATATCCAGAAGAAACTGTTGTACTTTGTGGATACTTACAACTTCTCATACAAGATTCTCCTAACACCTGAAGACAGATAAATACTGATAAACAAAGTTAACAACATTGATGTGAATCCCCTGAAATTTGTTGCATTCAACCCTCATGAAATAGCTTGTTTGCCAAGCATGAATGCTCACAGAATGCGCTATTTTTAGAGAATATCTGGGTACCATATGAATACCTGAATTTGAATTTGAACAGAGGTAGTCATGCTCTAACACTCACATCTGCTGCTCACTGTTTGTTGTTTAGTGTTCTCAATATTCCTGCCGAGGATGTTTCAGGCATCTGTTTGGGCAGCAGAAAAAAGAGGAGTTGCTTGGCTTTGATCGCAAATCACAGTGAATAACAGCTTGCAGGCAGGCAAAGAGAACAGTTTGGAGCTCCTCAGGAGGGCTGAAATGTATTCACCAAAACTTTACCTTTGTCACTGGATATAACAGAAATATCTGTTTGCCAGAGTTACATGATAACAAGGGTGACGTTCCCTTATTGATCCATTATCAGCCTCCCCCACCATGATATTACCAACTCCCTACTGCAAGGGTTTAGATTAATGTAAAGCAAGACTCCCAAACTTTGTGCAGTGCAGTTTATATATCTATATTTTTTTCAGGTTTATCTATAAACTCAAGTGATTTTTCTGTCTTAAAACAGCAAATCAGGAACAAAAACAGATTCTAAGGCTTCTGATTCTGCTTCTCCAGATCTAAGTATTTTCAGTGTTTATTCTATAATCTGTAAAATAAATTAAGTTATATTAGAGGGGATATTAAGCTCAAAGCATTGCAAGATTGTCATGATATTACAATCTCATTTAGTACATAAATATAACTTTTAAAATAAAGAATTCGAAAAGCACTAGTATGCAGTTCTTCATATGTTGACTTAATATTTTCCTTTTTAGTCCTTTCTATGTCTTAGAAGTCTAATGCATGGTTTTTAGTAAGAGACAGCAGCTCTGTACTGCCTGGAACATCTTTCACGATCTGATTTGATTGCATAGAAAATAGACAATGCAGTAACTGAGCAGATTGCTTGGATGCTGAAAAAACACCAAGTTTAGTATTTGTGAATACAGTAATAAGTAGAATGTGATATTTCCTGAGTATCTGGCTCTTGGTAGAGGTTAACATCATATCAGTATTTAACTGTTTCCCAGGTAATAAAATTAGAGGCCCTCAGAGTATTCATGACTGAAAGCACAAAATAAAAAAAAAAAAGGTGTGTAAATCCTCGGCTGCCAGGGCAAAGTGTCAATTATATAGGTAGTAAAGATGTGCCACCATACTGTTTTTCATGCAAAGCCTGGACCATTTAAAATTTTCTGAAATTGAATTACAGCCTTCCTTAAGCTGTTACATAGGTGTACAATGATATAAAGGTTTATACAGACTGGTTGTTTCTTTCCCACCTTCCCCTTCATCTGTTGTGAAATCAGATATCCAGATATCTTCTCCATCTACAAATGGCTGTGAAAAATGTGTGATCTGGGCTTTGTTAAATTACCTCCCAAGAAAAGTAGCTGACCCAAGAAATCTCATCCACTCTCCTTGACCTATGAAATGTTTTGGCTCAGCTGCAAGGAATATGTCAGAATAATTACTGAAGGAGAGAGAAAAACAAATTACTTTCATTGAATTGCCATGAATCCTTTTTAAAATAAGGTGCAATTGACTAAAGCATTATTTATTTTCAAGTCTTGTAATTGTTCCATTGTCATGGGAGCTTATCAGAAGTACCAAAGCTGAGTATTGGTATAAAACGAACCTGGCTTATGTCAAATCCCCAATGAGCCAGTCTGTTCCTGACAGATATCACTACCAGCTAAATGGCCATCCACAAATCCTAAGTCTCATAAAATAGAAACAAAACAAGAAAAAAGGCTTGTTTAGTTTTCAGTCAGAGAACTCAGTTTATATATGAGCAAGAGATTCTTCCTGTTGGGATTTTCCAGAACTCTTGTTCTAACTTAACTTCATATCGTCAAAGTCAACAGGACTGACTGGAATAGCAAGCTGAGCAAGGCTTTACCTCTTAGAAAAATTCATCTCATTCTCCAGGGTAAGAAAAAAGAGATTGTTTTTTTCATATATGAACTTTGTGGAATGTGTGTCCAATGCAGGATCCTATAATTCCTGCTTTCTTAAGTTAAAATTTTCTAGATAATCAGAAACTTCTAGAATTGAGTCAGTGCCTTTGGATTTGTTCTTGTTATGCCTAGTTGGATTTTTTGCTTAAAAATCTAGTCCATAAAGTGTTCCTAGCAGGTGTGCTAGTGATGAACTAAACTAAGGAGGCTAAAAAACACTAGAAAAATAGAATTAGAGCAAAAAGAGTAAATTAAAAAGGGGAAGCACTTGTTTTATAGTTAACTTTGAATACATTTTAGCTAAAGTTTTGGAGAGGCTACAGACAAGACTGAGACATATTGGCTGTACAGCTGCTGTTTTTCAAACAGCCTCCCCCCTGCACCTCCCCTGCCAGCCCCATCAGCAGAAGATTTTGTACTTGGATGTTTTTAATGCCACTGTAATGCAATGCCTTGTCCTCTCTTTTTTTTTAGCTATGGCTGCCAATTGCAGCAAGCTGTTTGTTGCTTTCAACATGTGAAATAAACAGGCCTTACAGATAAGGGTGATGGCATCGAATTCTTTCAGATGGTATCTTATGCCCAGTTTGAACTGTGGTCTTCAAGGCTGAAATGCTGGATGAGGACTCCGCAGCTGCAGCAGTGCATAAGTGCCTGGTCACTTTTCTTGCAAATTGGGGGATGATTTTTAATGATTGTAAATTTGGTGGTGAGAGCAAAAGTTGTCTAATGCAAAGATATTGTAATACTAGTGTCTTGCCCCCTGTGCTTTTCTCCTGTTGATGCTACAAAAGGGCTCTGCAGGAAGGAACACAGCTTTTTCTCTGCCTTTTGATCTCTGCAGAGGTTCGCTGTGTTCACCTCTTTTACTTCGTGGGAAACACTTGGAATGTTGAGGTTTGAGAAAGGGAACACAGTGTTATTTCTCATGATGCACATAGAAAATGAAATTAAAGATGAGACTGTGACATAAGTAGCCTGGAGACAGTGGCAGCCCATGAAAATATCCTTAATTATTGTAGTCTCTAATTATGGGGGGGGGGGGGGGNCCGAAAAATGCTCTCAGTCTAATTTATACCTTTAGTTTCATTTTACCACCCACGTTAGGATTAACCTAAACACATTTCAGGCCAACTACTTGTCCTTTTCCACAGATGCAAACATAGCAAACCATGTCCAAACATCCATGTGCGTAACACAGCCTGGACTGTGCTCAGTTTTCCCAGGAGCTGACTGAGAGCCCACAGCCACGAGGAAGGGTCAGCGCATGTGTTCAGCAGCACAAAGCCAGGGAGAGACACTGCCATGTGCTCGCCCAAACAGGGAGGAATCAGGCATAACCTCACAGGAGTTCCTTCCTCTGTACACTGCCTGAAGTTACAAAACCATCTGGCTTTAAGCCTGCTCCAAAATCCTTTGCAATTTAACTTGAAAGATCGTAGCTCTGCCTAGGTCACCTCGTTCTCAACGAGATTTGCAGAGGTACAGCCAGCTCAGAGATGTGCAGGAGAACACCAAGCTCCATCACAAACAAATCTATCTTACCAGCAGCTTTACTAAAAGACAAATCTTTTAAGTGTCCTTCTGGAGGGCCCTCCAAGGATGATGATGGTGCTGAACTGGACGAGTGTGGAAGATGTGACCATTTCTGCTCTGCTCGGCAGAGTCATTTGACAGGATTCCTTTGCAGGCACTGACCTGTTCTCCTTCCTTTTGTCTGAGATTCAACGTGGAACTGTAAAAACTCAGTTAGGGAAAGAAAGTGGCTGTGGTTTGTTGTTATTTAAAGCAGGAGTGTTTCGCAGTGACAGGCAATTAAAGGGATGGCGCTTGTTGAACGTGACACATCGCCTGGTAATGTCACTGCGCATAAGGGAGGCAGGGCTCTGGCAGACATGTGATGGCTTCTGATGTGCCAGGAGGCAATTCAGTCAGAAATTAACTCGTGTCTAATCTGATCAGTGGGCTCTTCCAGGTGATTCAGTCACTGTAAGAGCGGACCAATGGATGGTTTTTTTGCAGGCAGGTGAGCTAAGGTAACTATTTTAGCAGTTTTCAAGCCAGAGATAGCAAATTTGTTGTCTTTCTCTTGAAACTGCTTTCAAGTAAGATTTATAATTGTTGAACTTTGCCTTGAAGGGCTGAAAAATGGAACAGAAAAAATGCTTGAACAGTGGCATACACCCAAGTATCACATAGGGGACGTTAAGGCTATATCTTAAATAACAAAAATCAGCACAGCTGTACAACTTTTACTGCAGTTTCATTGCTCCGAGTGTTTAAATTCCAGGCTCTTAGATATACATATATATATATTTCAAAATCAGACAGACTCTAATGTTTCAGTCTTCAAATTTATTTAATAGACAGTTTTTATCTAGTGAAAGAGAGGGAAGTACAACCATATGTTTAGTTGCTACTTTTTTTGAAGAAAATATGATATATCAAGAAAAATGTTTCCATGTATTCATTCTGTCCCAGGCTGCTTGATGTATTTCAGTCTTTCAGGTGTTTCATTTGTTTGCTTGTTACCCTTTCAAATTTATTATTTAAAACCTTCTCAAATGGATCTAGATATGCTTTTTCAATTTTAAAGGAGGAAACAATAATTTTGGTTTAGTCTGTAGATACAGATTTTGTAAAAATAGTTTTAATGAACATAAAATTTATTCAGCTTGTTTTTTTGCCTTTTATAATTCTAAAGAAAGTTGTTTATACTTTGGAATTTAACATGTTATATTGCTGTTTTTAGTCTATTCATTGCAACATTTTGTGGTGTTTAATACCCTGACATCCCAATATATAAGCAGTTGCATGTATGTTGAACGTCACCGAGGATTTTTTCCATTGCCAAGTGAGAAGTGGAGGACAAAAACAAGTTTAATGGGGAAATATCTAGAAAAGAGAAAACGAGACTAGAATTAGATGTTTAAAAAGCAGCAATTTCAAGTTTCACTACATAAAATAAACATGCATAAAAGAATTTGCATTTTGAGAGTGTCTGAGTTTTAATTTGGCCGTACTGCTAGCATTGACTTGACAATATTTAACAGGAAAATCTGATGGTCTGAATACTTCAGATCAAGTGCATGTTCTGTAGGACTATTGAAATAATTTAGTTTAGTGTTTAAGACTCTCAACTAATATTTGGATAGAATATTGTTTCAGAAGTGGCCTTATATAATTCAATAGGACCATTACTGGAGCAAGATGTTCCCATAGCTGAAGGGTAATCACACAATTATCAGTTCCTTCCTCTAAAATTAAGATCTAATTATGTATCTCCTTTACTTGAACAGTCTTGTTTACAGGGTTCAGTTCCTGATTTTTAACATGCAAAAGGGAAAGAGGCTGGAATTTTATATGGGACTGAAGGCACTTCTTTTGGTAGCAAAACTTCTATAAAAAGTTTTATAAAAATAAAAAGTATCTTTCCAGAGCCTAGATATTAATGTGCATTGAGAAACTTGCCTGCTTTTGCACCTGCAAATTATCATTGAGTGTGTATGGCACAATCAGATTAATAGTCAATTACTGTTAATTCCTGCAGTGGAAAAATTTTTCTTGTTATGTCAAGGAGAAGAGACAGACCACCCTGCTTCTCTAGAACACTGAAGGTTATTAGTGGCTGATGGCTTTCAATACCCACTGTGATCATTAGCAGTGTCAAATATCTGTCAGCTGCAGGAGGCAAAGAAGCTGCAAAAAAATTATTCTGATCATTTTGGAGAAATAATTGCAGAGAGCTGGATGGTCTCAGGACCACTGAGGTTTGCTGAGATCTCAAACCATTCCGAGACTGCAAAATTTGCTGCTTCTTTTTTTGAAGCCTAATATTTTCTCGTTGTGCCCTTGTGAAAGAAATGTTCCCTCCTTTAGCAGCTGTCCACGCTAAACCTAAGCAGATACTCATAAATAGTGAAGGCTTGGAATTTTCTTCATACTGTCTTGTTGCCAGGTTTCCTGTAAGATTCTGAATTTTAGAAGCAGACATGTCTATTCCCTGCTAGTGGCCAGTTAAGCTGTTCTGTGAAAGGAAGCATAGTGGGCAGTGCTTGGTGATATATCTGTAAATGCTGTGAATTTATAGAAGTATAATAATACACTTTTAATTGATTAAACCTGTTTGGCAAAGAAACAGAAATGGTAAAGATGCAAAGAAAGAGGGAAGTGGGAAAAATGGGACACAATTTATGAATTAAATAACTATTCCATTGAAAGTCACATAAATAAGTCTTAGCGTCCTTTCCAGAGGTTCTTTACACAGTTATATTTTCCATCAAATCATTCTTAGCTGAGATTTTTCTTTTGTTCCCTGCCAGGGCTTTAGATCTGGCTTGTGCAGAGATCTTGAACACTTTACAGCTGTCATCATGTCATGATGTGTGTCCATTTGATTCAGAACAAGCCTGATTTCTAAAGCAAAATGCAGGTTGTATGTATGAGATTAACAACTACCTTCTTAAAAGGTCAAGAAACCTTTTATCCCATCTAAGCACACTTTACAGAAGGTGATACGCTATCCTAATTTACTATTCCTCTGTAGCTATCAGCGAAAGGAAAAGGCTCTTTAGTTCTTCCTCTGGTACATTTGTCATGATCTTCTCCCCAGATCTATTCAAAAAGGTTTTCACTTCTTCCCCTTCCCTCTATTCAGTTCATAATTCCATTCATTTGGCATTAATTTGCCATTAGATTTTTTTTTTTTCCTGGCCCAATCAGTTCTTTTTTTCCACTTCCCTGAATAGAATGCAAGCCCCCAAAACCTGTTTAGTTAGGACACGAGTAGACTTGGGAAATGGCGTTTAAAAATGTATTAGGCCATGCATTTCAGCAGACTTGTTTTAAGCATCATTGTAGGATTATTGAGCACCTTTTAAGATGTAGAATCTGGTTGTACTGAAACAGTTTAAAGGCAGGAAGTCCTGCATGTAGTGCCCCAAACATGTTAAAATCTCTGTGCTGGTGTGCTTTAAGCACATGCAACGCAGTTTCACCAGCCTTTTGCAGCCACCTCTAAGGTGCTGTGGGACCTCTGACCCAACTAGCCACATTGTCAGGGCTAATGAGGCATTCAGCCCAAGATAATAAACTCAGCTGGGAAGCAGGAGATTAACTGATGTTCAGAGTCTTGCTGCAAGCCTGTTGCTGCTGCTCAGCTGGAAGGAGGGGCAAAACACATCTGCTCCGTGTGTACGGAGAATACTCAGGCTTGGATGAAAGCATCATGTACTTTAATATTTTTGGGAAACTTGCAGACATGGTAGCAAGGACTTTAATTCTTGGGTTTTTTAAATAGCTTGAAATATGCTAAACACATTCATCTGTCTATTAGCATAGCAGTGAAGTCTGTTATGCTTGTCATCGAGGAGGAACTATTTTCTGTCTTGGCATTCCTCTCGTTTTGCAATGGATTTTGGTTGCACGCCAGTCCAAAGCCATGTGTTGTAGCTGTTAGGCGTGACATCTCCCCGTCAGTCAGAGACGCTGAGTGAGTAGTGAACCGTCTTCTCTTTGGTTTCTCCATCCTAAAGGCAGCGTAGCTCTCCTGGTGTTCATCGAGTCACTTTTGATGCACGTGTGGGTGAATACAGGCAAAGCTGAGGATAATCAAGCTGTTCCATTTAGCTGAATTCCCAAATCACATCTTTACTTTCAACACTTGTTTCTGGGTTTTTTTTTGTATTGATACACTGGGGGGGGGGGGCAAGAAAAGAAAAAAAATCCAGAAAATATCACAGTATATACAGTGACACAAGAATTAAATTTGGAAGCTTAACCACTGTGTTTCTTTCAATACTAAAAAGTCATGCTATGATCTTTACTGAGAGTGAAAACTGTAATAAATCTCTCCGATCAGTAGGTGCAAGTGCTATACTATGTAAATTGCTTTGTGAGCAAAAAGGGAGGACAACACCATTAAAAGCTGATTGAAAGGCCACAGTTCCTTTCATCAGGCTACTCAGTCCACAGACTGTAGAAGTTAAAACCCCTCTGGGACGCACAAATGAGAAGAAAAAGCTCTTTAAGAAGATGTACAGGTTGAAAAAAGCAAAATTCAAATAGTCATCAATGACTATTCTTTTAGAGGAGTTCTGGTAAAGGGGATTACCCTGAGATAGATCCTTCTGTTATGGACATCCCAGATGAGAATCTCTGAATCATAGAATCCTCTAGGTTGGAAAAGATCTTTAAGAATGCCAAGTACAGCTGAACACTTGATTCTGCTGAGCCACGTCCCCAAGAGCCACATCTGCATGTCTTTTAAATACCTCCAGGGATGGTGACTCACTTCCGTGGGCAGCCTGCTCCTGTGCTTGACAACACTTTCCACAAAGAAATATTCCTAATATCCACTCTGGTGTAACTTGAGGCCATTGCCTCTCATTCTGTTACTTTTTACTTGGGAGAAGAGACTGACCCCCACCTGGCTGCACCCTCCTGTCAGGGAGTTGTAGAGAACTCCCTGAGCCTCCTTTTCTCCAGGCCAGCCCACACCCAGCTCCCTCAGCTGCTCCCCATCAGCCTTGTGCTCCAGACCCTTCCCCAGCTCCATTCCCTTCTCTGGACACATTCCAGCCCCTCAATGTCTTTCTTGTTGTGAGGGGCCCAGAGCTGGGCACAGGATTTGAGGAGTGGCCTCACCAGTGCCCAGTCAGGGGGATGGTCACTGCCCTGGTCCTGCTGCCACACCATGGCTGGGACAGGCCAGGTGCCAGTGGCCTCTTGCCCACCTGGGCACACCTGGCTCACGTTCAGCTGCTGTTGACCAGCACCCCCAGGGCCTTTCCCACTGGACACTTTCCAGCCCCTCTGCCCCAGCCTGGAGCCACAGGGGTTGTTGTGACCCCGGGGCAGGACTCGGCACTTGGCCTGGTTGACCCTCACACAACTGGCCTGAGCCCATGGACCCAGCCTGCCCAGATCCCTCTGCAGAGCCTTCCTGCCCTCCAGCAGATCAACTTAGTGTTGACTGCAAACTTACTGAGGGTGCACTTGATCCCCTCTTCCAGATCATTAATAGAGACATTGAACAGAGCTGGCCCAGAGCACATCACTTGTGATGGGCCCCAGCTGGATGTAACTCCATTCAGCACCATCCTTTGGGCCTGGACATCCAGAAAGCAGAAGAGCTGTGTTGTCAAACATCAAATACCTGTGAGAGTTTAGTGTGGTCTCTCTGCTGCTTCACAAGTGCTCAGGTAATTAGCAAACTTTTATCATCCTGCTGGGTTTGTAAGCTGAGCTGGACACGACATGTTCTTATAAGACTGTAAACTCACAGCCCTCTGCCAGACACTCCTCAGCTGTTCAGAGTTCTTACTGTATTTCTGTGTTTACTGCATTTTCCGTCTCCCAGGGTAACCCGTGTGGTGCTGATTGGTCTTCATTGTCCAGTTCGTTTCTGTCCACCACATGGTGATTTGTCTAGAGAAGTTTTTCTCTCCCGTTGTCTTTTAGTTCATTCCCCAATATAATTTTGCTTAAATTTTACATTCTCTGCTTCTTGCTCCAGCAGCATGAAGCTATAATTCTCCCTTCTGCAAATTCTGTAGCAGTAGCTCTGCTGAGTTCCTTTCGATTGGTGAGACACAATAATTTACACATCTGTATTTCTTAAAAATTCCTTGTGTCCGTTTTGAACCAGGATGAGTAGGTTCTTGGCCAAGAATATGACCAATAAAGTCATGTTCTGTTTTGCGAATCAGTAAATTCCTGTTCTTTAAGATGTATCTTGGCTTGCAAATCCACTGCAAATTCACCTACATGTTATCATTTGATTATATCTGGGATAAGTAGCGATTTCCTCCTGCTGCTTGTCAAGGTGTAGACATTCCATGTTGTATTTAATAACACAGCTTCCTAAGGTGACCTCTTTTCTGCATGAATGTTGGCTCTGACCTTCATTCTGTTGAGCTCAGTTCATTACATATTCTCTCTGCCTGCCTCTGCACTCTCTAGGGAGCACTCTCATTTCAGTGCACAAGGGGTTTCACTGCTAATGAAAATCCCTAAGCATCACAATTAAAATTTACTCTCCTGTGCTCAGTCTACGAAGAAGAACAATGTATATTGCAGTTAGTAATTTAGATGTCATTAAAACCAACTTGAATTATTTATTTCCACATCAAGTCGAAGTCATTTATATGCATATATTAAACTTATATCTAAAGGGTTAAACAAAAGTAACCATGTTCTACCATTAGTCTCACTGGAACCATGGACATCTGTTTCAATATAACTTAGCAAAGATACTGCTTCAAAATAAAGCAAATTTTGTGTTTCTTCAGATAGTCAGAACAAGCTGGTGCCACCATTACAGAAAAGGAAGACTTTCTCCGTTCTTGAGTATCTCAATTTCCTTATGCTGCTTGACCACTTCCTATATTAAAAATATATTTTAGAGTCTTTCCTTAGAAAATCTATTATGGCTGTTTCTTGCATTGTTCTGACTAGAACTGAATGATTTTTTAAAACAAGTTTAATTAGAATGAGTAAATAAATATTCCACCCATGATGGAGAGAAATGATACAGAGGTATTACCTGTGTATATTCGGGTAAGCCTGAATAATCATTTGTGATAGAGTTGTCTCTGATGTAAATACTTCTGTATTACTGCAAACACTTTCTTATCTCTGTGCACCTCTCTCTGTCTTACCCTCTTCCTCTCAGCTGAAAACAGTTTTCTCTGATTTAAGGGCAGGTTAAAAATGATTGAGGTCCATCTCATCTCAATTTATATCCCATCAGCTGACAGTCCACAAAAGCTTCAGTGAAACCAGCTGTCCTTGCCTTCTGAGTCACTTCTGTGCAGCACCTGTACAAGGCCTCTCTGGTGCTGGGAAGGAAGACAAAATGTGCCTTTCAGATAATTCTCCCCATTTCTTTCCTGGCCCAAAAGAGAAGCCTGAACTTCTCCCCACTCACAGAATCTCGGGCAGAGATTTTCCCCACTGACATTTCCTGAGGTGTCCCACTGGGCATTGCTACAGCAGCAAGGGATGTGACGTTCAATCCAGCATTTATCCCTCCCTCCCGTGAGTCAAATCTCCATCTCTGCTTCACACTGATTCTTGGCATCAGTGCAGATCCCTCGTCCATTTGGCTTCCAGCCCCTCCATGGGCAGCAGCCACAATACCTGCAGCTTTTATCAACTGTGTTTCACCATCATCTCTGTTAGGGATACTCTGTAGTTTTAAGTGACTGGAAAATTGAGCAAATTCAATGTATTTAAAAGGAAGATCCTTTCTTTATCACAGTGAATGAAGGTATTCTGCATATTTTTGTTTAACATAAGTAAAAAAAAAGTTTAAAATAGAATTAAATTAGAATGAGAATTAGAATGGGAATTGAATTCATCAAATTGAGCCTTAAATAAAATTAATAGTAATGGTAAACTGTAACGAAAGTGAGATGTGTGTCTCGAGAGTCTTAATTCAGTACAATATTAACTCATTTTTCTTCTTATTATAACTTCAGTTCTTGATTATAACATTACATTTAAATGGAATTTTTCCTTACAGACATCCAAAAGATATTATGTTTGTGAAATATACACAAAACGTGTGCTTAGTTTCTTAGCATTTGATACCTTTTGACTGAATCAATAAATATCCTCCCTTAGATGGACTTTCAGAAGACTTTGAATCAGACTGTAAGCCAGGATTCTAAAACTCTCAGTATATACAAAGTTAATGAGGCTCAATGTTGGTAGAAGTACCAGGAAGAAAAGCATTGGACTTCCAAAAGAATTTGTGTTGCAATTAGAGTTTTCCTTCTGGACCAATGAAAGTATTAGAAGACTACAAGACAAATATATCTGGTGAATAAATTTCAAACTGTGCCCTTGACAAGATACAGTTTTTTGAAGTCTTAACAAAACATTATGAAATCTGAAAGTCAAATCTCTAGTTTCTTAAGTTCAGTAAGCAGGCGTTATCCCTGAAATATCATGTGCAGGCAATTTATTTTCTAATTTATTAACATATTTTGAAGTTTAAAATATATTAATTTATGTTCAATCATCAGCAACTCATATTTTTTGATTTTAGAGCTTTTCTTTTGATGTTAAAAACACACTAGGGTGTAAATCACAGTGTTGTAAATTTTTAAACTTCAGAAAGACTAATACGCAATTTTTGAGAGGCAGAGTATGTTACAGTTATTGTAGTAAGGAATTTTGTAACACTGTCGATGCTTTCCTACTTCTAGGTTCCAAATTGGAAAATCTGAAACTAGTAAAGCAGTACTGAATTATGTCAAGTAGCTTTCTGTAAAAGAGCCATTGCGTGACTAAGAATGGCATTTTTGGCATATAATACTTATGTATGGATGTCTCTTCCAAGGCAGAGAAGTTCTGCTGATAAAGGAACAAAAGATGAAATATCATTTGTGAAATAAGTGGTGTCCTGGAGGTTACTCATATATGGAGAAACCAGGCAAAGAAGTGCAGATTAAGGGGGGCATTTTTCACACAAGTAAGGAAGAAAAAGTATTCTGTGTGTACAAGCCAAAAAGAGAAGTTTGTTGGTTGAATAATGACCATAGGCTTGGGCTTGTGAATGTAACAGAATGCAGCATTCACATCTGAATGGTTAATAAAATAACCCTCTGAAGATTTTGTTTTGGTAAGAATGTACACCTGTCTTTAAAAATTGATCAGTGTTTTCTCTTCAAAAGGTAAAGTGATGACCTCAAAGATATTAACAGCATGATACATGTTCCCAGGGTATGTAGAATCCTTGTCAGGGAAAGTAGCAAACAATTCAGCTTTAAATTGAGAAATAGGATGTGTATGGTAACTATTCAGCAATAAGGGAGACAGGAATTTTCTACGTTTACATGCAGATCTGAATGAATTCACAGTGGCACCTCTCCTGGTCAGCTTTTCTTGTTGTGCTCTGCAGTGAAAAGGATCTAAGGCGTGCTGAGCTCAGGCAGAATCTTTTGTGTGTGCATTTGTGATTCATAATAACCTCGGACACCTTGGGAAGTGTTACAGAGAAGGAAAATTTACAAGAAAATAAAATCTAAACGATTTTAAAGTAATGCTCTTTTTAAAATCTCACTGTGAGGATAAGTGACTAAAAGGACCATGGTGCTCAATTATGAATATTTTATTCCTGTGTAGTGTAAGATCTTTCAGATAAAATGCATCACATTAGTGAAAAACCCAAACACCTAGTTCATTAAAAGATAACTGCATCATGAAAGACAGGAAACAGCCTCTTGAAAGTGCTTGGCAATGCACATAAAGCACTTTTACTTAATTCAGTTTGAAACTCAAGCATTGTAAAATCACCAAGCTACATTTTCCTTATCGGCATAATTTATGAAGCAGAATTTCTGGAACTGCAGTTGTTTGCTTAGTTTCCTTTTTCTCTGCTATTCTCAGTAAAATAATCATGTTCATCCCCAGAAGCAGGGAAGAAAAAAAGAACTCTTCTTCCACAGCAGCTTACAGAGTGTATTCGATTCAGATTTCCTGCACATTAATACCCCTTAGGTACTTCAAATGCTTTCTGTTTGTGTATCAAAGCGTTTATACTGGAATTTTCTCACTTTTGAGTAATTGAGTGCAATATCTTCTAATGATATTAGAACCACAATGCAATAAAATATAAAAGGATGCTGTCACTAGCTGATTCAGTTACATTTTTCACATCAAATTTTAACACCAGAGACTGTGAAATGTGTAATATTATGGTCTCCAATTCTTATAAATTGGCGAGCATGGATCAGGCCTAGCAGGAGCCTCAGAGCCATCTGGCTGGAGCTTGAGATCTCTCTCCAGAGAGCAAATCAAGTGTCAGAGTGCATCTTTCTGTTAGCTGGAGTGAAGCAACTCTAACTTACTATTTCAAAGCTTGTGGTTTGGAAATAACCACAGTGAACCTGCAGATAACCCTCTGATTTGAAACTCAGGATTACTCCTCCTGTAACCGTGCTGACATGGAAGGGATCCATGGGCAGAACCAAGCCCCTCCCTCTGAGATGTGCAACCATCACCAGCTGCATTTTTGCGGAGCTTCACTGGGGTGCGTTGGGGAGCTGTGTGGAGTGGTAAGAGGATCATCACAGAAATGAAGAGTCATTGTGACTGTCAGTAGCAACAACTTAAACTTTGCAGTAACCTTTACCCATGGAAAGTCTCTTCGTAATTAGTGGAAGATCTTTTGTCAGCGGGAAGCTGGGTCATGGATACTGAGCCTTTCTTGGCTGAGGAGATAATGAAATACCTTTGGGGATACAGGACTGGATCTGAGGATGCAGAGCTGCAGAAAAGTGTAATTAACAGAGGAAATTTCATTCTTTGTAGCACAAAGATTGTCATCTTTGAAGAGGATATTACGGACCTTGCTTATTCTGGTATTCCCAAAATAGCCTGAGCTCCTATGGTAAAATTCCTGCTGTGGGTAAGGCAACATGAGATTTGTACTTTACTATTTCTGTGAAAGCACAATATATCTAACCACTAAGGCAACAACCAGACAAGCATGAGACAGAGGAATGTCACTGGTGTGTAACAGCAGAGCACTGGTAAGTCCTGGATAATATTCACAATCCAGTTCTCAGTCATTAATAATAACAGTAGTTAATAAAGAGGTAGAAGAATCTCTTTAAAGAAAAGGCTGCTGAAGCCTTTTGCAGATGAATGGCGAGGTGGTTTCCAGGCCAGACAGATCAGTCAGATTCTGGCAGAAGGGTCTTTCCCCACCGTGTTGGCTTTGGGGTGGTGTCCATGGCAGAATCTTTGACGTTTCTTTTAGAAATGGTAGCAAAGGAATTTAGTGAGAGGTTGTGTTTGACTGTCCATCCTTCCCAGCTGGAGTTTTTACAGAGTATGTCTCTGAGGATCCCCCACAAACCATGGTCTGAGTTCCTTGCCATCATCACGTAGTGTCCAGTGCTGCACTGCCACACCAGTGACTGATGCCTCACTTCCTGGGGCTCCCTGAGCAGGTGAAGGAATTTCTGTGAGGACAGGGTGAAGTGCTGAGCACACAGGTTGCAGAAGAGAGGTGAATTCTTCTGTCATTTCTTTTCGCCTTCAAAGTAAATTAAAATGCACAAACAGCTGGTGCACATCTGCTCCTGGATTTTGGTCCTGCTTGCCTCCTATCTTCAGCTCAGAAGGCTTTCACTTTTCTATATTCTTTAAATGTTACTTTCCAGTGTTTTCTAAATCAATTTGGCTTTCATGCTTTTGGTGTTATACATGTGATATAAAAGCTTTTTTAAAATTGGTTGTTTACCAGGAAAAAGAAAAAAGAGGTAGAAGAGGAAAAAGATAAGAAATTTAAAATTCTGTATGCCTTATTTACACAAATTAGAATTATATGGATATTATATGTATGAAATCTAGAGCTGCTGAGAAAGTGAAATTTCTGTCCCAAGAGAAATTTCAACATTTTCAGGCTAGTTTTATCTTTGAGTAAAATGAAATCAAAATATTGTTATGGCTTTCAGAACAGAACCTTAAAAAATCCTAACTTAAGAAACATTTATGAGGAAATATTTGATAAAAATTGTATGGAGTATCAGCATACTGGTTTGATATAAAATATATTTTGAATTCCGCAGGAGAAATTAACTGGAGTATCTGTCTGCAATTCTTTTTATTACTGCCTTTTAGATCAAACTTCATTACTGTTCCTTAAATAAAACATAAGTAAATTAGAAACAGCTGGGAGGGTTGTGCTGTCCTGGAAGAAATCTGGAATTGAATATATAAAATCATTTATGGCGTAAGTTGTAGATTCCTCATATAGTTCGTATGAAATTACTTAATGGCTTGAATTAGTCGTGGTGGACCATTACTGTGAAATCACATTGTTTTGTGACACGTGGACAGTAAAATAGCTCATATATTCTTGGTTGTTTACCGTAAAATATACGTGAGCCTCATAAAAGGGGAAGGCACGAGGAGAAAAGCCTGTAGGTGTACATGGTGAGGCTGGATTAAAGTAACACGTGCACAAGGTCTTCATTACATTCCAAATGTGAACAAAAGGATCAGTGGCTACATGAAATATTTAATGTTGGCATTTTGTACAACATCCAGAGAGAGTGTGCCTCAAACAACCAGGAATCAGATGTAAAACACCCCTGTGAGGAGGTTTTCCTTTTAGGGATGAGAAATAAGACTTACAGCTCAATAGACCCAAGGTACTGCTGTAGGCATATTTGACTTGCTTGCACATTATGAGCTATGACAAATAAATAAAATGATAGAGATTAATTACAACAGAAAGGAATTGAAGCACCAATGCCAAAAATTGTGTACTTGTCTGTTCAGACTGAGACTCATTAATCTCCAGTCTGGCATATCCTATGATTGATTTTCAGATGTTTAGAGCAGTCGTTCTCCTTGAGCAGAGGCAAAGATCCACATTCTTCTTCTGGAGAGCAGGTTAGATGCTCAGGCCTGAAAACTCTTGATGCACACACTTAAATTCCATCTGTTGAATAGTTTATGTAAACATATACTTAATATTGACAGAGAAAATACTTACCCAGAGAGATTCTTAGATGTGGTCTTTGTGTTTTAACTTCAGGCATTATGTTTATTCTTAATTAACTTAAATTGTCTTAAACCGATTAAACATAAACCAGTCAGATGAGTTATTATGTGTGAAGACAGCAGGATAATGAAAAGACCCCAGAATACAATAAACTAGGAGGGTACATCTGCCTTTTACATCACAAGGAAACTTTTCATCCCTTTTTTCTCAATTTTTCTCTGAGTTGTCTCCAGCTGCATGATTTGTTTCAGGCTGTTTTTATTACAGAGGACTGCCATAAATTAGTACCAGGCACCTGAGAATTCATGGGGAGGTGTGCTTATAAAAAGTCTTTTTTTTTTTTTTTAATAGAAAACCTCAACACTTATTGATAGATTTAGGTCAGTGTTTTTTTTTGTTTTTTTTGGTTTTTTTTAATTTTTACAACTTTTCTGAATTATAAGCTTATTTTCTGTCTGCAAAACCAATGAGAAAATACTGTTGGTGCAAGAGGCATCTCTTTTGGAGCCGTGTTTGCCCTGCGTGCTGTGTGCTAAGTTCAGAATCTCTGTGCGTGTGTAAATTCGGTAAGTGCCAGTTAAGAGTTCAGTCAGCTTCTGTGTCATTGCTTTCTCCCTCAATGGGAAGCCAGCCTCTGAGGCTCTGAACATCTGCTGCCATGCAGCAGAATGACGGTGCTGGTGTCAGAGTGTCGCACTGGTGCTGGAATTAGGGACAGCTCCATCCTCGTTTAGCATATGGCAACATGTGTTCTCATCAGTCATTTATCTGCTAATATGTGCCTACATCGGCATGGTAATGAGGGGGAGAGAGGGGTGAGTGAAAACCTGCCCTTGGATGTGGAGGGGTCTTCGGAATCATCACACACAAGGTTAAACAAAGATCAGCTGAAATGAGTTGCTCCAGAAAGGCTACACTGCACACTAAGAAGTAATTTCTGCAGGTAATTGAAAATCTTCTGACATTTCTCTCAGTTTCTGTGGTCAGCTCTGGTTCTGCCACTGTGAGGGGCATGTTTAAGTGACTGGTAGCAGCCAGGATCATGTCCATGAAACATTGACTAGAAGCTCTCAATTGAATGAACTCTGTATTGGAAAAACTCACTAGATTTTACTCTAATAATGGAAAAGGAACAGTATTCTTTCTCTGGTAAATACCTAAACCTGTATAGAAACTGATGAAAGCTTTACTGATGATTGTTCCAAATTCATGATAAGATAAGATGATGGATAAAACCAGAACACCCTCTTCAAATACTTTATCTGAGCAGTTACGAAAAATAAATATGAGGTAGTCACAAATTTAAATTGTTTCAAGGTTGTATGACAACACTAATGGCTCTTCCCATTGCTTTGTTTTTTCCTTTCAAGACTGAACAGTGTGTACACTTTTGTGTATTTATATAAATCAAAGTGGTTGAAATTATGTAAACGTTTGCCATAATATAATTGACTGTATCTCACTGGAGCTCATGTGTGGGTACTCTGCTAGATGTTAAATTGGAAGAAATGTGAAACTGGTCCAAAATTTGAAAAGAGCTGTAATCTCTACTCCATTACAATTTTTATTTTTTTGTTTTAATAATCAGGACAGGTTTGAATAAATGTCAACAGACCTGATACAAGATTTCCCTCAGGTGTGCATCAAGAGCTAGTCCTAAGAGAACAATCCAGCTCCTGCTAGAATGGATAGCAAGCTTTCCATCACTGTTAATTATTTCTGGATTGGACCCAAAACTGTTTCCAAGTGTGCTCATCTAAAGTCCTACAGAGAACCCTTTTACTAGAAAAAGCCATACTTGCACAGGTGATGTCAACCTTTGTGTGAAAGATCAACCCCGTGGGAATAAAAAAATAAATATATAACTTGTTGGGTTATCTTCTGCTACTGCTTGACTGGGGAACACACTCAAGTTGCCTGCTTTCCTTTTGATGGTGGACACTGCTCCTGCATTAAATCAATTGCTGTTCCTCTGTACATACTCCATGACATTGAAATTTGCTCCTCAAACTATTCTAATGTTTAATGCTTAAATTAGTCTGCTCTGTTTAAATGACACTTTTGGCTTTGTACTCGGGAAATGATTTTGCAGTAAAAATGAAGGACAGCAGAACAACCAAGGTCTCTCAGCTCCCGGAGATTCCTGAGACAATCCTGATTTTTAATGTGATACTAGTATTTTTTATACCATTATACCAGGAGTTTTTGACATTTCTAATGGTGATTCTGGTATTTCAGATGACGATTTCCCAAAGAAGAGTAACTTTTAGAGTATTTTATAAAATTCAAGTGATCAGTTTGAATAGACTTAGGGCAGCAAGTATCTGTAAAGAAAAGTTCACAGAAAGGTGATGCCTTGGGGAATGAAGTTCCCACATGTGTTTTCTTGGTGGCAGCTCTGGTTAAAAATGTTCCCTGGTTTCAGCATCTTTCCAGTGATCCCTCAGCTGGGATAACATATGGAACCTGTTGCTGAATAGGAATTTGACCTGAGTTTGTAATGACCAACCATTTTTTTATTGTTTCTGTTGTCCCAGGACAAACAAACAGGAGGTGGAATAGAGGTAAGAATTGGTATTTAAAAATGTAGGGAAGGGGAACTGCATGTGTTGAAACAAAAGACCTTAGGATAAATGACCACATTGAATTTTGCATTTCTTTTTCCCTGTTTGCTTATTACATTGGTATCCATTTTCCATTTGAAAAGATTTTTAACCAAATCAGGCTTTCTTGTGGCAGCTCCACAGGACAAAGAGCAGTTGCCACATGTTACCAGGGCAGGAGACTGCTGGACTCCAGAGTGCCTTGGTCTCATTTTGCACTGCTTAGCTCTGTTGGGAAAGGGTGAATTAAAGCTGCATAAGAAGCAGGTTCTTGAAACTCTCTTTAACATGGAAGAGCAATTTAATTTAGCCAAGTCTTTCAATGCTGCCAGAGGAGGAAATCCTATCCCCACTTGTTCATTCCAGCCACCACTTTTTGTTTACACAAATGTGATCCATGTGGTAATGTAAAAAACCCCAGAGTCTGGAAACCAGTGTGTATTTATTTTGCCAGGTGAGTTGTAACTGGGATCAGTTCCCTGAGCAGCTACCTGAATATTTCTTCTGGCTGAAGTGAAGGCATGGTTTTGTGAGTATATGCAGGGCTTTGAGCAGCAACATTGGCTTACAACAGCTTTCAGTGCTCAGGGAGCTGTGAATGCACTGCTCTAGGAAAGAGTGGCAGCTTGCTTTAAAACTAGGAAGCAAATGGAGAAAAGTTTACCTTAGCCTGGAATTTGGTCTCACTGTATCTCTTGCATTTGTAAATCAGTGCTACACAGATTACTGCATGCATCACCAAGCCACAGAGAAGATACAGGAGGGTGTTCTCTGCCAAGCTCTGAGTTTTGTGCTACTTCCTGAATTAAAAACACAGCCCAAAGCATGAATCCAGGATAAATACCAGATGTAGAGACAAAAAGATGTGCTTCAATCTATCTTTGATCTGGACATCTGCAGTTTCATGACTCTTTCCCAGCTTGTTTGTGTTAACCTGACTTTGTAACACAGCTTCTTTTTGTGCTTTATCCATTGATGCTCCCTCTGGGGCAGCCTGTCCCTGCCTGTGTGGTGAGAGCACCGTCTGTGCATTAGGACATGTCTGCAGTTCCTGGGACTATTTTCTCTGTCCACTCCTTGAAATTAAGGATACATTTAAAGGAAAAGGAACTATATGGAATCATGTCTTCAGTTTGCATCCTTGTATAGTATACCATGAAGACAGTGAAGACAAAACAGATTAACCTGTTTTCTGAGTCCTCACATTTATTAGTCATCTACAATTAGAGAATATTAATCTGATGGGGCAAGTGGTCAGCTCCAGTGGCACATTTCCAATTTCTCTCACCTCATTATATTACTGCAAGGGGAAAGCAGTCAAATTCTTTTTATACTATTATGTATTTCAAAGAATAACATTCTTGCCTGGGCTGAGTCTTTATCTGACAAGTTTCAGTGCCATTCAAGTTCTTTATGCTTGAGCTCTAAACCAAGGCAGGGAATAAAGGATTTTCATAATAGAAATGCTCTCACACCACATTAATTGTATCAGCATGAACTGTGGCACTACAATCAAGGTTGTTTTAATTTGACTAAAAATGAATAGATTACCGTGAATCAATTGCAATCTAATAAGGGTCTTATTGTAAAACCCACTGATAAGATGGAGTGGAATTGTTCTGAACTGTGCTCCTGGGAGTGAGATTTCAAAAGAACTTTATGCTGCCTTTTCTAAATCTTTGATCAGTGATGCTAATGGAAATACAGGCACACCTATCTCCCAGTGTTCCCACTTTTCATTAAACTGTTGCCAGATTATCACTAAAAGAGAATTCTCTTCCTTAAAGCTTTAGTCCGAGAGGAACTGAGCTGCTCCTGGGCAGAGCTGTGTGCTCTAAACTCCTATTGTCTGTACAGGAAGCCGAGGGTGCTTAGCAATTCACAGAATTTGGCTCATGAGCACAGAAAAAGAGGTAAGTAGATTGTTTAATATGTCTAAAACAGGAGTGATTCATCCCAGTCTTAAGCAGTTGTTTTCAGATGGGCTCTAAAGTCAGCCCATCTCTGCATTGTCCCAAGATGTTGTCTAAATAACTGTGTTGACTAAATGCCTCCATTTTTGCATGACTAAAATTAGGAGGGAATAAGAATCAGAGTACATTTTAGTGAAAGTACTTTTACTCAGATTATTGGTAATCTGGGCCCCAGACTGTTTCACGATTTCCTTGGTAAAAGACCACATGCTGAAGGTTAAGTTACAAGTAATCAAACCTTGTCTGTGTGTTCAGTCTTCCTCCAGAAAGAATCCGATATAAACTTTATAAAATCACACCTGATCGTAAAAAATGTAAAACACATTTGAATTTTTCAGGGATTATTCTGTTATCCTACAAGCTTTTTTATTAATACTGCTAGTTAAGAGTTCAAAATTTCTATTTCATGACTAGAAATATGAAGTCTATTTTCCTAGTACTTTAGGCACATATTTTGACAGCTTTTCTATGTTGCTGAATGTATTGATTCTGAAAGTTTTGTAAGTGGATGTTTGACTAAGCATTTGTGCCATCAAAGCTATATTTGTCATTTGCTATTTTGAAGCAAAAAAATTCAAATGGAAAGCAAATTGGCATGTATAAAAGTATCAGGGATATTCATAGAATTAATAATGATGACAGCATTTGAAAGCATTTTAACTTCTACTTGCAGATGTTAACCAACTTTAAACTGTCAGAGTTCAGGCAAAGAGCTGTGTGAGTTGTCTTGATTAGTTTCCCTTTGCTGTTAGAGATTTTTCCTGCCTTCTTTTGAGGGACCCAGTACTGAAAACTGTCAGATGCAAAGTATTGGACTGTATGAAAGATAGTTTATAGCAGGATGGCAGATCCTATGATCCTAGAGGCTTTTTCTAATTTGCAATTCTCATATATTTCATTTATTTTTTTTCCCAAGCCTCAGTCACACTGTCAAGGAGAAGAAATAATTCTCTGTGATTTAGCGGACCAAATATGTCAGAAATCATGAAAAATGACTGGTCCTATAGTCAGTGATCAAAGAAAAGGAAAGAGAAGGAAAATTATATACCCAGACTATCTGGCAAACACTTATTGATAGGAAATGCATTTGTTGAACTTAGGAACATTTTATGAATGATTCATAAACAGGGTAGTGGTAGATTTTGCGGCAAGTCGAATCAGTAGCAAATAAGTTTAAAAACCTTGAAAAAACAATATTTGACATTCTCAGATTAATCACTTAACTGAGGCTCTATGGTTCAAATTAGTAATCACTTAATTCAGACAATCATATTCATCTGAATTGCTTTGAACTAATTGTAGATTTATTATCTACACAGTGAGGCAGGATGCTAAGGAACAGGATTTTCTTCTCTTCACCTCTGCTTTAGAAATATTCAGTTATGTTTTGCTCAGGTATTTTGTCATTTCTGACTTCTGATCCAAATCAGAGACAAAAGAATAAATGGTACAAGAAAATGCAATCAAATGTAAATTTAGTTACAACTTAGCCAGCTAAAGACAGGAATATGTTTTATTTTAAATTATGTGCCTTGCTTATCTCCTGCCTATAACATCCTTCAGAGACAGATTTTGATGTCATTTGCTGCAAGTGTTGTTCCTGTTTTAGCTCTGTGGCTTAACCATATTTCAAGCTGAGCATACGCGCTAGTGGCCACAGAGCTGGAGTCAGTGTCATCCCTCCCAGCAGCTCTGGAGGTATTTCACATTTCCTAGCTACCCTGGGAATGCTGCACGTGATGCTGCCAACCTCCCTTGCTCTGGGAAAAGCTTGTCATTCCAGATCTCTGCTGATTGTTGCAGAGTACCAAGTTGTTTCAGAAGATAGTCATGAAATGTTGGCTTTTTCTTCATAATTAATTTATTTGTTCTTTATCCATAATAGCTGCTCATTCCAAACACTTCTTACTCATTGAGAAAGCTCCATCACTCACAGATGCTGTATAGATTTTTAATTTTCTCCTGTAAATGTTATATGATGCCTGTCAATTACCACTTTGGTCTAAGGCTTTAGGAATTAGATCAGCCTCATTAAAGTAGAACAAAGTAATTTCAAAGTAAACGGAATATTTTGTGCTGAGCAACAGAAAAAAAAGATACACTAATCTAAAACTGCCATTTTCATATTGATCAGCCAGGCTTTCTTTCCTTGAAACTCTCTGTAATGCATTTCCATTCAAATTAGGTATGGACATAACCACTGCTGGCAGCTGTTAATGGGCAACAGAGTGTTTCATGTCAGAGCTTGACCTTGACACTTGCATCTAGCTTTGTGTTCCAGCTCCCCAGCAATCTTACGTTTGAGGATATTTAAAGTTTGGTTCCTTCTAGGGGCCTCTTTCATATTAACAATAAGAATTTAAATGCATCCCTGAACATATGTGAAAGTCCATGGGAGCAGAATAGATTCTGTTTTAAATGTGGACATTATTAAAGTTAATCACATATTAATGTTTTATTGAATAAAGATGGATGTAACTGTTGCTTAGATATTTCCCTGAGTCAGTGATTTGGGTCGGTCCATTATTGTGTAAGGCCATCTGTGAGTTTTAGATGTAAATCTGAAGCCTGTGAATCTTCAGGACAGAACAGATATGTGTTGTGGGCTTTAAGATTCAATGTGAAAGCTTTAGAATAACGTTGTTAACATTGTTTGGAAAATAACTGCAGTAGCTGTATATTCTGTCTAGTCCAGATGGATAAAATCTCTAAGGGACATTTGTTTTTATGGCCTCTAACTTATTATTTTAACGCCTAACTTTTATGAGGCAAACTCATTATTTTTAGCAGTCTTTTACTATCTCTTAAATGCAGTGAAAGGCAAAAGCGGACCACAAATCTGTTATATTTAAAGCTACTGAACCAAATTTCAATAACTACCATAGACCTTGTGCATTTCTTAAATAAAAATAAGGGTAACTGTCTCTTGACCAAGGCTTTTACCCTCTGAATAAAACTCAGGCATTATATTGAAGGCTTTGTCTCTATTATTGACCCAGTGATGGTTGGTGATAATGTTCCATCAGGTTGTGTTAAATTCTGTGTGATTTGGCTCTGAGTTCAGCCCAATATATGCAGTGTAGTCTGTCTTTTAGAGCTGTTAAAAAAAATCTGAAGACATACACAGATCCACAAGAACAGGATTGATGTGACCTCAGGAGGTCACTGGTTTCCTTTACTAATCCCAGAAAGATTCAGCTTTACCTGAATAATGTTTGACAGCCATTTGTCCAACCTGTTTTTATAATAGCCTGGTGACACAGAGTCCCCATCTTCTCTCAACAGTTGGGTTTTAGCTCTTAATTCTCTTGCCATTCAGCATGTTCTTAATGTACAGGATAAATCTCCCTCGTGGTAACTTAAATCCATTACTTATTGCCCTGGAGAACACATCAGTGCTTTCCTCTCTTTGCCAACCTCTTGATGACACCACCTGTCATTGGAAGTAAATACTCATTTCCCCCTTGGTCTTCTTTCAGCTAAGTAAAAGTATTACTTTCCAGCTTTTTTCACAGGTTTTGTTGGAAATGTCTTGGGTTTTTTTCCTTTTTGAACTTTCTACAGTTGTTCCAGCCCTAATGTTGTGCCTAAATGTGGTGCAGTACTCCAGAAGGGCCCCACTGATGCTGCAGACTTCAGGTGTCTTATGTACAACATTCCTACCCACATCTCCTGGTGGGTTATGGCCCTGTGGACACTGTTCCATTTTTGGTCCATTAATTCTCAGGTCACCTTCTGTAGAACCATTTCTATCATTCTACTTTGTAGCTGTGAATCACCTTGTGGCCCACACTGAATTACTTATTATTTTACTGATTCTACCACATCCTTTCAAATTCCATTCCTGTCCTCTAAAGTGCTTGCCATCCCTCTCTAAATGTTATTGTCTTTATATTAAAGTGCTTTCTATTCTGCCATCTCAATCATCAACATTGAACCTTGGTGTCTCGAGTACAGGATGGATTTAGGATGGCAGAGCTCTGCTAATGGAAAACTTGAACCAGTTCCTTGTGGGATCCAGTTTGCTTCTAAAATAGTTTATTTGTTCCACTTTTACCTTATGATTTGCAAGTGTTCAGTGCTCTGAGACCTGGCATATCCTGGTAAGTCTCATGTCACAATGCAGACAAGAGGAATGACACATTTTGAGCTGACTAGAATGGAAATATTCCTATTCCTTATGAATGTGGAAGACACCTTGGAGGGTTGGCAGGGTCAATACTAAGTGAAAAAAAGGTGGGCCTGAACATGAATGATTTGGTTTCTCAGATCTGTTAATAATAGAAGAACATATTGATCATTTGTGAACCAACTCTGTTGGGGTAAAACCACTCCACAGCTCCACTGCCTGCTTGCATATGCAGCACAGACATTATTATGTCTTCTTAATACTTTAAAAATGTATCTGTAATCCTTTCAAATTTTTGTTTTCACATCTTGATACAGGATTCCTTGGAAAACTGAAATAAATTTTTTGTTTCGTAAATAATGTACATTATGTCACTAAGATGCAGTTTAAAACAACTTCATAGCACTTTATGCTGAATAATATGAAGGAGAGGCTTTTCTCTATTTATGTTGACCATAACTTTGTCCCAAAAGAATTTCACTTTAAGCTTTCTAAAAATTGAAAAATATGTGTTTGGGGAGATTTGAATCTTTCTGGCCAAATCAAATTTCTCATGTTTGCCTCCTATAGAATGTTCTCATAAGTGAACATTCTTTAATTTTTAAGCAGATTTTATTTGCTATAGAGAAAGATAATATTCAGATTTTTTTTACTATTTTATTAATATTTGTTCCAAAATATTGAAAGTCTAAAAATATTTTATAGTCTTATGTAAATCATGCAAGCCAGGATATTTAAATCCTTTTAAATAATCAGACCATGATAATATGAATGAAGAATACTGCAAGTAATTAGGAATATATATTTCTGGGAAGTTGTACCATAGTGATGTTTCAGATAAGGTTTTATTAAAACTGAAAAAAGCCATTTAATCATTTCCTCACAAATGTTTAGTACTGAGTACTGCTGAAGCTGTATCAGCAATTTGTTGTGAAACAGCATTAAATGTGAAAGCAAACCAATATGAACCCAAGGAATCCTCTTAGGGAAATTTCTGTTTGGGTGGCAAAAAAGGGTTTGATAAATTTACTTTATCATTCCAAAGAAATTACCTAGTTCAACATCATTTGCAGTCCAGCTTGATTAGATCTTGAGTAATGTGTAACTGATTGTATTTGCAGTGCAAACAAAACCCAACTGTGGCTGCGTAGATCAGAATATTGATGATTTCATACGGAAAAATAGATTAAAGACACAGATGGCTTCAGAGACCACGCTGACGCTACAGCTTTCTGCAACTTTACAGCTGCTAGGGGTATAATCTTGCACTTTTGCAGCTACTGAAAGGTGACCAATGTGGGACACCGGATTTCTGCTGATTTCGGGAAGGTGCAAAGGCATCTCTAAACCAGAGAGCCTGTAGCTTGTGTGGGTACCAGAAAAAGTCAGAGCAAAAGGGTCAGCTTTTTCGTTCCTTGACGTCAGCACTGCACTCACTCTTTGCTGAAGACAGCACTGTGCAAAATGCTACTATTTATTCCATACCAGCTCTGAGCTGTTTAATCCTTAATCTCTGGGTTGATGGTTTTTTGTCATAAACTCTCAAAACCCAGAATAAATGTCAGAATATTTTTATATTTGCATTCCTGTGAAAATGTTTTCTCTGCATACTCATCTCAGATTTTGACATTAAATGTGCCTTCAGCACTCAGAGACATGTCCAGACTGAATTCACTTGACAGCTGGATCATAAATTAGAGACAATCTTGATGTTTAGCATCATAAAAATGTTGATGGGCATTAGCTGATTACCATCAGCCTAATTCAGTGTACCAGCCCACCTTTGTGTACTGTGCTGGGCAAGTCCTTTATTAAAAAGTGCAACAGGGAAAGGAAGGATTCTTTCAGACAACATTTACAGGTTCAGGTTCAACTATTACTGAAAGAAATGCAACCAATCAATATCTGAATGTATTAAAGAACATCTGTGATCCTACCTGCTTAAGTATTTATCACTCAATGGTATGATGCATGGGGATCTGTAAGGCTGTTAAGTAAGAGGTTAAATATGTCATGAATTTTTATTTCAGGAAGAGATATAGGAAACAAATACAGTGGAAATTTGATTAGCCGAATGGAATTATGCATTTTTAAAATGGTTTTGGCAAAGTACAGAGGAATAGGAAATGAACTGACTTAAGTAAGCACAAAGCTGATGGACCTGCTCTGAGTTTATACTAAGAAAGTTTCCTTTGGAGGAGTGTTTAGTTCTTTAGGGAATACAAAAAGATGGTTACAAAGTATTTCAGCTGACCCCGCAGGGTAGCCCTGGTGATCATTTGGACTCAGGGAGAAATCTCAAGATTGAGCTTTGTGTAAAGTAGAAAAGATTAGTCATCATCAGTAGTTATTTAACAGTAAGATTGGAAGGCTTTAGAAGAGATGAAATGCTTCAAAGAACTAAGTAAAATGTGAGTTGGTTTGAAAAAGGCAGCTTTTTAGTAAATAACGAATCTGTCTTATTAAATGATTAATATTTCTACAAACAGATCATTCTTTAATCTATTTAATATAAGCATAGAGGAAACTAATGTCTGGGACTTGGAGCTAGCAAAATCGTAATAAATGAAAATAAAGAGAACTTATATAAATGTATATAATTAATTATTATTTCCATTTGAGTTATTAATTGACTCTGTCACATACTGCGTTCCATCAGCTCTACCTGCCATTCCATAGGAAGGCTCTCACTCATAAACTAATCTGAGAGTCCAAAGCTTCTTTACACAACAGGAGAAAAAAAAATTGTTCTGGTGTTTATCCTTGGTCCTGCTGTCTTCAAAAGCTGGGACCTGCACTGTGTGTTCTGAAAAATCATCTGTGCTCACACAATAAATCTGACACAAGAAACACCCTGAATTCCTCGTCTCTTCAAATATCGGGTATCGGATGTTCAGAGCTGCCAGATTCTGGAAATTCTGAGCACAAATAAAAAAATTTCTCAGTCAAAATAGCTATCTTTAGTTTTAAGGTAAACTTCTATAAAGCAGCTTCTAGAAAGATAATATATTTTAATGTTACTGTTTTGTTATGTAAACCAGATTGACTTCAAGAACTGTGGAGCTCAAAGGATGTTGCTGGCATGGTAATAAGGCCCAGTTCAGTCAACAGAGGCTGGCTGGTTTATATGTTGAGCTGACCAAGCACTTAATAAGTAATGTGTTTTGTTGAGATTCTCATCTGGTTTTGTTGTTCAGACTTCAGTTTGTGCTGACAACTCTATGGAAATGTTCTGAGTTCTGGGAATGTGAAATGCAGCCATCCCAGTGCTGTGCATCAGTGCAGTCACAGCTTCTGTAATAATGGGCACTGCCCAGAGAGGTCATTTCAAACAGAGCCAAATCAGCTGCCTGGCTCATCCTTTATTTCCAGACCAAGTCCTTAATTCCCTGTAATTTTCTGTCAGTGTGGTGATACCTGCCCTCTGGGTAAGAGCTGCAGGAAATCAGTGTTCAGTCAGGTCAGGTCAATCAGGTCAGTTTAAGGTCACCTCTACTGCTGCGGCATCACAAGAGGCTTGAGGGTCTGCCACAGCATCATAACACAATTGCTCTTCCACTAGAGCAGCCTTCTGAAAAGGACTTGGTAATTACTTCCTTTCTTCACTTCTCTCTTCCCTTTCCTCTCCCTGATAGATTACTTGCCCTAGCACTTCATACAATACTCAGTCTTACTTAACATTTTCCAGCTGAAATGTTCAAAACTCCCAGGTTTCACAGGCTCAAGTATTAAAGTGTTTTATGATTTTTTTGCTAAATGAATGGACTGCAAATATGAACTGCTTCTGCCGACAAGACATTCCCAAGGTATGGCACTTGATTTCAGGACACTTGTATGTAAAGGATTTCAATGAAAGTAATTACAATGGTCTTTCTCAACTTTTTGAATTCAAGCTTTATCCATCTGTACTGGTTTTGGCTGGAATTGAGCTCGTTTACTTTATAGTAGCTTGTATGATGTTTCAGTGCAGTTTCAGTGTTGTAGTTTCAGTGTGACTAAAACAACCTTGGTTTTAGCTGTCACTGTGCAGAGCTTACCCAGAGCCAAGGCCTGTCCTGCTCTTCTCTTCACCCCACCAGTGAGAGGCACTGGGAGGGGACACAGCCAGGACAGCTGACCCCAGCTGACCCAGGGGATATTCCAGACCCAATGGATCATGCTCAGCATATAAAGCTGTGGAGAAGGAGGAAGGAGGGACATTCAGAGTGATGGGGTTTGTCTTCCCAAGTCACTGTTCTGTGTGATGGAGCCCTGCTGTCCCAAAAATGCCTGAACACCCATTTGCCCATGGGAAGCAGTGAATTAGCTCCTCTCTTGGTTTGCTCACACACGCAGCTTTTGCTTTACCTATTAAACTGTCTTTATCTCAACCCACCAGTTTTCTCACTTTTGCAGTTCTGATTTGCTTCCCCGTCCCACTGTGGGGGAGTGAGTGGCTGAGAGGGGCTCAGCTGCCTCCCGGGGTAACCTGCAATAGCATGTCCTTAGGTGTCTCTGAAAACCAGTTATTTTCTATATCTTCTTCTGTTAAAAAGGCTGAAGACAGCCAGTAGCCTAACCATTTATCTTTTGCTTGTCTGTAGAGTTATAAAAACATAGATGGCATAATTCAGTGTCAAAAAAATCTATAAGCATTTGACCTTACATTATATCATGTTAAAAAAAACAAAAGGACCCTAAACATGCTTAATTGATTATTTCATTCTCTTGCCTTTCCAACCAAAAAAAGCTGGCTCATGCACACAGATGCTTAAATGTGCATTTCTAGTCTCCAGGGTATTTTAGAATGACACTGTGTGTTCTTCTGTACCAAAAATATTTCTCTGGTGAAGCTCCTTCCCGATTGCCAGGAAAGGTAAAACCATATTCAACATGAAAGTTAAATTTATTTTTTATTTATCTTCCAAAGTTTCCAGAAAGATTTAGAGGAAACAAAAATCTCGATACAGGCCTAGTACAAAATACCAGCAGGATGGGGTCATGTGTACACTAATATTTGCTGTGAAGGGCAGGGGCGAGAGAAGGATAAAATGGAACAATTCTTGGGAGTAAAACAAGCCGCAAAATGAATGTAAATGAAGAAAATGATAAAGCTTGATCTAATTTGTCTGGTGACCTTTAATTTTTTAATATGTTATATGTCTGTGGAATATGCCTGGCTATTGATCTGTCCATTAGCTGCTCTTGAACAAGTGGTATATACATTATTTATTAATTTCCACTTTCTTTTATGTTTCTAGGAATTCAGATCTTTGGAAGAAAATAATTGCTCTCCATCTCCATAGTAAAGTGATAAGTAATGAATAAGTATTTTGGGGATGGAATTTTTTTTTGGCAACTTAATTTAAGCAAATTTCATCCTTAAACCTTCAATTTATTTCTACAAGAAAGAACAATGCTGAAATACATAAAACAAGAGGCCATCCTGGAAAAGTGAGAAAGAGTGTGCAAAAAATAACTACACCCAGATGAATCCATTGTGCCCTCCCATAAAGCCTAGGAGAAGCACAAAGAAGATGTCGATATTTTGCTTCTGATTTTTTTTTAAAGGAAATAAAATCCCAGTGAAATAAAACTTGTGTTTAGTTTGTGGTTTTTTCTTCTCTGTTTGTTTTCCTTCACTTAAATAGTTTCTTCATCAAAATACTTGTATCTTCTCAGGTGTAAAGCCCAGGTGTGTATCCTTGTTCACGTTGGATGAAACTGGAGGATCTTGTGGACCCGTCTGTCCTTAATATTTGTTGATGCAGGAAAGGCAACACTCTCTCTGTTTTGCAGTGCTGGAATAGAAGGGTGGATTTCTCTACCTCAAGGGCTGGCTGCTGGAAAATTAAAAGGCTGTTGTATCCTAACATAGTTAAAGAGACACCAAAATGAGATATTTATTCTCTGGTTTTATTTTCTTGGCAGCTGGGTCTTACCTAGAAATGTACTCTGTAGGAGAAAATAATAGTAGTATTAATTGCATGCTTTACTAATGAGTGTGGTGACACCTGCAACCACCACGGAGAGCTCCCCTCCCAGCACCCAGGGTCAGGCTTTCAGCAGCCGGCGTTCAAAAGTGCCTCAGAGAGGTCCTGAAGGAAAACAATTCATCAGCTGTACAGGTATTTGCAAGGTCTTTCTCCCAGGCACCGGGGGAAGCACAGGAACAAGCACTGAGGTGCTGGGCTGCTTCTCTGGCCGTGTTATTGTGGGCAGGGGGTGCTGATCCTGGGATGGAAGCAGCAAAGAGGCAGGAGGTGCCATGTCAGAAACATCTCAGACAGACAATGCATCCTTTTCACTGTTGTTGTGGGGAGACCACCACAGCAGCTGCTCTGAGTGTCCAAACTGTCTCTGACAGCCCTTCTCACAGCCCTTCCTGCACTGCGTTATTCTGGGTTTTTAGGACAAAACCCACTGTATCAAAACAGGTATTTCCTGACAACCTCAGGGCTTCCAGCAAGGCTCTGCCTGCTGTTCTCCATTTTCCCAAACATTCATTCTACAGAGGAAGAGAGAAAAACTGCAGAAGACCCTGCTTTGCAGACAAATAATTTGCATTTAGTAAGAGGAATTGGTTTGCAAAGCTGTAGAGGGTCATACAGCAACGTATCAGAGATGTTCACACAGGCTGCTGCTTGTATCCAACAACCAACAGCACAGCACTGAGAGGTGTTTCATTCAAAATGATTTATTGGAAACTTGGAACCAGCTGTATGGTGAGAGCTGTGGCTACAGTTGCTGTATTACAAGCACTTAAAATACATCTTCTTGCTTAAAAAGCTTTTTATCCTTCAGGCTAGACAGCTTAATAAACCAAAGAAGAAACCAAAGGCAAACCTATAGTAATAAAGCAAAACATAATATACCAAACCAAATATAATAAACCAAAGTCAAACCTAAATACAGGAAGGTTATTTGCATGTAGAGATATTTCCTGGTGCAGGAAATTTCTGTAATCCATAAATTTGGTAATATTCTTAAACGAATTATTTTTCACAAATTATTTGTTATTTTTCTTGGTCAGTGCTGTAATTCCTTGGAGCCTTTTCAGCTGTGGATGTTGCAAAGAACTTCTAAAACTAAGACAACCTCAGAGTAAATTGGTGGAAGACAGTTCAAAGAGTAGCATGTAGGGTGACATTCCCTGTGTTACATCTCACTTAATGAAGCCTGCAAATGCAGTCAGAAAGAACTTTTAAATTAGATTTCATAATTTGGCTTAGAACCCGAAATCAACTTACCTCCACAGAAACCAACAATCCTGTAACCACAGTAGTACAGAGCCTGGGAGTGGGTGAAAATGTGTAGGCGGAAACAGAACATAATTTTATTCTGCTTTCTTGGTGCTGGTAATGTCATAAACATCCTGCCATTCTGATATTATTGTGTTAATGTTAAAATATTTGGTTGATGCAAATAGGAGTCGAGATGTAATATTCTTTATATGGCATTGCCCAGAGCAAAGTAAGAACACCATGACAACAAGTAGCCTGCAAGCTGTCATGTTATTTGTGCTCAGCCTGCAGAACAGCTTATAAAAAGCCATCAGCTGACAGTCATCCTGAACGTCAATAGTAATTGAGGGAGAAAGAATAGAAGAATAACAAATGGTGAACATGAAAAAAAGCCAAAAAAGGTACAATGAAACACCCCAGGAACAATACTTTTCCATACACTTTCGGTTTTCTCAAATGACAGTCATTTATTAAAAAATACAGCTTCTCGAGTAAAACCCTTGAATGCAACCACTTTAGCCTTCAGACATCACCATTCCCCCCGCAGAGAACTTTACTAATAAAAGGTGACAGCACACAAGAAACCTTTCTAAAATTTTACTGAACAAAACTCTCAAGCATTTATTAAATTGACAAAGATGACTACAGGGAGATAAAGAAATTTCTTCTGGAAGTACATATATTACATGGAAAAAATATCTGAGGAGCAACAGACTCTGTGAGCAGTAACACAGCATTTTAGAATATTGCCCACGGTGCTGTCAGTATCCTTACAGATACACCTCTTGTGATTAAGCCTCCCAATAGTTATTAATCTATTTTTCTTTATTGTAAAATCATCTTCCATTGTTTAGGATTCTGGACTAGCTTATTGTTGTTTTGCCATGTACACAGGCAGTAAGTGACTATGAAGCAATGCATCTTTTTGTATTGGTGAACACGATCCCACAGGTCACTGCCCTGGGGAAATTCAGTTCCAGGAAACAAACCGGGAGCAAGAGTCCACATTTTACAGGGCTGGCTTAGTTTCAGTGGGACTATTTGTGAGAGCAAAGAGAGTGGGAATCGATCCTTTAACTGTCACTGTTTCATTTGAAATGTAAAGTATGTGAAATTGTAGCCAGGTGTTTTAAAATCTGAATTTTTACACACAACACACAAGGACTAGCCTTTTCTAGATGAAGCAAAAATAAAAATGGTGATAAAAAGCTAAAAAGACCTACAATTGGCATTTCTGTCTGTCCCAAGTTTTTCTGTATCCTTTGACACCTGGCATATCAGGGAATGCAAAGATAAGCTAGTGCAGATGCAAAGCAATATTTTAGCACCTACCTATGGAAAAATCAAATTTGTCAGAGAGAATGGAGGGCACCAGGTAACACACATTGCTGATTTCCTTGAATGACACATGGGATCTAATAAACTACTTTTGCAGTGTGCTGCACCACTTTTCAAATACCAGGGAGCTGAAAACCTCAGCTCGTAGTTGGCTTCATTAATGAGGTACCCCACTAAAAGTATGAGCAGCTCTGCTGACAGGCCATCTGTCTGCTGTCAGCCAGGAATCGATAGCCTGGCCCTCAACTGCATCAGCTGCACAGAAACTTCTTGAAGAATTCAGTGAGCAATCCCTAGAAAGTAAACTGCTTAATTGCGCCTGTCTTAGCTGCCACTGCAAGAAATTAACATCTCAATTTTCTCTAGGCATTAAGAGAACAAATTAAAAAAGAAAACAACACCACCCCAAAATGAAACAACGCAACCAAAAAAGCATTGATACATTATTCATGCCAAGGAAAGAGAGAGGTAGTGATGGAAAAAGTAAATAAACATATCATCAAGAGGAAGTTTCCTGGGTTTGGACCTAAACCTCTGCTTCTGAAGTTCATAGCATTCCCCCTTAAGAGTTTTCTAAAGTATAAATTATAGATCATCTTGGGAAACACTGCTTCAAATGCACAGTGCCATTGATGTAATTATGATTCAGTGAGGAAAAGCAAAATTTTATTGCTTCAGTGCATAATTTTTGTCACATGTGAGTTTAGATGAGGGTTAACACGAATTAATGACCGATTTGCTCTGATATTAAGGGATTTCAAAAAAAATGAAAGTTGAGTGTGTTCAAACAGAGGAAGAAACTGAACCTACACTGCATGGTTTTGGATAAGAGCTCTAAATTTAAGGTTACCACATAAGAGGATTGTCCTCCTGACATGAGGTTTGTGCCACATTTTAGAAAGGAGACAAGGCCTTTTCTTCCAGGAGGATATTCCAGCTGTGCACCCCTGCAGGTGATGACTTCCTGAGACTCTGATTAACTTCTCTCACCAGACAGGAGCAGCAGCATTTCCTTGTTATCTAGGTAAGACAGTCTACTGCCTTTAAATGCCTTTAGAATTAGATTTCACTGCAAGACCCAGGCAGCTCAAGTCAGCTGTGAGAGCATTCCTACACCTGTTTGGATTCAGCACTGACGAGCTGCACTGTGCAGGACAGGGACAAGAAATCAGGATTTCATTTACACTGCAGTGCTGAACTTGTCCATGCCACAGCCACGAGCAGGAACTGCCAGTGCCTGTCTGGCCATCTCTCAACACAACAGAGGGAAAATCATTCGGGCCACCAGCACGGGGATCCCTAACAAAGAGATCTTCTGGCTGCAAAGAACAGTCTGGCCTTTGTTTCTCTCATCTCCCAAAAATCTCACCTGAAATAAAATCAGTTTAATAGAATTTAACTTATCTGCTACAGAAGTATAAACAGCTGAGTCAAACCTGCTGGCATTTGCAATATGAATGTTGATCCAATTATTGAGACTGACAGCTGCTAGCGCCTTGCTGTAATAATAAAATAATGACTTACCCAGGGCTTTTTGAGAGCACCTTTCATTCCAGGCCATCCTCAAGTGTGCTGTGAACCCATACACAAGCTATATATAGGAAGCACTTCACCCACCCGTGACAGGCAGCCACCCACGGATGAATCACTGAGCCTCCTCACAGCTCCCATCATCGGGACCCAGCAGAGCAGCACTCACAGGAAACAAGGGTGGCAGAGTGCTGATCCTCAGCTCCCTCATGCCTGCTTTTCTGCTCACTTATTCAGGCCCTACATCAAAGGAAAGAAGTTTGCAATTTTTTTTTTTTTTCCCCGCTTTCATTATGCAACTGCCAGGCTAATATTTATTCATTTATTATTAACAAACAACCCACAGACTATCTCCTGATCCCATTTGATTAGGTCATGAAGTTTCATCAACACTACTGCAAGTTTATGTATATGACCTCATCATTAATATAGATCATAGCTATTAATGATTTTGCATATTAATTTGATAAGAAATGTTTAATAACACAGGCAAAAATAAAAAAAAAGAAGCCACCTCTCTGTCACCAGTGCCATCTCCAGAACTGTTGCTTTGACTCCTGCCATTTCACTCCACTTAGCCTGTGAAATATTAACCCTGTTGTGCTGTGGCATTTGTCAGCCTAGAGAGGGTACTTCTCCACTGCGATTACATTTGCCTCCCAAAGAAATAATGTCAGCTGTGAGAGTGAAGAAAAGCCCTGCCTGTGCTGTGCTGACAGGGGCTGGAGAGATGTTACTGGCTCTGCTCAGCCCCAGCACACCCCCAGCACCTCCCCAGCATCTTCACCCAGTAGGGGCCAGAGACACACAGCTTGTCATCCTGCAGGTACCATCACGGAATCCTACTGAAAGCCAGAGTCATCACTAGCAAGGCATTTACATTTTTTTTAAACCTGAAACAAAATTATATTCCATGTGGGAGCTGCATAAAACCTTGTGGAAGCAGCCTAGCCTTAACTTTAAAAATCAAATGCTTCACTAAGAAGATCTTTCAAACCTTGCAGAATTTTTACATGCTACTGCATTTTTTTTTCATTTTTCAGCACAGAGAAAGAGTCTCTTACATTTTTAATGGAAAAGGAAACCAAGAACAGGTTGAAAGTATATGCTGAGCACTGGGAACAGCTGCAATTCAATCCTTCTTTTGGCATATGCTAGCTCAAAGAGAGCTCATAATTTTCAAAGTGTTTTTTTCAGAAGAAACTGTTGCTGTTGGAGTCAAAAGACTGTTATTTAGACGTGTTTGGGGATTTTTCCCTAGTTCTGAAATTCAGCTTGATTTTCTGTGACTAAAAATGCTACATTTGGAAAAAGACATGATCAGCTGCTGAGCATTTACTACTTCTTTCATCTAGCACTGCCCCATCTTGCAAACTATTCTTACTATTCTTATGTCATTATTTGCATTCAATTAGTAGTTGAAGTGAGTCAAGGAAGCAAACTGAGCTCAGTGTTTGCTGGGTTAGCAGACTTGGTTAAGAATTGAGTTTAGAGACTCAGAATTTATTTTCCAGTTCACAGTGCTGACTTTTTTATGGCAAAACTCTGTTACAGGAGTGAACCTCCATGAAGAGTTTTCACAAATGTACGCATGGAGAACCTGATAGATCTCTTGGTCAAAAGAAGTAGGATGTAGATGTTTCCTACCCAACTCCTAAAATTTAGGAAAGAAATTTTGCATGCACCCATCCATGCCTCCATGATGCACTTTAGTCATAAATCGACTTTAACTGGTGATTTTGTTGTATGGATCATTGTTTTAAGGAAATGGCACAAAATATTTCTGGTTGAGATTCAATAAGTTGGTGTGTACTGAGAGACTACTCCCCTATCTAAGGAGTCCCGTGCCAAACCTTGCTTAAGTAAAATCTATGAGATGGCAGACACGCACACACACACACTGACAGCTGATATTGTGTAGGATGCCTCAGACAGAAATTGTGTCAAAATCGCAGATTTAACGCAATAAGGTGTAAAATCACAGGCCATGACTTTATGTCTCACTCTTCTCACAGCTTTTTTTGTTCTAATTTAATTTCTTCCATGACTTGCAGTAAAATATTGTACTTTATTTCAGGTATGATCATTCCTAAGTTGGCAATCACTGCTGTGATCACATAAGACAGTATAAATTCTTATACAATAGCCATAATGATTTAGAATAAGGTCGAGGTTTCTCACATTTACATGATTGCTTAAATACTTTTATGATGCTGTATAGTAATTTCCTTCCTTTTTATTTCTATTCTGTTTTGGCAAAATTAAAGCATATGCATTTTCAAAGTGCTATTAAAACACAAAGCAATAGGAGATTCATTTTGAATTTATATTCTATCAATAGCCATATTTGGATCTGGCAAGAGTTCTGACTTTAACTTAATGTTTGTTCACTACCTGTATTTTAATAGCTCCTCTGGGGTTCTGCTAGGGAGATAGAGAAACCAAAGTGTGTGCCATATTATAGATCTTTGATGGAGTCTAAATTGTTCATAGAGTTACATAATGTTAGAAAAAGTCATAATGAGTTTCTTAGAAAAATATATTTCACGGTAAACCACACCTTTAAATTTTACAGATCTCAACTGTACTTTTGTTATTATTTTAATAACAATTATTATTTAATTGTAAGGTTTTGAAAATGTGTGCTGCAGTTTTGTGTTCTAAACCAAAGAAAACTAGTGGAGATGATGCCTTTTGATGATAAGCACTGACTGTTCAGCATTGACAGCATCTTGGAATTTTCTGCCAAGAGAGTTAAGCTGCTGGCTCAACTACAGCTTTTCTTTTGAGCCTTTGGACAGATAAACACATAATCTTGGACCCATGAAAGGTCTGAGTAGCTAAAACTAAAATATTGACTTTCAAACCTACCACTCATCATCTTGCTCTGGATTAATATAATTCCTCCAGGCACGAGAGACTCCCAAAGGTGCATCTGACCCACTTGGTGGCAAAGTCATTGGCTCTCTCAGGCCCTGTGAGCAAAGAATTATTTTGGTATCGAGAGTGGAATGGTTTTGGAAGTGAGAAAGGGGAATCTCATTGGAAATACCTCCTGCCTTGATGTACAGGGCACATTTGGTCAGGCCTTCTTTCCTTAATTTTCTAACAGAAAGATCCTAAGCCAAGTGAGTTTCCTGGCCTGAAAGAAAAACATTACTGTGACTCCTGACTGGATGGATGCACCATCCTCCAGTCCAAATTACAGGTCCATTCAACATATTTCTTCTCAACTGCTTTGGCTTTACTTCCTGGTTGCTCTCAGTTGCAGACTTTCCAAGGTTAAGTTATGCGAAGATGAGCTTATATCTTGGCATTGTCTTCTGGCTCTCTTTGTACTCATTTCCAAAATGAGAAGACTATTTCTTCATTTTATAGGGCATATGGAATGCCAGATAAACATGGAACTGGGAGGAGATGCTCCAAGGAGGTCTCAGTGGACTCAGAACACCCAACCTCCTCCTCAAGAAGCAATGCTCCATCAAAGCTCTGGCAAACCTGGCTACGAGTCCTCCACTTTTCAACTCACTATTTCTAATTCATGGCAATGTCTTCTGAAACTCTGGAAGCTCTGGAAAACTGGTAATTATTTGATATTGATTAATTTTCATTTCAAAAAGATCTGCTCAAATTCATACTGTTTCTCAAAAACTTATTAATCTTAAACCATAATTTCTAAAAATATATTTGCTTCTGTGGGAAACTTAAAAAACTACTTTTATCCTGAAATAAAAACTTCAAAAACTTGTTTAAAATATCCTGAATTCCCATGAAAAAAAATTGAATTTCAGCCAGCTTTGACCTAAACAGTAAAGCCTTTTCCAGCATCAGAGTCTAATTTTAAGGCACTATTAAAATACTGATGCCTTGTTGTGATAAATATCAGCCTGTAGAGGGAATTTCAGTGGCAAAATTTTAATCTATCTTATAGAAATGCTCACAAGGTCATAGTAATTCTACTATAAATAGAAACATGAACAGTCTACCTCAGTTTTTATTTAACCTCAAGGTCCTCAAGGGTTCTTGTGCCAAACAGCCTCATAGCAACTAACACTTGATTTTGTGAAATTGCTTCAAAATCAAGACACAATGAAGTAACCTCAAACAGCCATGAACTGATTTAAAGCCCAGTGTATCTCCACATTCTGCAGTTACCTCCTTCTGAATTACAGTGCCTCATTTAAATTTTAATGAAAAGGAACACCGAAGGTGAATTAATTAAAAAGAAAATATCTGTTTACGACCTTGATCATCGATGTTGACTTGGCCATTTAAAATAATTCCATTTTCCTCCCTGCTTAGCCACTTGATCCCATTAGAGTTACTCTGTTTATCTATTAATTTAGGATAAAATATAGAATAGTACTTAGGCACCTAGATTGTCACCTATGCAGGGAGGATGAGTAAAACGAGTCAAAAAATTCTGCTTACACTGACAAGCTGAAAGATTCCCCAGATTCTCAGCCTTATGCTGCTGTGCTTGTCTAGAAGTACTGCCACACAGAGCTTCTCAAGATTTCCAGGCTGAGGCATCAATCTTTCAGTTTTAAGTCATTACCCCTTGTCCTATCACTCCATGCCCTTGTGGACTGTCCCTCTCAAGCTCTCCTGTAGCCCCTTTAGGTACTCAAAGGCTGCTGCAAGGTTTCCTCAGAGCCCTCTCATCTCCAGGCTGAACAACCCAGATCTCTCAGCCTCCTCACAGGAGAGGTGCTCAAGCCCTCTGAGCATCTTCATGGCTCTCCTTTGGACTTGCTCCAACAGGTCCACATCCTTCTTACGTTGGGGGCCCCGGAGCTTCTAAGGCTCTGGGTGAACAAGACTGTTCTTGGAAGGAGGGTGCTGTGTCGAGGTACTCAATGTGTACTGTTTGGGTGTGCATGCTGGCAGTATAAACACAGCACTGAGCTGATATTTTTGGGACAATCCATATTCACAAGGACGTATTGCAAAGAACCTCAGTGAGATATTCCTCCTTTCCCACTTGGAGAATGGATGGACTTTGAAATTTAAAAGACCACGGAATAAATTGTTGTGGTGCTTCTAATCTATTGCTAATATTTAAAATAATGTCCTGGAGAATGAGCAGAAAAGGATTTGTGTTGTGTGCAGAACTGTGTATTTGTGTATACACACTTTTCCAAGTGCTGGGATGTATTGCAGACTCCGTGCAGCCTTTGACATTCTGTATGTCATAATTGCCCTACGTAGACTTCTGTGCCAGTTGTTCCTTGGTGGCATAAATGCATACATTCCAGCATATTTAACTTCTGATATCTATTCCATTAATTTCCTAATCCTTATTTATTTACATTGGATCCAAATGTGTATATAAATAGTTATCCTTTTAATTATGGCAACTTTGTAAGGCGCCACGTATTAAACAGTTGTTCACTCAAAAGGCAAGGGAGAGAATCTGGGTTTGCATTGTGTGTAGAGCCTTCTGGCCCTCAGTATTAAATTCCAGTATAATGAGGACCTTGTGCTGGTTGTACACCAGACAGGGATTCAGCTCCTTCTGCCAGAGATCTGGCAGCGATGTAAGACTGAGCAGCAGCTGCCAAAAATTACTTGATATTTTGTAAGCCCTTGTGCTGTACAGTTTGAGAGTTGAAAGGGTTCATGTGCAAATGAAACGTATACAGTGGAACAACATTTGTAATAACCATCTGCTGTGTATCCCCTCCTCTCCCTTTGTGCCTGCATGGCATAAAACATGGTGAGTCCATATGAGCACTTTGGGATTAATGATATGGTGAAAAGCCTTTTTTGTTCATTATATGATATTTTTGTCTGTGGAGAAGAAGAAATGTTATCTGAGCCCCAAGGAAGTAGAAGCTGAGGTTAGGCCCAGGAAAGGTTGGCAATTTCCACTGGACCTCCTCATTTTAGGTTTTTTTTAACTGCAAAATGGGTCTGAAAGTATTGAGAGTGAAAGTCATTTTGGGGAAGCTGAGTGGAAGGAGTGGTTTAGAACAGATTTCACTTTAATTTCTGAGTAACAGCAATGTAAGGACTTTTCAAAATTACACCAAAGATAATCTCAATATTCTTTAACTGAAGAAAAAGTTCCATTTCTTTTTAAGCCTTTTCCTATGTAATTCCTGTTATCTTTGAATAGAAGTGGATCTAATTAGCTGCTCTTGGAGAAGTACTTGACAAAATGATTGCTTATGTACCCTGTTCACTTTTTCATCCTTTCTCCAGAAAACAAGGCATAGGTCATTTTAACAAAGTTCTATAATATTATGAGTTTAACCTCTTTGCAGTGTCTGCTATGAGTTTCAGGAATTTTGTGAACATGAAAGCACAAGCTTGATTAATTCTGCATTTACTCTTCAAGATGGTTAGCCTGATTAGAAGACAGCCTAAGAAACCAAGATGGTATTTTAAAATGAAATTTAAATAATTTTTGTGCCCTGACAATTCTTTTCCCCTTGAAGCATCTCAAGAGGATAAAATGGAGGGTGACAGCACTGAGGGAAATTAAACAGATGAAGACTATTTGTAGACAAATTGCAGACATGCTAATCTTGTTAATTTACAGTAAAACCTAACACTTATCCAGACCTCTGTCATGACAAAAAGCAACAAAAGGGAGGCATTTCTAATTTCTCAAGAGCACTTCAGATTAAATTATGTTCTGCTACAGTCCCTGAGGAATCCTATTAATGCCTATTTGCAGTTGCAATCCTTGGGTCAAATTTGGCTCTGTTTTTTTTCTGGTGAGATTAGATCATTGTGTTGGTTTATTTGCTTGTGCTTCTTCCCATCCTCTATCAATTGCTCTCTTTCTCCCAAATGTTGCCAGTACCATAATCATCATCATTATACAAATTATGCAGAAGGACCCTGTGCTTGCATATTCTTACCATCTTCTGCTGCATTAGAGTGAAACAATGTCAAAACAAATTTCACTCCTTGCTTTCTGACAAGTACACACAATCTAAACTAGTCCTTGTAAGCCAGGCTGGCAGCAAGAATTTGTAGGTAATTGGTATAGATATATATCACCTAATTTTAGCTATCCAGAATGAAATATCTCGTTCCAGCTACTCATCTGGATTCACTTGGGAGTCGACAGACAGTCTAGCACCTCCAGAGTGTGATTCTTCTCCGTGATTTTAGACATCTGTCTTGGGCTGAGATGTACCATCCACACCATTCCAAAGTTTCACCATTTCAAGGCTGCACCATTTCAAAGGCATCTAGTCACAGATGAAACCTCACTCACAGGATTCCTGGCTGGTGAGAGCTGTGCAAAGATGAGTGTCTGTGTCCAATACCCTTCCTACCCGCAGTCACAGTGGTGCACAGTTTTGTGCCATTTAAAGGTGTTCTTGTCATTACATACATATGAATAAACCAATCAGCCTTTCCCAAAGCTCACAGAAAACTGTTTGGGGTCTGACAGACTGCTCACCCAGGGGTTCATCCTGAAAGGATCCAAACACAGGACTCCCCAGGGAGCATCCACAAGGATCGTGTCATATTCCACCCTGTTTTAAAATCATCAGTATGCAAACTGTGCAGCGCAGGTTCGTACAAAGACAGGTTACACATCCTGACTGAGGGACTCCACGTGTTCCATGGGATTCTGTTCCTAAAGACAACAGACGGTCATTTTAAGCCTTCAGCAAAAGCAGAAAAATGATATACTCTCTGAGTTTCTCCAATACAAAACAAAAGTCAAACCAAGAAAAAATATTTCCCATTTGTTTTAGTAAGTAGCACACAACTGCAGTTAAGTCTTTGGCATTGGTAATTCTCAGACATTTACCATCATATACTGTCCGAGGAAAAAAAATGTCATTTTCTTTTAATGAGCACTCAGATTTTTTGCTAGCTGCCAACAGTATTATTTTAACAGGCTGTTGGAACAGAGGGTGAGAATGGACTGCACTTGTGTAGGAAGTCATTAATTGTTCAGACCATATCTTGTTGTGGATTTCTGTACGTAACATGAAAGTAATTTTGAGCAGTGACTTACAATAATTACCACTGTGAAGAACTATTTTGCACAATTTATTACTGAAGCACAGATTTAGTATTGGAGAAGAATGACAAATGAATAAACGTAGTTGAAGTACTATGAATTGGTGAAGTGGATTAGCATTAAATAAATTTGAAATCAAGACTAACAAATATAAACTTCCTTAGGGCCAGAATAGAAATGTAATGTAGCCATTCTCAAGTAAGGCTGAGGATTAAATGATGAAATATTTGACAGAAGCTAATGAGACATCATCATAAGCAATAGGGTGTTAAAATGAAAAAAGGGAATTGCTATGAAACACATTTTTTTCTGATTAATTTTTAGATTTTTCTGAGTACATTTTTTCCCACATGCATATGAATCCTGAACTACTACTTTCTTGCCAATTTGGAGCTGCAACTAATGGCTTGTGACCATATAATGAGTCGCAATATTTAACTTGGATTCTCTGATCCCAAATGTACTTAAAAGTTTTGATATTTTTGTTCTACGTGAGGCAGTGCAAGGAAAATGTCCTCCTAGTCACACAGAGCTACAAAAATATTCATTATTTGGGGATACAAAATTCATACCACCGCTCTTTCTCTTTTCCTGCTCTGCGGGAAGGAAAACAGAGATTGCACTCACAGGTTACTCATAAGCCCTGCACGCTCAGCTCTCAGCAGGGCAATGAGTGAGCACCTTAAAACTTCCCCACCAAGGCAGTGCAGTGTGGTGGTTGGAAGGGGTGACCTGGGTGACCTCCCTGCCTCTGATTGTGTCTTTTACGCCAGGCTGGCTGGAGTCACTGAGGAAAAGCTGTTTCAAAGGCCATCATCATTGATTTCTCTCTGCTGCTGCTGAGGTCAACGAGTTAGTGTTATCATGATTCTTACCCATAAATATCGATGTGAAAACTCTCATTGACTTCAGCATAAGTGAGGACAGGGCAATACTCCTGGAAATCCCATCTGCTGCATTGCAGTTTGCTGCTCCAGAAAAACAGGCAATGACTATGCATGATGTATTATGAAGGCTCAAATACTGGCACTTCAAAGAGTGCTTAATTAGTTCAGATAGGTCATAGGCCTTCAGAAATTACCAATTGTTACTAAGGTTTTATTCCCTACTGATACCATTTTTTCCCCAACTGACAGATGGAAAGTGTGCTTGCAGTGACCTTGTCTGGATGGTTTTTTTTATCATTTGCAGAGAAGTCAGAAACACGAGTAACAAACTCCTTCAGTGATTTGAACAACGTACATCCTTCTACGAAGCAATCTATGTCATCATCTGATTTTGAAATAAGTTCCTATTAATAAATAGGACCATCTCTATACAATTATCATCAGGAAATCAGTTTTGAGATTGCTACAGTGAAAAAGACTAAACATTCTATCACATGTTTTATTTTTTCCTGTGATTGTAAACTTTTTTCAGTGGAGTCCTGAATTCAGGACACAACTAGGAAGAATCATTATTGTTATTTCTATGTGAAAGGGAAGACTATTTATTTTTCTGGTTTGTTCTCAGTTCAAGACAGTGTTTCTTGACTTTGTTAGTTCTTAACTACCACTGGTTTTTTTTGTATTATGAGCGGTTGAACAGAACACTCCTACCCATACCTGTCAGTCCAGCAAAACTGAGAACTTCATTCTTTATTACAAGATGGCAACAATCAATAACAAATTAAAGAACACAGCTATAAATTATTCATGACAGTAAATCCCAATAAGTGAAGTATGACACATGATGCAGAACATTAAAACTTTGCATTGCTTGCCATATCCAGATCAATATTAAAGAGATTGTTAAATTGAGATCAGGGAAAACAGCAAACATGGAAAAAAATCAAAAGTGAACCACAAACTAAAATCCATAAATCAGTCAGTCATAAATAATTAAGGTGAACAACTTTTCCTTTTGTAGAATATACAGTGCATTTAGAGACCAGCATTTGTATGGATAAAATTTCAAAACTTACACTATGCAGCTCTCTTGGTTTCAAGTTTTCTTTATCGGCAGCATTAGTTGTTCAGTACTTTGCAATCAGATGAAAGCTCAGAGCCACTAAACCTATTAAATTCCACTAAAGTTGTTGGTGATGGGGTATTTTAATCTCCCTAAATTTGGCTGAGACACTTGATCAGAAATGAAACATTAAGCAAACACTTGAACGAAACTTTGGCCTCCCCGGCACCCCGCTGAAGTTGATGGAAATTCTCCCACCTGCTTGGGACCAGGCCTCCTGTTGTGATTTCGTTCTCAGATCTACAGATTTAGAGAATGTAGCTCTATAACTATATACAGAAAAAAAATCTGTCATGAACTTTCCTCTGCCTACCCTGAAAACATTTAATGCAACAGGCTGGGTGGATGATCATTGCACTTTTTTTCACTAGTGGGAGTATATGGGGTTCTACATCCCAAAAGAACGTCACCCAATTACTCCTGAATGTTGACTTCATGCCTTCAACCATTGATACTCTGAATATACGGTGACAGAGCAGATTCTGGTTCCTCCAGAAAGGCAGGGAAAATGTAATTACAGCTGTAGCAATGCAGATCTCTCATGTCACAGCCTCTCACGTGGCAGCCTGATGATGCCAATGACGTGCTGAGTCCCAGCACAGGCAGAGGCAGCGCTGGTGAGCTCTGGCTGACAGATGCACCACGTAATTCCAAGGATCTGCTGCACATCTCTGGGTGATCCCAAACAGGCAAACAGCCAAGACACTGCACAATATCTCCCTGGGAGAAATCTGTTGTCAGCACAATAAATGTGTTAAGCATCATTAGTAAGATTCTTAATTATCTATTTTGAATTAAGTAGTGGCACTTGCTATTTACTGCTGCAGAAGAAAAAAGTGATAATTTCTGTGCAGACAAAGAATTGTGCCTATGAAATTGCTCCAGCACTGGAGCCAAGGTAAAAGTAGATGTAAATATATTATAAATTGAATTCAAATTCTGCAATTGATAATATTTTCCAACTTGGTGAGTAAGGAAAATTCACACTGAATTTTCTGCAACAACCATTTGAACTGAAGGAAAGAGACACCCAATTCCTTCTGAAATGAATGGGAATGCTGTTTGCAGTGCCCTGAGGCAGATTTTGAGAACCTTATCCTTGATCTTTTTTGATGCAATGGGTTCTGCTCTTGTCAAGGGCACTAAGAGCTGAATGAAAAGCTGTGTTTCCCTTGCTTTCTGACAACAATGCCTAAACTGCTTCTGTCAATGCAGAGTGACCAAATGCACATGTTTTTTTCCAGTACATACAGTTCCCTCTTCCTCTCAACACTTTTGTCCAAATTTTTTGTTTTGTCCAAACACTTTTGTCTATTTTCTGCTTAAATACACAATTTAATAACAGATTGCATTATATGTAAAAAGCCACTCATGCATGTAACATACCAGTGCTGTTTCTTAGCATGGTGCAGACCTCAGATGTATCATTAACAGTTACCTCCATATTACTGATATAGAAAACTATTTCTTCATTTCAGCTTAAGGACAGAAAAAGTAAATTTTCAGCAATATATTGTAAAGATACATTAGTTTCTAAGGAAAGCATTTTGCTCTGTTAAAACTACAAATACATTGGATGAACATGAGACTATTTTCATTCTTTATGATTTTTTTATTTGGGGTTTCTGCTCAGATGGGGTATTTCCTGTTCGCTCTATTTCATCTGTTCCATACACACAAATTCAAGAAACCGTAAAAATTAAAACTGGACTATGATCAAGCTTATGCTTTGCAGTAGACTTTATAAATGGACAATTTCCAGCTTTGTTCTCATAAACATAAAATGCATTGACTTAAACAAAATGATATCATCATCATACAAGCTTTTTTTTGCACCAGCACCCAATGTGATCAGTTTAACACCCACTGTCATCCTCAGAGACTTGTTTATTCATGCCAAATACAAGTGAGAGATACCTCTTAAATTCTTCTGCTTTCTATTCAAATCCTCACAGTGCACCCATTTCTGCTGGAATGGAATCAATGTTCTCACAGCAATGGCAATAAAGGTCCCAACTTGGGACCAAATGTCATCCCACCCGCAAAGAACTACTGGAGTATTTCAGAGGGAAGGTGGCCTTTGCTAGAAAGTTATGATCTAACAGCAATTTTCCCACCAACTAGTAAAAAAGAAAGCTCTCTTAGATGTTTTTGGTTTTTGGAGAAGGCACATTCCAAACTACAGTCTGATTGCAAGCCTTTATCTTATATCTACTATTATTATTATTATTATCATCATCATCATCATCATCATCATGATAATCATCATCTATTTTACTTTATTCCAGTTATTAAACTGTTCTTATTTCCACTCATGTGTTTTATTTTGTTTTCCAATTCTCCTCCCCATCCAGCCAGGGCGGGGATGGAGGTGGGTGTATGAGAGAGCAGCTGTGTGATATTTATTTGCCTACTGGGGTTAAACCATGACAGCCACACCACTGACAAACCTTAGATGCTACTTCTATTGTATGTGTTTAGTTGAGTGGGCTTTCAGTGCACTCAGGAAGTGCTCAGAAGCAGAAAAAGTCCATTTTCATCGAGGATCTGCAGAAAACAGGCTGGAGCTGCAAAAGAAGATTAATAAGTTAAGGTCTTCAGGAAAATATAGTGTTCAGGGAAATTTGAAAATATTAAAGTTTAAGTATGAAATATTAGGGCAGGTTATGCTGTGCTATGCTCAGGAAAATTTCCTCTAGAAATGGGAAAATATTGAACAGGTTGGGAGTGTTTACACAATCATCAGCAAAATCATCACCAGATCTGCAGAGGGTTTCTTGCCAGCAACATCTCCCTCTGTTCTTTCAGTTGGCAGGGCCATAACTTTCAAATTATTGCATAATCTTAGACAGATGACTTCAGATAAGTGCTGGTGACACAGAGCTCACCATGAGGTCAGGACTCATCAGGAAATGTAAATGTATCTCTTGAAGATGGATGGATAATGGCAAGGAGCAGTAACAGAAGCACAAAGAAAAAAAAAAAGAATGTCCCAGATTGCCTGATGAATCTGAAAGACATTCCACTTGTGAGGAATACAGGAGGAGCTATGTGTTCTCCCAACCAAACAACATGTTTCACCAGCAGGGGCTGGATTGTCAAATGCATGAGCCACTTCAGCTGGCAAAATACCCTGATGAAATCAAATTATTTACAGCCCTGGATTTCTAATGAACTGGCTTCCTAATTCCATAGCAAGAATGATCAGTGGGACATAGGAATTTTGTCAAAAGCACACCTAGAGAATGAGGTAGCAGCACTGCTGTGCTTTATGGGATCCTGGATGTCATTGTCCTGAGTCGGCCCTAAGAAGGATAAGTTAGGAGAAGGCAATTAATTTACCACCCCCCTCCCCCATTATTTTGGACTCTGTCAGATTTCTCAGCATTCCCATTCAGCAATGGGACAGGGGTGCTTCAGGTTTTGACCTTTATGGGGTTTTTTCTCCCTCATATACAAAGTAAAACAGCAAGAGGTGGTGGGGATGGCACAAGGTTTCACAGCACAGCACGTGGCTTGAGCTAGCCCAGGTGAATCAAAGGCAAGGACAGCTGGGTCTGGTGGCTACAGCTCTAGAAACAGTCAGGTTTGAGAATTTGTAATAACTTTTATTGGGGTAGGGGCCACCTGCCTGTGGCAGTTTCTCTCTGCTGTGCTATGATTTATTATGACCGAAGCCAGGGTTAGTGTTATCTCACCCTGCTGCTGGCACGATGATTATGTGCTTTACCTTGACTTGATGCAGTGCTCTCTCTCCCTCCAAGAATCAGTGCTTGCAGGGTTTCTGTGTTTCTGTAGGAATTTTGCCAGCATCTGGCAGGTAGGCCCTTCAGCATGTACCTCTGCATCAAGAAAAAAGCCAGGCACAAACCCACCACAGGACAACAGAAAGATCAGAGGAACACTGGTCCTCTTTTTTTCCTGGCTGAAATACCATGTGTATTCATAGAAACAGTAATAAAATACCCTCCAAACAAACAGGAAAAAAACCACAACAACAAAAAAAAAAACACCCTGTGCTGTTTCAGAATTAACCCAGAAGGAGTCAAAACCACTCTTAGAACTACCCTTTGCTTTGCTTCTGCTTTGCTGCTGCAGGGTCCTATTAAAGTTCTGGCAAAGAAAAGTTCTGTCCCCTCTTGTCCAGGCAGGAGAAGGTGATGCCAGCCCTGGGAGAGAGGCACAGACCAAAGGCATGGAGAATGCAAGGGAGCAGCCCACACTCCTGGACCTCACACAGCTCATCTGATGGTGGGGGATAAACCCTTCCTGCCTTTATTCATTCTGACAATCACAGCCTCTATCAGTGATCAACCACATTGTGGTCGTAGCTACATCTAAAAAACCTGGATGGAAGAGGGTTTGGGTTTTCTTTTTTTGATTTGTTGGTAAATGTAGACATTTATTATTCTACTAAGTTTGACCTTACCAAGAAACAAGTCACAGTCCTCCTACACCTTCGGTGCAAAGAGGATTCATTATTCCACCACTACTATTTCACTGCTTCTGGGGATTTACTGGCAAGTTGAAACACAAAGCAGGAATGGTCCTAATGTCCTAAAGAAGTGACAGGAACAATAAAAAACTAAGCAAATAAACGTGAAGAACGCCAGATTTTGGTAAAATCAAGAGACAGTGCAGGGAATTTTAACAGCAAATACCTTCTAAGACTGTTGTGGTTTTGGTTTTTTTTTTAATCACTGTCAGTTAAATCACTGATAGGATTTCCTGAAAAGTCTGATTTAAGATGTTGTTCTGATTTATTTATAAATCCGTCATGGCACAAAGTTTTGCGAGTTCACTTTTAAAAATAAATTAGACTATAAGGGTTACATAATGGAGGGAAGCAATGAACATCTGTGGCATCGTGGTGCCATGTAAAAACACTGTTTGGGGGATTTGCTGCTTACAGACACCTGCCAGCAATGATGCCAGAGCCCACCTGCTTCCTTAGCTTTCACAGATGTCCAGAATCACCAAATAGCCTTGATTCTGAAATACAGCTAATTTATTTAGTCATATACATTCTGTCTAACTCGTTGATAAAAATATATACTATATACAAAATAAAATTTGAAACAGGCTTTTGAAAACTGAAACTTTAATCCATCCAGTTGTTGAGTTTAGCATGGAACAATAATCAAAATTTGGATTTGCAGAAAATAAATCCCCAGACTTACTCTCCTGTTCTTTAGGCATCATCAAACAATCTTTTGCATCCATAGTTAGAATGACTGAAGTAATTACCAGCCAGGTATTTGTCATTACCTCAGTGCTGGGGAAAAAAAAAAAAAAAAAGAAACTCTGTTTATTTAAGAGAGTCCTGTTATCTCTGACTGCCCTGGAGGTGACTTTGGTCTAATTTAGGTCATTTAGAAGAGAAAGCAATGAGTACCACAAATACAGTCCTGTCCTGTATTTCAAGTGTGGAACCATAATTGCTGGCCAAAGAAAGTACAGCTGGAGGTGACTTTAATAGCTACATCCAGAGGAGAATGTCTGGCTTCAATCACATAATGGTGCTATCCAAAGGAATCCAAATATATTCTCATATTTATGCATAACCTGCTTGGAGTTGCCTAATTTTGTCTGTCGGTAGTTTTTGGGTTTCCAACTGATAAATATGAAGCACACGTATCTAGAAGTAACTATGTTCAATTTGATTTCTCTTCACATGAAAGGGTCATACTTAAAATATATTATTCAAGAACATTTATAAATTTTTCTGCTACCTTTGAATAATATGCAATTCCCCAACAATAAAAATGTAATGGAACTATGAATTACAATTAATTGTGCTTAGACTGTTCTTTTATTTATCAGAAATACTTTTTTAAAACATCTCTGCAGTAGCCTCCATGTTTTATTCAGAGTTGTGAATTCTGTTTTGCTGTTTTGCATTTCCATATTTTGCTTCACGTTTAAGATTTACTATTGCTTTTTTTGACTTTAAGTGTGTAACTGAAGCTTGTTCAGTGGGGGTTTTTTCCATTTCACTGCTGTACATCTCTAATTTTACTGGTATCCAATTTAAAGTTGCAATGTTATGATTCTTCACTTTCATGACTATTAATAGAAATAGAAAATGCATCAGGTGATACAAAAAAACCCACCACTTTGCAGAAATACCTTTCTTAATGAAGATTGCACTTGTCTTGGAATGATTGCTTTTGGGAAGTCATTGATATTACAAAAGTAGACATCAAGTATGAAACTACAATTTAAATTGCACCCAGTGATTACAGTGCATATCAAGTTCTAAGAGCTAATTTTTAATATCACTTCTTTAACTTTCTATTCAATTTGCAGTGCCTGTTTCTCTGCTGTCAAAGAGTCATGCAAGCCACAATGTGAGCTGGAGTAAATCAGCACAGGTTCACTGAAATCTGTAAATACAACAGTTTCCTCCAGCTAATGAGCAACACCACTTTTGAGAGAACATTGTGTTGCATCAATATTTATTTTATCTACACAGCAATATTTTCTCACAGAAACACACAAAACCTATGACTTTTATGTAACACTGAAAACTTCTGACAATCCTGTTGTAGTTACAGGCACCAAATGTTCCTGCCCAGCTGAGGGACTCCACCAGCAGTGCTGAAGAGAAGATTGGCAGAATCAGACTTTCTCACCTTCCAGCTTTTGTTTTGAAGCTGGCCTGAGCTGTTTTAGAAGATGTGGTCATCCAAAAGTTGTTTCATCTGAAAAGAGGTGCTGGCTGCATAATTGTAACCTCTGACCACCACCACGGATTTTAGGTAGGTATCTTCCTAAGCATTATCTAAAGGACAGGCCTAGAGGAGTCTTTCATTCCAAACCAGTGTTCCTACAAGCTGTGGGTGTAGCAAACCTCGTTAAACACCTGCTAAACAAAGAAGCAGGCCCGTTGGTTTCAGGGGATCTCTCCTCACGTGCCAAGGCAGGCAGACGCTCCAGGTTTTCCACAGTAGGGACCCAACTGGGACAGAGAGTTCCTGACACAGCACTACCAGCACTGCTGCTAATGAAGCACTTTTCCAAAGAATAAATTGAAGATTCTCCTCTTAGGGAAGGTTAATCTAGCACCTTTCACGAGCACAGTACTCATTAATATGTATCTTGCATTTCAAAAACCTTGTCTCCAGCTAAAAAAAAAGCCTTCTTATACATAGTGATTATAGCTATAGCTATTCATATTTCCTTTTCATCTTCCCCACTTCCTGGGGTCTTAAACATGAAGAAAATTACTGCATTGCATTTGTACATCCATAAGTGGCAATAAAACTTTTAAAATATAAACACCACTGTGGATTTGCATGTCTTTTGAGAGAAAATATGATGGGAGAACTTTGGAACTGAGCATATTTTTAACTAGTTTGTATAAACATATAATTTAGTTTTCATTCTCTGTTTCTGTCATAATTTTTGTCAGTCCAACAAGGCACTGAAGCTCAGGCCCAACTTTTAATTTGTGCCTATTCTTGTTGCCTCCACTGAGACTTAGCAAGAACCCAGGCAGAGAACAGAATGGGACTCTATGGGATGTGGGAGGTTGAGGAACTGCATAAAAAGAGCTTGTGGTGGCACCTGTCCTCAATGTCCTACCAGAAGGTCACCATAAATCAACTTACTACAGAAACTGATTTTAGACAGAAAGGAAATGAAATTGCACTGTGCACAGTGGGTATTTTAAAGTAGTCTCTTAGGATGGAAGTTTGCCTGTTGGCAATGCTGTAGTTGTGGATATTACAAATGAAACATTCTGAATGTGAAGGATTTGGCACTTGTATGACTGTCCTTGACACCAGGTAGAGGAGCAAGAAAGGGAGGGAACCATCCCACTATCATCTTGTTAACATTCCTGACAAGTGCACTAAGGACACTGGAAAAGCACCATACTGCTAATGCTGCCATGTGAGCAATAAGACATGCCAAATTCTAAAAAACACCTCCCTCGGGGGAGCAACTGAAAGCTGTTTACAATAGATCAGAAACTCCTGTCTGAGATTTATCAGCGACTGTCACAGGTGAGAAGTGTTTACTAACAAAGCCAGAACAAGTGACAGAGAAGGTGATGACTCCTTCAGGATGCTCAGCCTTTGGAATAATTCATCTTTTAGCAGCAGCCGTGGCAAGTCCCAAACTGGAGCTTTCAACAGGCAGCTTGGGCACAGCAAAAGCATTCCCTTCCCTGGGCAGATCTAATCTAGCCCAACTGTATCTGCAGCTGCCCTGAGGCAGTGAGGGAAATGGAAAATGAATCAAAGTGGATCTGATTCTGGCTTCCATGAGAGCACCGCAGAGATTCATTTCCCTGTATTTGATTTGACTGGATTAGATTAGAGGTTCTTTACTGTGAGGGTGGTGAGGCCCTGGCACAGGTTGCCCAGAGGAGCTGTGGATACCCTTGGAAGTGTCCAAGGCCAGGCTGGATGGGGCTGTGAGCAGCCTGGTCCAGTGACAGGTGTCCCTGCCCTTGGCAGAGGGGGTGGAACAACGTGATCTTTAAGGTCTCTTCCAAGCCAATTCATTTTGAAATGAAACTCTGGGAAACCACTTTCTTTAATTGCATGAGGAAGCCAGAAGCTTTGCCTACCTAAGGCTCTATATCAGCTGTATCATACAACCAAGGGAAATATCATTTTTCTATTCTGCTCTCACAGTTCATAAATTTAACTCTAAGAACTGAGTGCAAATTGCAGTTGGTAACTGATGAAGGAGAACTGAGGAGTCCCTAAAAGAAGCTGGGAATTTTTTGATAGATGTCTCATTATGTCATATTTTGACTGCTCAACCAGCTGTTCTTTTTTTAAATAAACTCTTCATTCCAGGTTTGCTGCAGTATATCACAATTTTTTCGAGATTCCAGAGAGTGTTTCCTTCTACTTTTGGAAGCATCTTTCAGGCCCTGACAAGTATCTTCCAGGAAAGCTGACTGCAAGTGCACTTGTCTTCTTAAATTAAACACCCACTGCCATTTGCAAGCAGATTTCTTTAAAAGCAAAAAGCCATGCAGACCTCAGCCCCTCCTTTCTTTAGGCCTCTAGCAGCCAAAAACACGTGACATTTTATAGGCCCTATCACATAACTGCATCAATCTCAGTCCAATAAACCTTGTCTCTACACCACACCAACATGTACTGCTCATTACAACTATTAACAGGTCCGTGAGCAGGAGGGGGGATCATTATCAGATCTGATGGATGGATAGCAGCTCTGTTCTGCATCTTCCTTCTCTGCTGATACCCCGTGCCAGGAACCACATCATAAAGATTCACCTCATTGCTTTCCTGTGGCCACATATTAAGTTTTCCATCTTAAAGTCTGTTATAACATAAATATTCATCAAAAGCAGGCTAAAGGAAGATAGGATAAGAATAGTATGTGACTATATCAAAAGGTATTTCCAAAGAAACTGTGGTTTTTTAATATATATTTTTCAATTATTGAGATCAGTATGGGTCTTTTCTTGGGCCCTAGATCATAGGGCCTTAGCAAATGCTTTTTTCACATGCCCTTTCTCACGTACTGAGTCCCCTGGTCTGACTGCAAGCTCTTTGGGAAATGGATGACCTTTACTTCATAGCTTTAGAAAGAATCACAACTGCTCTCTCAGTTGCTATTTATGTGCTCTGGTCTAAGTCCTGTTAGATAAAAAACTACCTGTGTTTTCACACCTGTATATTTACAGTAGAGCCATTAAGAAGTTTCTCAGCAACACCTACATTTAAAGGCTTAAAACAAAATTCCATTGAAACTCCTTTAGGTATCTTGAGGTTACAATAGGCTGTGATAACCAGCAGTTTGCAAATGGTAGCCTGCAGCCATAACAAAAGGCTTGCTTGATTTCTCTATTCAAGAGGTGGGACAGTAAAGCAATAAATATGCAATGTGCTTTCCTCTGTGGAAAAGAAAGCACAAAACCACAACAAACAGGAACAGACAACAACATTTGGAGATAACACTACTAAAAGAGAGACAAGTTGCAGCCTGAGGGCATTAACCTGCCTTCCCTTAAACTTCTACTGTGTAGAATCATTGCCTACAGGACCCCTGTTTTGCTGAACTATTTAGCATTCAATGATCATTAGATGGACCACATCAAACCAAATGATGACCAAATGAACTTTTATCCTTTCTCCCATCTTCTCTTTCCCTGCACCATAAATGAAAGAAACTTCCATCATCCGTCCTTTATAAACTTATCACTCTTCCCCTCCATGTTGTTTATCTATTGTGTCCAGGATTTGCTTTTTTTTTTTTTTTTTTTTTGGTGGTAATTTTTTTAGAGCTTTAAAAAAGGAAGAGGCAAAGGAATAAAATCAGGCATCTGAGAGAGCAATAATAAAACTGGGTGGCAGCTGCAAAAAAATAATCGCATGAATTAGGTAAGATTTATAGCTACTGAGTGAGAACGTGGCTCCATTGACACCAGCAATCTAAGAAATGTGTGCAGATATGCATTTTTCTCTCATATTGCCATTCACAACAGCAGCACTGCTAAAGGATTCCCCTGATTTTCCACTAACACAGTGCAGTCCTGTTTCTCTCATACTACCAAATACATTTATACCTAAATCATAGAATACATTGCTTTATATTTCACTTTCTGACACACAGTCATGGCTGTTTCCCAGAGTGACTTCTCTCAGCAAAAACCATATTAATATCCCTGCAAGTGAATATCTGGTTATTTTATTATAAGAGGAAAGGGTTAGACACATAACCTCAGAGCACTTTAATCCGTGCATCAAAATACTTACAGTGCTGAATAAATTGAAAATGGAAAGTGTGATACAGATCTGTGTTTGGAGTAAAAGCAAAGAAAGTCACTCAAGCAGTTTCGCTATCACAAATTAAAGTACTTAAGGTTTCTTAATTCGAAGCTATAAAAAATTCCTTCCTGTGGGCACTGCAGAGCAGTACGTTTTTCATAATTATAATAAACAGCTTGAAGTTCTATCAAATCAGATTTGGTTTTGGGTTCTTTTGTCATTAGGCTATTTTTCCCCAATCAAGTTAGAAATGCAATGCATTGGAGGGAAGACAATATTTTGAGGCTTCAGTGAAGCAGCAGAAAGATGCAAAAATCTTACTTCAGAAGTGGGATGGACTATTGATTTCAGCCATCCTGAAGCAATATATAATTTACTCCTTTTGGAAATGCTTAGAATTTCTGGTTTATCACAGAATCTAAAGTGCGACCTGCTAGGATTGAGTTTAACACATAAATGAGGAAAAATACATTACAAGTTTTAAAACCTTAAACTTTCATGGTTGAAATAGTTTTACCTTTATGAAAAAGCCCCAAGCACAATACAGCTGAATGACTGCTCACTGTGACTTTCTGAGAGACTTTCTCTGCTCCACTAAGAGCAGCTTAAATGTGCTTTTTAAATTTTTCTTTCAATGAGTCAGAAATTGTCCTTTCTATAACCCGAGGCAGCATTTACTCTCTTCTAGGTGGTGCAGCGTTGTTATTAGTCTAGATATTATGGTGCCCAAATGCCACGTCATCTAGTAGGACAGCTGTCAGCACTGTGAAGCTTGGGTTTATTTTTGCTGTAGCAAATTAGTGTTTCACATCCAGGCAAATCCCGAAGCAGGGGGTCTGGCAGCACGCAGGTGATTCGGCCTCAGAAATCCCAGGTCAGCACAGGAGTCTGGTATCAGCAGAGCCAGTCCCACCTCACGCCTGGGCTTCAATCAGGCACTAAGAGAGAAGGAGACTTCTCCTGCTGTTTGCATAGCTGCCACCCCTCTGCTGTCTCAGAACCCAAACCATTGCAGTAATTCAGTGGCAGAAGTGTCACTCAGCTCCCAGGGATGGAGCTCTGTGCTGGGCTGCCTGGTGACATTACAGGTGACATTACAGGGACACTGCACATCTACAAGGGCTCACTCTGCAGAGCTGCCCACTTAAGAGAAAACTGATATCCATGTGTCTTCTGGTTGCTATAACACAGTAGACTAATAATAACTACAATAATTAGATAATACAGCCCTATTTTCAAAGGTGTGCTGCCACTATCTTTAAAGATAACTGCTTGATACTTGCAAGTACTTAAAGCACTTTGAGGATTGGAGTCTCGGTGCAGATCCACACAGCTCTTTGAAAAGTGGACAAACTGATGCTGAGCTCTCTGGATCCCCGGTGAGACCCAGGTTCTTTCAAAAATTGGATGTCAGATGAAAAACTGGTTTTGCCTGCAAGAAAGCTCTACTGGCAAACAAGCAGGAAAAAAAAAAAAGAAAAAACTACAAAGTACACTCACAGTACAAGTACACCCTCCTGTCTGTCTTCCCAGTTTCTTTCAGAAAGCCTGAGCAATTTCTCTGTGCTCTGAGGTAACACAGCCTCATCTTAATGCAGGAATGTGAATACAGCAGTGTAAATAATGGGGGTACATCCAGATAAACATTCTGGATCTGTATCAGCTCTTTGTGGGTATTTTTAGCGAGTGAAAAACTATTCAATCATGCTCAAAGCAGCAGTTAATTTTGTGTTTCCTGTTTTGTTTTGGTTTTTTTTTCAGAATGCAACATATTTGCATAGCATCTTGAATTCTTCTGGGGTTTGGTATAGAATTGCCTCCCTTCCACTTTAAATGCCTTACTGTTTGATTTTGATTGTTGCCTTTTTTTTTTCTTCTTTTTTTTTTTTTAAGTCAGAAGCAGAAAAATTATTGATGGCTACAATCAGTATTCTGTTACCCTTACACTGATTCTTTAGCTTTTGCATTCTTACAGAGCTGTTACAGCACACAAGCAAAAGTAGATTTTCTGGTGACAACAGTAAACTGCGTTCAAGTTATAGAGCAGCATTTTTCTGATGAAGAGTTTCCCATTCAAGCAACACCAAGGATTCCATAGAGCTGCTGAACCTGAGTAGAGTTGCCAGACTGCAGCTGTGGCATTGCCTCTGCTCAGGACACCGGGGTGAGCTGGGAGGAGCTGAGGGTGTAGCAGTTTATGCTGAGGGCTAAATTCTGGAAAATTTATGCAAACTACTTAAATACAAGATGCTAGTGAGCTCTCATTCCCATGAAATCATAACACAGCCTCAGCATCTGAGCCAGTCCCAGGCACAGCTTCCAACTTCCAGCTGTTTTATTCTCTAGTACTTTTAATATTTCCACGCCCGTGTATGATTTTGTGTCAAGCACATACATTGTTCCTATTAAAAAGGTGCCATATAAGCCAGTTTCACTATTGCTACTGTTACAAAGTACGAGTTGTAATTTCTTCCCTGAGGAGAATGTAATGCACAAGAAAAATACAGCTTCCCTGAATGTGGCTTGAAAATTTATAAGGACTGACAAGCTTTTGTCCAAGTATCTTATATTTACAACAATGTGATCTGTTGCCCAGTGTGATTAGCATGTACCAGACCTACAGCCCTGACAGGGCTGCTTTGTTCATTTCTTAGAGGACATAAACCATTGCTAACATGTGACTTAACATTCTTTATCTGAGTCCACTCCTGTGAAGTCAAACCTAATAGTCACCCTGCATAAAATGCACCCAGCCACACAGATAGAGGGGCTTTAGTCTCCTATGGTGGTGCATTGACAATCTAGAAGATGAAGAAACTTAAAAAGCAAAATATTGATCCACGTCTGTTCTTGCATTTATACAACCCAGGGTGTGTGTGCTGTGAGTGTGTTGTATTTCTTGGCATATATGAATATTTAAACCAGAATGATTGCCTTTGTATGCAGAGGATTTAGTACCTGGAATTCAAATGAGAAAGCAAAATCCATTCCCATTCCATTTATTAAGTGATGAAATTGCATTGAATTATGTCAATTTCTCTTCTCTCTCTTCATTTCAAATAACATGTTCTGTTTTAAAAGGGTAAAAAAGTGACAAACAGCCAGAACTGGTATCCACTGCTAAGCAAATGGAGGGCAACAAAGTGAGTGGGCTTGAGATGCTGGGCAACTGTCTGGAGTAGAAGTTTCAGTATTTGCCCTTCTTAACAAACATGTAAATGGGATTTTGACAACACTTGTACTGAAAAATGTCTCTTTTTGTGCAAATATAAACTTGCCAAAGAAAAGATGTATGTGGAAATAGGAGCATGTAAATTTCCCAGTTAAACATGGAAAAAAACCAGACTTTTCTTTTTTTGCACACTCAAAAAGTGTGCATTCCTAGCAATTGTCTCACACAGAATGAATCTAAAGTGCAGAAACAATACCATCTGATTACAAAGCACAGAGGATTAACACTTATTGGCAATCACCTGGGAGGATAGAATTCATTCTCACTTTCTCAGTTCACAAAGGTGAGAAATACATCTGCAGAAAATCAAAGCCTGCATTGATGATGTTCAGAAAAAGAGATAATTTTATTAGCGCAAATAGCTCTAAGTAGCCATGTGATTTTCAGCAACCTACAAAAGAAGCATTACCTTTTTTGAACTATATTATTCAGCTTCTCTCCCAACCCCTTCATCAAAAATCTCACCTCAGTCTGCGAGAATCTTTTGCTCACTGGCTGCCCTTTTAAATGACCAGCAATCGAGATGGTTAAGCTACATTACAAATCTAGCCTTCTGGTTATGGGTTTTTAATTACTCTCAATTACTCCTTCTCTTTTTTGATCCCTTATTACTTGTTTTTGCCAAACACCATCCCAATCCAACAGCCATTCAACTCAGCAGGACTCATTCCATTAATGAAGTTTTGATCTGTAACAGCTTCTTTCATTTGCACTACAGACTATCAGGATCAAATCACAGCTGAATGATGTGGTAAAGCAAATTGACTCATGAACAGTGTAAAGTCTGGCTTCCAGATAACTCCTGTCCTATTACCACCCCCATCCCATCTCCCTGGATAATTCCCATTTCCCCACAGCTCTTTCACAGCGGTTCTGCCCTGCACATTCCCAGTCTCCCTGCTATTATTCTCCTCTCCCACAGCAGTTCCCTCTGGTCCCCAGGCCCTTCCCCTGCCACATTCTACATCCGAGCAGCCATCCTGTCATGCTGATTGCTCTGCCCTGTGCTGTGCAGGCGAGGAGTTGCCAGAAAGGCTGTTGGTTATATGGCTGCTCTAAACTCAGCTGAGAGCAAGGGAGTACTCCTTGTTTATCTCTCACTGAAGGCTCTTTCTCATGTACCCAGATGTCAATTTTAACAGAATATGTAGGAGCTTAACACCTTCCAGATCTCTCTGTGCTATCAAATTAGTGGATATTTGCAAATTTGGTTGGAGTTTGCTAATAAAATACCCAAAGCTGCTGGGAAGTAAGTGACTCACAGAGAGGTGGACAATGTCATCACGAGTTGTGTTTCCTTAAAAAGCCAGACTAAATGTTCCCAGAAGAAGGTTACAGTCTTATAAAATCACAGACCAGGTATGAATGATAGCACACTGGCAGCCAAATCATCCATTTTCAAGAATGGGGTCATAAAAGAAGAGTTTGTTTGCTCGAGAGAAGTAATTCTGATGTGCATTTGCAGTAGAGTGAGTAAAGCTCTCAAGGTTACTGAATCTGCAGTGAGGGAAGACTTGTTTCCAGCTCCCAGGCTTCAGGTCATTGCAATCCCAAACAAGTGATCACAGTTAAACAGCTTATCCTGTTTATTCTGGAGTTTAGCTTGAAACAGAACAGAAAATCTCAACTACCCTTGAATTTTTTACCTGGAAACTGAACTGAACATCACTATGTAGGCTTATGTCTTTGCAAGGCTGAATTGCACTCAGAAATTTGAAATGCTCAGCTTTAGGGGGAGTCATTTTCATTTTCTTTTATCCACAAAGTTTACTTCCCCCTTCTGCTTCTGTATCAGGAGAAGAAAGTGAGCTTTGCTTACCAAGAGAGCTCATGCAGAATGTCAAACCATTGTCCTCTAGCTGCACATTCAACTGATGTTTACATCTGCAAGTTCCACTGGAGAAATAAACACACAGAGCACAACGTTGCCATCAGTTAAAATACCAAGCTGCCTCTTCACAAGACAGGCCGTGCATAGCTAAGATCAAAATATGTTCCCCGTACTGTTATTATTATGATATAACCAAAGAGTCTTCACATTTTAATGATGTTGTCTTCTAGAGGGATGATAATAATTTAACCTGCTTCAGTGGAGACAATAAAAATTCTTGTACTTTTACACATCTCCCTGCTGTCAATACTGGATTTTTTCCACATTTTTGTCTTTATGTGGAATGAAGAACCATCTACTGAACACAAATAGAAACTAACAAGCTAAGATAACCCCACCGAAAAATGATCATCATAAGATCCTTGACTTTTTCCTCTCTGTCCTTAAAAAAAACTGTTAAAAGTTAACAAACTGAATTTTCTTTTTGACAGAAACACCAAACAATGCTTGAAACGCTGCCCACATCTGTGAAACTATATCTAATCAAATTCACGCCTGCATTGGTTGCCTGGGTAACAATCAGACAGTTGCTCCTACAAACAAACTGCAAACAGCAGAAGGAAATGTGCTCTAACTGGAAGCATCTACTTCTCTGAGCTTGAGCCTTGTTAGTTTAAGAAATGATCATACAGAATATGATTTTATTCACGAGGCAGTGGATGAATGGAGGAGGGATGTGGCTCACTCATGAGGATAAGGAAGACACAGGAAAGGTTGTGAGCAAACAAACGTAAAAGCTCAGCTCCTTTTTTATCATTCCCTCCTTTTCTTCTCCCTGAGAAGCACAGCATGGCATTTGGACATAACTATATGTCCCTGCACAAAAGGGTGATTCATTACTTCTTTCTCAGCACATAGTTAAAGTTATTGTCTTCATTTTCCCCTCCCAGCACAGGCCCCCAACTGATCAGCTTCGTGTCAGGCTCCTCCTCACGACACACAGAGGAGATGGCTCTCAGGGACATATAGAGATGCGATAGGCGCTGCGAAGGCCGTCGTTTCCACAGCAACGAGGATCATGCAGGAGCTCGGAGCCAAACTTCATCTCCACCCCATTCCTCCCCCCTTGATCTGACCACACAGGTTTCCTTCTTCACGCTCACCACAGGCGCTTCCGGGGGAATCCAGCCACGTTTGGATGGGTGAATGTCCCTCACACACGGAAATGTAGGAGTTGTGCAGACAAGCACTGGCTTCGGGGCTCGCTTGACTTTCAAACAAGTCAAGATCGTTAACCTCAAGCATTCAAAAATTATGTTTTAATAAGTAAGACTTACTTATATAAAACCTTGAGATTTGACTAATGAACATCTTTGCACGAGGTTTGATTTGACTTCTGGGTTATAAGACTTAAGCCCCTTTTTGTACTAAGGTTGGCTTGAAATTTAGACAGGTATTTTTTGGTGGTGTTGCTTTAATAATTAATAAAATGTAAGCTGCTTACAAAATAAGTCAGACCCAGGACAAAAGGGATCTAAAAAAAAATCATTATGATAGTGGCATGCTATAAATTAGGCACATTGCAACTTTCCTGCAACACTGCTTAAAAAAAGGGAAGAAAATAGAATTGTCAAAGGGCTGCTCCTTCTTGAAACCTGAATCAATTACCTGCTAAAAGTAAGTACTGCAGAGGAACATACTTGTGCTGCAGACTTCCCACACTGCTATGTACAGGCTAAAGCCCCTAAATAGTGCCTTACATCATGGGTTTCAAGATGGTGGGTGTAACTGCAAAACTGAAATAATCACTAAAAAACAAATATAAAGATGCCAAGCTGACTTCCTGGCCACAGAAGCAGAACTGACAGAACCAAAAGTAATGTGGCAAAGGTTCATCCGCAGGATGGTTGCTTGCTTTGCCAGCAAATAAGCCTGCTGCAGCAGCAAGGATCAAATGCTGGCTGCTCCTCAGGGTCTGTTTTTCCACCAGATTCACAGCTCTGTTTATTTTGGGGAGTTTTCTTGGCCCTCAAGCAGCAGTAGCCACCCATTACATAATGCTGGACTGGCTACATGGCCCAGATTAACAGAAACCAGCTGTGAAGTGAATGCCTTCTTCATCTTTACCCTTGTCATGCTTGTATGGCAGAGAGATTTTGTACAAGAAGGCCTCACCTCTGTGCGTGGGCTTGCAGGCATAGGTGCACGTGGGACTTCTCACCTCACCTGATGCAACCAGCTGGCAGGGAGCTCCCAAATTCCCTTACACCCCAGCGTAATTCCAGATCAAAGAGAGCTGCTGACCATAGGGCATTTAAATTTGACCAAACAGGGGGGCTTTCTAAAAGGTTGGTAAAGGAAAGCTTCTTGCTCCCTCAAGCTTTGAAACACGTCTGTGGCTGGGCTCTGGAGGAAAAGGGGAATTTCTGCTTCCTGGTGCCTTAGTTTAAAGTGTTTTTTTAAGGTGATGTCAGGCTTTAATCAAGAGACACTGTCCAACAACGCCTCATCTTTTTCCTCCTCCTCAGACCACAGTCCCCTTATGTGTACATTAAGCAGGTTGTACAACAGCGTGGCCAGGACTGGACCAGGAGCAAGGACCATCTCCTGCAGACACTGCCAGCACTGGCCCTCCAGCTACTGCAGTTCCAGCTTTGAACCAATGTCCCGAAGCTCTTGGCTCCCGTGGCTGTTGCTGATTTGCGTTTCCATATCGAATCAGATACAGAGGAAAACATGCAATAGAAAGTTGTGAACATGAGCAAGGAAATAAGGAATGTGCCATAAAAGCAAGAACAGCCCTCAAGTCCCCAATGTTAGAGCAACCACTATCTCTGCCTCTGCTGACCTTCCCTAGATGTATTTGCTACGTAAGATGAAGAAACTGTCGTATGTACTTACAAAAATCAGTAACATACTGAAGTATTGGAATTTTTAAGGACTGCTTTTTGTTGTTTGTTATTCCAACTCTGGAAAAATTGTGGGCAATCTTCAATTTCATAAAAATTTTCCCTACAGGCTTTTACATCCATATCAACCTGAAACAGATTATCTGTTTTTCAGCACTGAAAAATGAGATTCTTCCCAGTGGTTTAGCAATAAACACTTGGAAATTATTTTAAGATTATTGGAAAGCAAAAAACTTTAATGTTTAGTGTAGTTTGAAGAACATTTTCTTCATGAGAAATACATTTTTTATTTCTTCCCTGCCCCCATAGTATGGTTTTTCAGCTCTAGAAAAAAGACAACAGGTCATGATGATACCGATGGCTCTTTGGGAAAGCATCAGGAAAATGAAAGTTGCCCATTGTGACTTTTTTCATGAGAGACCTGGGCTTTTTTGTTTGTACATCTTTACTTATTGCTGAGACATTTTACAGTGCTAGCTGAGCAGAATTTCTAAACCTATCTTGAAACTGGATGGTTAAAATGAATGAAGATGAATGAATGAATGAATGAATGAATAAGACATTAACCTAGGAAGTAGAAGCTGAGGCAGAGTATGTGTACTCTGAAGCAGTACAGAAAGAAACAGATGCCAGTAGAGTCCTAGAACTCCTCATTTTGTCTGAGAAGAAAAAATTCTCAACAAAGTAGTGCTAAATGAAAGATACCTTTAGGAAACTGCCTTATGTAAGGAATTGTGTTAAAATATAGCATCAATAAGGAGATATGATACAAACAAAAGATAAAAGGCATGATATGTACATATTAAGTTTTGCTTTAAAAATCGTATTTTTGTGGGACAGTTTATTATTTGCTCTCACCATAAAGAACCCTGGGACATTTAGTACCAATATTACAACTTTTTAAAACCAATTAACTCATTACCTGATACAATATTCTCTATGAAGACAAGCTTCTGTGTCAGCAATTTGTAGCCCCCCTCACAAATGACTTTAAATATGAAATTGAGCCATCAAAGTCTACCATGGCCATCAAACCCACAAACCCACCTCTACAATAGTCACAACGACTGAGAGTAGAACTTACTACAGAACACTGTTTCATAAAGGTGGAAGAGCATTACTTTTACTCTTTATCTCCTGCACATATGTCCCAGGGAGAATTCACAGCCTGTGCTTCCCATTTCTGGAAACAACGCACTTTACTCTGTAAACACTGGTCATATGCATCACTTAGGTATCCGTGGTTACATAGATGTAAAGAGCTCTTGAATTACACCCAACTTGTTTTCCAGCTTCTGTGCCTGTGAGGGTTGCTGCAGCAGCAAAAACCGTGGGTCTGAACCAGAGTCTACCATGGCTGACAAGGAGATGACATTAAATACAAATCTGAATATCTGAATAAATTAGGCAGCTGGTACAACCCCAGTTGGTCTTAATTTATATGCAGAGCAAGCAAGGAAAGAGGAGAGAAGAAGGCATGAGAGAGTACAAAGTATTTTCCAAGCCCACATCATCTTTATGGTATCAAGTGGAAAAACCTGTTACTTGTTCTTCCAGCACATTGCACTTCCATGTACCCCAGTGACACTGCAGAGTCTGGATCCACTGTAAAGGTCATCCTGGGGCTACTCAGGTCAGCAGAGCTCTGCTGGCCCCAGCAGATGCAGGAGAGGCTACCAGAGGGTCTCCATGCCAAGCCTGCCTTTCCCAGCCCCACAGTGAAGCAGGGCTAGGAACAGCCTCAGCTTCTTTGCCAGGGGGCATTCCCCAACACACACCCAGTGAAATTCAGGGTGTCCTCTGCTGCCCTTTAAGTGGTTACAAAGAAAGAAGGAGGGTGAGACTGGCATTCCACAGATACCCTTGGCTGCTCACTGAGTTAAATAAAGAAACTTCACCATTCACATAACAGAGTTAATTACCCAAAGAGAATAAAGTGCTGTTCAAGAAGCTAAAATTCACTGTTTTTACAGAGATTAATACGTGCAGTGGTTCATTCCAAGCTATGTTGTTCTAAAAATGAAGGTGATCTGTGCTCTGCCACCACATTTTGAAAATTGCTGTTTTAGTCTTGGATCAGAGAAGAGCCTGACGACACCTTGCTGTAAAAACAAAATGATAGATTCAGGTCTGCATTTTACAGTCCCACAACACTGATCTTTGATATTTCTTAGGCAAACTTTCTGTTTGAGGTTTGGAGATGGTTTTATTGGTTTTTTCTCTACTAGAAAAGGTTTTTTGCTCATATTCAACCTCTGAAATCTCTTGCGCACTCCCTGTCATACTATTTGTCAAAAACAGCATTTGATCTTGTGAAATAAATAATATGAATAATTCATGAGAAAGACATTTTAAAGCCCAAATTCCACCCATCCTTTCTTCCTCCTACTTTTTCATTTGGCATTTAAGCTATAATAAACAGGCTCATTTTGGTAACAAGCTAGACTGCCTGTGGATAGCAGGAGTATCATCAGCTGGAGAAGCAACACCACGCACAAAAAAACCCCTGAAATATAACACTGGAACAATAAATAATGCCAAAACAGTACTGATTCAGCATACTCTTGAATTATGTTAAAGCTTTTAATTCCATGCTCTCTCACCCTTTTTCCTTAAGACCATATTACATTAAGTCATATACCATTCTGAGACCTTATACTACAGCATTTAAACATGTCTGCCAGCATTAGCAACATTTTCAGGCTCGTGAATAAGAAACAATTTACTTTAAAAATGCATGTCCACAAATCTATGTTCCTAAGTTGGCAATTTGTTTCATTAATTGTTGTATAAGCCAATATTTATGCTTTTTTTAAAGCACGTGACATATTGAAAAACCTTTAACTTACCACACTGTTTCACGAGTGACAGACAGTGGTCAAAATTTCATACCAAATTGTAACATATTAACATCAGTTTTCAGAATCTTTCAATCCCACAGCATGTCTGGCTGCTCGTTAATAAAAGGGAATGGTTTTATGGATCCATCAACAGTTTGTGTCTCCACTGGCTCATCAGAAATGCCATCAGAAGAGGAGCACATTTCTGTTTCCATCACCCCACAGCACAGACTGGGTGATACGGCAGAGAAAGAGCCCTGCTCACTGCACAGAACCCAGGCACAGCTGTTTCTTGGGGACAAATGGGGGGAGACTGATGTTCCTCGGTTCTGTTCATTGCAGGTATCTGAGATGGCACCAGGGATGAGCAGCTGGGGTGACACTCCTTGCAGAGAGGCTTGTACTCTCCCCTGGATGAGAAGGGACAAGGACGGCGAGAACAATCCCGAATCTAGAGATCCCCAGGGAACTCAGAAACATCTTGTGGCCTGGAACCGTTTTACTCTGCCCCTCGCTTGCTGTGGAGTCCACCTTTCATCAGGATTGCTGCTCTTACAGCTCTGCTGAAGTCATGGAAGAACATCAGGGTAAATGAGCCCATCTGTTTTCGTCTGGCAGGGATTCAGCAAGACACAGTTTAGCAAAGTGCTTAAATAAATGCTTAACCTTAAACTTGCTATTAAGGACCTAAGAAAATGCTTTAGTGGATTAAGAACAAGAACTACTGGAAAATGAAGGAGGTGTTCATTGTCTGTGGGACAGCCAGAGGCCCGACAACAGAGAAGGGGACTGCTTTCAGGGTTTGCCAAGATCTGTGTGTGTGGGACGGGACACAGTCAGTGGAGATGGTGGCCACGTGTGACCACAGAACAGGACACAGACTGTGGCACCGAGCTTTCACATGCCATTTTCATGACAAAAAAATAGGGGGAGGATTGCACTGCACTGCTTTTTGACAGTGTTCAAGCTCTACTGGCTTGTGCCTCGGGCTTCTTCACCCTTCAGGTATTAGAGTGGCACAGGACCCAGGGAGGCACAGAAGCAAAGACCCGAATTCCCAGGGATGCAGGGACAGCAGTGCTGCCCATGGGTGCAGGGAGCACAAGCACAGGGACAGTGCCCTGTGTTAACCCCTCAGCTCCTCGCTCTGCTCCCTGCTCCCTCAGCCATGGGAGGTAGAAGCAAACAGCTCAGATTTTGTGTGATGATGGGAGTAGTGAAGATCCAGGTGGCAGCTTCTCTACAGGTTCATAATAACTCTCCCTTTGCAATACAAATACTGCCTGCAGGTGTTTACTCCTGCCTCTTTACAAACTAAAATGAGACAACACATTTGCACACGACTAATCTCTTCATAATGCATTTTACCTCCTGCAAACTGCTTATAAATATAATTATTTTTCAAAAGACTGAGAAATCTGCCAGATCTTTATAGATAGGTCCTTGTGGATGACACAATCCATCACTTTTCCAGTAAAGAACTATACAAAATGAAATATTTAATAGGTGATAAATTAAATATTAACAGCCAATGCATCACAGACATCTCCAAATGTTTACATAAGTATATGAGTTAGAATGCTTATTTTTGTAGCAGCTCAGTCTGTTCCCACCTATTTGCTTGCTAACTGCTTCACTGGCCTCTAAGCAATCCCATGGCCCCAAAGTCACCTCTAAGAAGAAATTCCAGCTCCAGAACTTTAAACCCAAGTTGTTTCAGTTCCTCCTTCAGCATCCCTTAAACATCTCCCTACCTTACCATGGGCTTCTTGGCTTACCTGTGTCTGTCTCCATTACCCACAATGAGTTTTTACTGTAGCTGGAGGTCATGGTGGCACAAATAGAAACCGTTTACCCCTGCTTTCATTCACACCAGAACAAATCCAGCATCTTCCTCTGCAGAGACATCTGCTGAGGTTCTGTGGGAAGTTTTGAGCTGGCAAAGAAGGAGAGGCTGAGGAGTCTGCTCAGGCAGCTGGAAAGTGCTGTGTAAAGAGCAGAGCATCCTGCTGGGGTAATTAGAGAGCTCCTACCGGATTTATTGCAAGATCAAGGCCCTAAACTTATTTACTTATTTAACTCCCATATCTTTGAAAAGCTGCATACTTATAATACCAGACTGCAGCAGGAGAAGTACTTAGGCTGCTTGAGAGAGGAGTTTTGAAAAAGTCAAAATTAGTTTGCTGACAAAGAGCATTAGGTTGTCTGGGACAGATGCTGCCTCTCATGGAAGTCAGTGGGGTTTTAAATCCTGCAATTTTTTCTCAACACCTGAAAAAGATCCCCATTGTGGCAGTTCACACAAATTCTTTCCCTGACTTCTCTTGAGCAAGACCAACCCTAAAAAGAATGTAAAGTTTCCCTTTTTAATCCCCTTCAAAATAGCTCAGGCATGTATGATGGAAGTAGCTGTGAGAGGTAATTGCTGCACAGTGGCCCAATTACTCACATACTTCAAAACAACCCAAAACTCCCACCTGCTATGAGGGAAAGGCTTAAAAGGTGTGGGTTATGAAACAGGTAGAAGCATTATTTCAGACCTATATAAGTGTCAGTTTAAATCTGTTTTTCTTTATTCCTACAAGAAATTATCATTAACCTAAATGTGGCTGTTACCTATGATTGGTGTTCTTTGTGTGAGGTTGGTTTGTTGTTTTTCTTTTTAACTTGAAGCTCCTGTTTCAGTTGAATAAAAGCCTCCAAACTCCATAGGAAACTGAATTTTGGAAGATTTGTTTAGTGCAACTAATACCATAAGGCCCTGCCCTAAAGTTCGCTGGATGTTTTAGAGACCTGCTGTGGTATTAATATGCCTGTATTAATCTGGCCTGTAAAGGTTACAGACGTGGAGTGATATCCTTTGCAGAAAGGATTTTATTATCTTCCTTGGATTTTTTTCTTTTTTAACAAAAAAACCCCTCATTATGAAGATCAACTATAAACTATTCCACATAGTTTGGGTTGAGTTGGAGTCTCCTTGTGATAAGTCCAAGTAACAGAAACCCTTCTTCACCCTTAATTACAGTAACAGTATTGGGTGGTGCTGCATTAAACTGACCTTTGGCTTTATTTAGCTGAGCTAAATAAATTAAAAACAAAATAAAAATCACAATTTCCCAGCAACAAACACAAGCATATCTTATCACTCACAGTATGAAGTTGTTACTACAGTGCCATCTTCAGTGCGTTACATAAAGTGGAGTTTTCCTGTAGACGATTTTTTCTTTGTTCCCTATGGGTTGGAAATGGATTAATAGAACTTCAGCCGCAGAAAGGAATGGGTATAAAAAAAAGGTGAAAGCCTTCTGTCTTTGTTGAAAAGGAAGACACTGTTGTTATTAAGAAAATAAACTATTATACCAGAAGCATATGCAATTATTAAGCAAGGCAATCTGAATCTGGCCACCACAATATATTTTGAGGAAAAAAATGGTTGTCCTCATTTACTGCCAGCAACACTCAGCAATACCACAAGGAAATGCAATTTTGCACGTGCACATGCATTATGTGTAGCACATTACCAAACCATTGGAAGTGTTAATGCAAGTTTGACTGTGTACTATTTGCAGACAGGGAAAAACGTGTATCTCCACATATCTGACAGAGAACCTGGGCTAGCTGTACTGTGGAGGAAATCTCATTTGGTCAAACAAGTTCTTCCTACCTGGTCCCTAGAGCTTAGACTGGACCCAGAAGCAAGGATTACTTCTCCTACTGCAAAAGGAACCAGCCCATGTATTGAATAGCAGGCAGCCAAGCAGAGTCTCACATTCTTGATTACAGAGTTCCTGTGTTACTTTGCTTCCCTGCAATGTCAAAACAAGGATGTTACTGAGCCCTGCTACGACCTTGATGTTGTGCATGTTGTGGGCCATGGCATGGGCGTGCTCCAGAGGGAAAAGGAGAAGGCATTTTAGTAAAGGTCACTGCCATGTTTCTGCTGTCTCTGAGCATATCTAGCTCATGATGGTTCTAGTTCCAGGTCATAGCAAATGCCTGCAGAGTGGGTATGAATTCATGTTGTTGCTTCAGCCCCATATGGCACCGAGACACATTTAGGCAAACTGACCTCGTCCATATATAATGGAATGCTTGTGTGGAGAAAGGAAACGGGAGCTGATGCCAGCTCCACATCTCAGTCCCACAACTTGTCAGCATAGCAAAAACAGCCAAAGGTGCCAATGTTACTGGAAAATATGAGTGATTTTATTATTGTAATGTAGATGTTCTTCTGGGAGGGAATGTATTTGCTTGCCATTTTTAGGCTTATGTATTTTCTTGCAGATGGCTCGGAGTTGTATTGCTCTGTACAGAGTAAACAGATCTATTTAGCAGCTGAAGAAGAAAAGTCTACAAAGAGGAAAACACAGCTTATCCACTTTCAGTGATATTTCTCAATCTGAACAATAGAACACTATGCACAGTACAATGGTACTCCCCTTTTGAAATGGATTGTATGCTGATAATACTCATCATTTGCATGCTGCTTTCATTTTGTAAGCACATTGCAAATGTACAGGAATCCTTACCAACGCACTTTACAATTTATAATCCTTACTATCTTTGCTGTCACAAGCAGTATAAATTACTTGACAAAGCTAAACAGAGAGAATGCGTCACACTCTTGTTTTGTTGACCAATACAACAAAATCATAAAATTATGCTCATGGCATAGCTCCAACAGCTGAATTGAAACTCCAGATTCTAGGGGAAGCTACTTAAAAGATAAAACCTCTTATGGCATCCATAGCTTATATTCTTGAGAAAGGATTACAAAATAGGGGCCTTGTTTGGTGGCACAAACTGAATCTTCCCAAATCAATTCCTGAATATTTCACTTGTACTTTCTGAATATTTCACTTCCTTAAGGCAAAAGTCATTTTCATTGAACAAAAAGAAATCTTAAATCTAGGTTATTCACAATGTTGTCGCTCTTTATTTTCATCTTAAAAAACCATGAGAATTAAAAGCAAAGCTTTTTTCCTACATGTTTGGACCCAATTTCCTGATCACATCCGTAAAACCACTGGTTTATGGAACTGATCGTAGAAGATCTTCATAAGTATAAAATAGTGCAATGACATGGCGATATTTAAGAAGCAAACTATATGAACCCCAATTATCTCAAAGTGTTAACCCCATCCAAAGAAATCACCCCTTATATGACGTTTGTACTCTTGCTGCTAACCAACTTCATCAAACTGCAGGCACAACCCAACAGGAGCTTGAAGTCCGGTCCTGAAGAACGCCTGCTGATGTAACTTCCATTAAAGCAAACAGAGAGGGAACACTCAAAACCTTGCATTTCATTTCTACCACACAAAAGGCAGAAAAATATCGAGGATGAATCTTTGCAACTAAATGGCGCCTTGAGCTGCACATGTTAAGTCCCTTGGCACCCTAGGGGCATATTCTAACCCAAGAATGGAAGCTGAAAAGTTGCATGCTAAAAATATAAACCCAACTGCTTTCTTCCTCTCTCTCTTAGTAAAACACTTTCATAGTAAAGATATTAACCAACAATGTGACCATTCTTTAAAATACCAGTATTTTTCTTTTTCAGTCTGGAAAAACTCAAATTCAGCCCATTTTGCTTTTCAGACCAAAAAAAAAAAAAAAGGGAAGTTATTCTCCTATCCTTCTCCACGAAACTATTTTTGGGTAGAAGCAAACACAGACTGCACATACACGAGACTGGTGACCTGGAGCCTTATTCGTGGTGTATAGACAAGAAGAATACCCTGCTGAGAAGGACTCACTGGGTCTATGAAATCCTGCCAGGGAGCAAGAAAATCTGCTGTATGGTACATCCTTTCCTGCAGTTTCTTGCAGTGAAGAGCTCAAAATCTGTCAAAACATGCTGCCCTTTGTGACTCTGCTCATTGAGATGTGCTTTCTGTACAGTGTCTCATATTCAGATGTGAGCACCAATGTAGCACACGAAGAGAGCCTCTACCAAAGCCACCGCTCAGCAAACCCTGGGTACAGGCTGACCCCCACACCCAAACAGCTCCCAGCGTGCACACAAGTGTATCCACATCCCAGTTAAAAGCCTCTGTGAGAAATCTGTCTCACCTCTGCTTTACCCCGAGTAATTTGTCCAAGACTTTTCAGTGAACAGTGACACCAAAGCCTAGCTCGGGTAAGTGGGTGAGATAACTGCAGGATTTAGCCACAGTCTGCAAGGATTCAATTGACAGAATCACATTTACTTTACACTGCACAACCTACACTCGTGGAAAGCCATGACTGTCCAGCTTCAAAAGCCCAGCATGAAACTTGCCAACAGAAGCTTAAACCATTTCCTACATTTCTCTCTTTTGGATCGTACACCATCTGATGTGACTCAGAAACCATCCAGGACAGGCTCTTAGTTTGCCTTTTTTAGCTGGTTTTTAGGAACTAACAAATCCCACTCTTCTGCCTCTTCAAAAACTGCCATCAACCCAAGCCTAGAAACACCTTCAGCTGTAAAGGACTGGCTCACTGAAGGAGAAGTGAGAGCATGGAGTGGGAGGATGCTCTGGAAGGTCATAGAGCACACATTTCCAGGAAATTACATGAAATTAAACCAAGAAATGAAATCCTCATGGACGAGGGAAACTTAGGAATAGTCTTTGTTACTCTACCTTTACAAAATGACGACTAAACCATTTGGAGATCACGATCTATTTTCTGCTTAAACAAAGACCAAAGAGAAATCGGGTACCTCTTGTTACCCATCAGAGTTGTACTACACCGTGTTAAGCCTTCACGTACACACATAGAAAAAAATCAGATTTAGTAACCATAGGACTCTTTTTCTTATCTGATCTTTATTTCTGCTTTTGAGGAATTATTTATGGAATTATTATTTGGGGAATGGAAATTCAATATAACTCAGTATCTGTCTGTTACCAGTGACTGGTATTTTAAAAATAACAGACTGTTGAAATGTACTGCTTTCAGACAATAAATGAATTATCTCAAGTATTGCTAGTGCATACAAATAAAATTAGCAGTAAAACAAAGTTATTTGCAATAAACTCCCTACTTAATGAAAAACAAGAGCAGCAAAACTTTTCTCCATTAGTGGGAGAAAGTAAATTGTATTGTTAAGAAAGCATTTGTATTTTATGTGAGATCTATCCCAAGCCTCTGTATAAACCAGCAAATTTATATAGTTTTGTACCCATAGTACAGCTCTGGGATGCCCACAGCTCTTGAATCACTGTGGAGTTCCACTGACATCAAACAGACACAGGACTGCACTTAGTCTGTGCTCTCCCTACAGTCATTTGAAAATAGTAACAGCTTTACCACACAAATCAACAGACTATAAAGCAAGATTATATTACATTTCAAGTCAAAAATTTCTTATTTTTATTTCAATGATGGATAAATCTAGTATTTTTTGCTTTTTTTGTTCACTGGGGTAAGGCGGATTTGACTCCATTGAAGTCTATTCAGTCAGTCTGGATACACATTGGTAAATTTCTGAGAAGAGTTTGTCCCTGAGCAATAATATTCCTATTTTTGTTTTCCAACACAGCATCAATCATAATACATAAGGATGAGTGAATTGAAATTGGAAATAAAGACTAATAATGGCAAAACATATTAACAGAAAACTCTCAAGTTCCTCCGCATTCAGGAAAGCAGTGCACACTTATTATCAAAACATGAATAATTAATTCTTGGTTCTCGAGCTTTTCTTTAGAAAGAAATTATATGGAATATTATATATAGGCCTTTCTCAACTAATGCTGTGGGTTTGTTCCGAATGTAACACTTCAACTGGAAGTGAAAAAAATCTGTATAAAGTCCTGATTTTCCACTCCATAACTCATTCTGATTCTCATTCACTGCCATTATAATGCATGTTAAACCCTGCACAAGAGGGGATGTTTAATCTAAATATAATTCTGTTCCTGCTCTTCTCCCTTGCTATGAGGATTTTTATGAGGCTTTGTAAACCATTTTAACTACAAAATATAAATTCGGAAGTTAAACTACCTAAAGATGCCTTTTCAACTTTCAGTCATAAAAGTAACCCGACCAAATGAAATGGTAGATGGATTGATATTTTTGCTTCTGCTAAGGACAAATTAACTTTTCTTTCCTCTGAAAAATTGTTATTGAAAATGACTAATAAGAAGAGAGCAGAATCAAAACAAATGCCCCTAACTTTATGTAATTGTTCCTCTAAGCACTTCTGGGTTGAAGAACTGAGAATCCAACTAAAACCTAAATTCTGCTTGTGGTAGTAATGGAAAAAATTCACTTGCTTTGGAGGGATTATTTGCATAACAGGGGAAAGGAAGATTTTGCTGGACAACAGAAGATGAGAAAAAGTTCTAAAATACAACAAATTTTTGAGATGGTTAGCAAACATTACTGCATATCTGCTTTACAGATTCTCTCTCATCCATATACAAGTAATCCAAAAGAGAATATCACAGGCACTTAACAAAGTCTAATTTCAGATATACAACAGTACCAAACAATTTTATTAATATTTCATACAAATTTTGAAGTCAACACTGACTAGTATTTTGACGTTGATGAAGGCAAACAAAATTAAAAAACAATAGGTTTCTGTGTTTTACATTGGACTGGATGTCGTAAGTAACTGTCTTAATTATAAACTAACCTAAAATAGTAATGATCAAAACAGGGTAAAGCCAATACATTTTGTTTTCTTTACTTTATTTCAAAATAGAGTGATTATAAATACATTCTTGTTATATTTCCTTCCTAACTCTTTGGATGCAACCAAAAAAAAAGTCTCACTGTGCTCATTTCATACAATATCAACATACAAATCATGCAAAAGATATTATAGATATTATACCACCATCAAGTTCTGGATGTTTTTTCTTGATTCTGAAACATTTGTTAACATTATTCACAAGGCCATGCCTTTATAATTTATATCATTATTATGGCTTTAAAAAAAAGAAAAAAGCATTTAAAAAAGATATTTATACTAGATTGCTGCATTATTGTCAATCTTGAACACAATGCAAAACATAAATCACCTGTTCTTGTGTTCTTGCACCGTGGTATTTGCGTTCTGATAAAATTGCACAATTTTTTTTTCTTTTCCAAGGAAACGATTACACTTTATTGATTTCATTTAAGAATGGAAACTTCTTTATAATACAATGGAGACAACAGATTATGTTAACACCTTCACTGATTTAGTTTATGTCTATGGGTCTTAACAGCCATTTTACAAGCATGGCCACTCAAACCAACATAATGAACAGACAGACCTGTTAAGCCACACCCAAGAGCCACCTTCCAGAACGACTGACCAGAGATTTGAATGGACATCACACTAAAACTGCTGTGCAGACACATACACTGTTTCAAAACATGGAGAAAAATAAACTGACACTAAGGTTGCCATTCAAAGTAACAATTTCACAGAAGAATAGTGTTTTGCCAGCTTCTGCATTCTTCACTCACACTATTATGCCTACATATTGCACCATACATTGTAAAACACTTAGGAACATTTTCTACAGGAAGGTCCAGATTGTGCAACCTTTACTGATGCTGGTGAACCTACACTCGACTGCATAACCCCAGAAGTCACTGGGCTCTATGGATTATATACAATGGTTCTGAGCTGGCTTGTTTTGAAGTCAACGACAAAACTCTATCTAAGCCCCACGCTTGGGCAGGAATCTAATTATTACCTCATGAATAGTACCTCTGCACATGGTTTAGGTTGAGCTGAAATGCTTTACTGGGATTGGGGCCTCAGTGATCAGGAAACTCTGGCCCAGTGTAATGGTACAGCATAACGGTTCAGTCCTTCTTCTTTTGATCAGTAAATAGAAAACACCACTCCAAAACAAAGAAAAACCTCAAACAAATGAAAAAAAAAAACCAAAAAAACCCAAAAAAATCCAGAAAGAACACCCCCAGAAAACCTCACAACACAAAATAAAACAAAAACCCCTCAATTTTTTTCGCTGAGGAAGGTATGATCATTTATCATTGTTCTTTTGACTCAGGGCAACACAAGTCATAAGCACATCAGTTTTACCATCACTTAGAAGTATTTCCTCATTTGCTATTTTTAATATTTTTAACACATTCCTCTCAAGATGATCATACAGGACATGACAGCGACAATGCACTGAGTGTGCCAGACACCTTCTGCTTTGGCAAATCCCAGTGAATTTGGACACACCCTGGAGGCCACAGAGCACTGTGCAGAGCAGACCCTGTCATCCTCAGCCTACTGAAGGAGCCCGCAGAGTCCACCTGGTCAGTGCATCACGGACACTCCTTGACCCACAGACAACAGACACACGTGTTCTCATCCAAACCTGAGCCATGTATTGCATCATTGGTCGACCAGGAGCTTTTTATGCCAGAACTGCATGTGTACGCAGTATCCGTGTCCTGAAAATCCCTATGACATTCTGAATTAAGTTAATTATTGTGCATGGATAGCTGCAGCTTTTTGAAAGAAACTCAGCCATTAATTTCTCTCTTGTAATTTTATTATCTGAAGTCATGTATATACTTTGAAGTATGGAGAAAAATAACAAAACCACCTTCTTTCTAAGCCACAAGAGCATAAACAAATGTCTGAAAGTAGAGAAACGTTTTGTTTGCTTTCTCTTAAATAAAGATGTAGTGCTTTTTTTTTTTTTGCCTGTTTTTTTGTCTATTTTGATAAAAATATACTGCAGGCTGTTTGCCAAGTATCATTCCAGAATAAAAATTTCAACTCAGTGTCATAAAGCCCTGAAATTAGAGGTTTATATTGGAAATAGCTGACACAGCCTTCTCCACAGTATTATTATTATGTCTTGCTCTAATTTTGCTAGCTTCAAATTCATGAAAAACGTTCATGTTTATATCCTACTATCTTAACTGATTTATGTATTGATTATAAAAGGTAGGGAGAGGTAAACGTTCTGAAAGCAAAGGAGATAAGAGGGTCTTATCCAAAGCTCATCAAGTCAAAGAAATTTTGTTAATCTCATGGCACAGATTTGCTGTACGATGCTTTACCAATGTATTTCCATTCTCAGGTCAAAGTACCATCTATCAGTGAGATACAATGGAGATTTTCCATTCTCCTACCTTTTTTCCTGGCTATTCAGATCCAGCTTTCACAAAGGCAAGCTTTTACTCTCTAGCTATGAGCTACACAGTCCTCTGAAGCGAGACCACTTTATCCATTTTGCACTGTGGTTTTAGACGGGATTTGCCATATTGTTCACTGTTCTGATCAGGTTTTGCTGACTAACAGCAGCCAGAGAGATAATAGGAACAGAAAACTTCTGCATTTACAATAAAAATATTCCCCTTAGCATGAATTCCTGTAAATACTTGTAGTGAAAAGTATTTAGATTAAGTTGTAGAGACCTGAAAAGCAAGAAAACTCATGGCAAATAATTGCCTGAGACACAATACTAAAAAACTAATGAATCTATTTTAAAATGCGCTATTGGTAACAAATCTGAAATAAGATAATATGCTAATCTCACAAGAATAGTACAGAACAATTTTATTATTATTATTATTATTATTATTATATCTGATCANTAATATTATATCTGATCACTTAATTCTGGACGATCCTATACATTACATCCCCGGTTGCTGTTTGGTATATTGTTCTGGTTTTATTTATACTGAATGATTAATGCATTGTGATCAGGAAAACAAGTCAGGCATATTAAATACATATTAAGGAGTACATATTTTTTTTTCCTATGTAGTATACAAAGTATTTCATAAATATGAATTATATTACAAAAATAATTTCTGCTACGCTCACACAGTAAGCACTTTGACAATTTTGGACAACCTGTTGGGGTTGCAAGAGTTTCATGTAACTGAGAAGGAACTCTAGTTTTAATTGGAGATGAGTCTTAGAACAGATTCTGCATAAATATCAAATATTTTCTTCAGATGTCACGAATACTGCAGAAGTCAGGTTGAACTATTTTCTTTCTTTCTTTTTTTTTTTTTTAAATTTTCTGTATAGACATGTATGCTTCAGGTGGTCAGATTTATTTCATAGGTATGTAATGCATGGTATATTTTAAACAAATATTTGCACAATTTAACATTATAATTCCAGTGGTTTCAAGATGCAGCCCATAAATGTAACCAATTTACACATACTATTGAATGTTCTCTCTTTGCATGCTTGTTACTTTCCAGATAAGCTTTAAACAGTGCCATAAGAACACCACAAATCAAAGGATTACTCCAGTTCCACCAACTTAAATCCACGTGCAGGATGAAGGACCCAGCTGAAGTACAAATATCAGTACCAGGTTTCTTGTGTTTGTTCTAACAAATCACAAGGAGACGATGGTTTGCATTTAAGATACAAAACATATATGCCTCTTGAGGTTAAATTCAGTGTAACGTGTATAAAGCATCCCTTTGGCAATAGAGTTTGCAGTATCCCTACAGGATTCCACAGGGCATGAGCTTTATGGAGTAAAATCTATTAAGGAAATTCTCCTCTACTTGACAAATCATACGCAGCTACAGTTAATCAGACACCCTTGGATACACCTGCCTCTATGCCTACCAATATAATATAGTATTTGGAAGTTAAAAGTCAACAAAAGGCACTTTCATCATTAAATAAATGTCCTCTGTAGGCAATAAGATTGTATGACCTATATTTTATTCAAAGCTGTTTGTTCTTCAAGGACTTGTAGGTAGTCAGGTGAACCTTGAAGTTTAGCTTTTAGTTCAAAATATTCACTTTTTCTTTGTTCTACTACAATTTTACTATGATTACCACCTATTAGAGATTTCTTGGTTTTTTTGTCTTGCAGTTTCTCTGGGTAACGTATTTCAAAGCCACTGACCCCTATGCTGTTGTATTCTTTTTTACTTTCAAGAAAATTTTGAATAAATACATTGGAATCCCTTCCAGGGAATAACTCATCCAGTTCATCGATTGTGCTAAGTCTTTTTCTGGTATCCACATGCAACAAATCTTTCTCCTTGTCATTCATATTTCTCAGAATGACTTTTTGCCCTGGTGGGTCAGCAAAGGTGAAGCCTGTTTCAGACTCTTTCAAGCCACAGGTATGGCTTTTGCTCATCTGCTCAATGGTTTGAGGAATGAAGGCCTCTGCACCCAGTCCATCTTTTTTGTTTGACTTGTGATCGTGCTTTCTTAGCTGCAGTTGCATAGAACTGCACTCTTGGTTTCCAATCCCTTCATGCTTTACAGTTGGTTTCTTGTTGCGCCGAAGCACAAAAACAAGAAGACAAAAAGCAACAAACACTGTTAAAATCAGCACAACCAATATGCTTAAGATGAGGATGGACAATGGAACTGGGCCACCGGGAGGACTCCGGACTGGTCCTGGTGGTGTTGTGAAAATAACAGCGGGCATGGGACTAGTGAACAGAGCAGATGGCTTGTTTAAAAGTTTAGGGCAGAGAATCTCATTTTTCAGAGACTTAAGTTCTATGTTAGCAAACTGCACAGGTGTTTCACATTTCAATTCCTTCACCACAATACCGTCATTTAGCTTTTCAAGCCACAGTTTTAAAGCAACTAAATCACAAGTGCAGTCCCATGGATTACCTTCCAAATCTATTTGTGTAAGAGATTTTAGCTGATCAAGAACACCACTTACAGGTAAATACATGAAGTGATTGTTCCTCAGATTCAGTCTAGCAAGTGGTGCACCAGCAAAAATATACGCTGGCAAGCTTCGCAGAAGATTGTTGTTCAGGTAGAGCAACTGCAAATTTGGCATTAAGTCAAAGGTGCCTGCTAGGATTTCTTTGATAACATTGTATTCCAAATACAGATACTGCAAGTTGTGGAGGCCAGCAAACATTTCTGGGCTCAGACGCTCTATCTGATTGCCATTGAGATACAATCTCCGTAAATTTGTAAGGTTGCGGAAAACATCTCCTTTGATCACTGAAATCCGATTGCTGCCTAAGTGTAGCAAATCCAGCCCCTCAAACTCAGCGAAATCTGTAGTATCCACATCCTTAATATAATTGCCATTTACATGCAGTTTCTTGGCATTTAAAGGTTTTGGTACGAGTTCAGCCATCGATTCTATATTTCTTTCTTGGCAATTTACACTTAATCCCAAGTCTGAAGGATGAGTTTTGCAAACACAAGGGACCGGACAAGGAGTTAAAGGAGGCACCCTGGTCTGGTAAGATACGATCTGACTGAGATTGCGATTAGACAGTGCTTTGCCTGCTACTATCCCCGAGATCTTCGAAGGATTTGTAGTCTTTGGTGGCTTTGTGACTAATCTGTGCACTGATGTTTGAGTGGTGTGGCCGTTGGGTGTGCTGTAACCAGGCTCCAGCTGCGAGGGAGGCAGGATGCGCACGTCAAAATCACTCCCTGTCCCCATGGAGCACAGCTCCTGCTTATTGGTTTCTTTCAGCAGCCTTCCATACAAGTCACTGGGTGTTTCACAGATAGCCTCTCCAATGTAGATGTTATAGGGCATGTTCTCCAGCCACGCTTTCAAAGGCAACAAATCACAAGTACAATTCCAGGGGTTGTCTTCCAGCTGCAGTTCAACAATTCGCCCGATGTGTTCCAGAACTCCAATGTATGGAAGCTTCTGTATTCGATTCCCCCGTATATCCAGATGGGTTAGAGAAGCAAATCGAAAAATATTATCGGGAAGGAATGAAATCAGATTGTCATTAAGTATCAGGACTTTCAGCTTGTGAAGCTTATTGAAGGCTCCCCGTTCAATAAACTTGATTAAATTGTAGTCAGCTTGGAGATACTCCAAGTTCTCTATGCCAAGGAAAGTGTCAGCCCGGAGAATCTTTAATTCGTTGTTGTTCAAGTGCAACTGTTTTAATGCACTAAGACCCATAAAGGCCCCTCCCTCAATGTTCTGTAACTTATTATTACCCAGTTGCAAGGACACTGCATGAGTAAAATTAAGAAAGGAATTTGGATATAGAATAATTAGCAAGTTGTTTTGAAAGTTGAGGTGGTAAAAATTAGACCATGGTGGTTTAAGCTGATTTGGTCTGTAGACTGCAACCTTCTCACAGTTGACATAGAGTACATTCTCAACTGACACACAGGAGCAAACATTGCAAATTTCCACAGATATATCAGCATCTGCAGTTGTAGAAGAAACTGGAGATGACAGAACCAGAAAGAGCCACAGAATCATCTTCTTATGATCAGCAAGCAACCTTAGGCTCCTGAACAAAGATAAAGAATCTGAAGAAGAAAGAAGGAAAGAAAAAAGAAAATGTTTTTCAGTTGACATTGTTCCAAAGCATCATTTGGGTTAAAAATTGTATACCACTGAGCTACTGTACCTGCCAAGGATTATAGATAAACTACAAGAACTGAATTTAAAATAACATGAAAGACTTTAACAACCAAACAAATGCACGAGACCTAGGATGATTTCAAACACGGAGTGTAAATTTCTGTAGACAAACACAAATATCTCTCAGGTCTGTCAAATGTATTTCTCTCTCTTGTACATGCCAAGCATGCATAACTAACAAAGTAAAACAACCAAAGGAGATTCCAATTTTATGCATATTTACTCTCCTCAATCCTGCCCTGCTCATATGTTGCTGTGCATTTCAGGGATATTAAACACAAAGGCTGATGTTATGCATGCCCAAGCATCTGGGCTGGGATAGCACAATACAGAAAGGATGGAGATGCTGAAACAAAAAGCAATGCCAATGCTCAGTATATGCATCTAAAGCATCAACACATACAGATATATCACTATGATAAAGATATTCACTCAAGGGCTACATAGGCATGCACACACATAGTTTCTGTCACTCCTGATACCCAGTTTAAATAAGTAGGTGGTAAACTGACTGCAGAAATACAACTATCCACAGAACAAGATCAGCCCTGGGTGACCAATGGAAGCGCACAGACACGGAAGAAGCATGCACAAGCACACAGCCCCATCCCCAGGAATAACAATACACTGGCTTGCAGAGCAAAACAGTCACAATTCGCCAGCCTGACATTATTGAAACCTGAGAACTATTTTTTTTTCCTAAAACATTATGTAATTTGCTCTTATTCCTGAATTGATAAGAACCCTTTGCATATAGACAGGCCAGCTGAGCTGCCATTTTTTACGCAGAAGAACTCGAGCCACAGCATTTCCTCTGAGTTATAAGGTAGCTTTTTTTTTCCTTTTTTAACAAATCAGCCAATAATCAATACATTGCACACACACAGACACATCCCATCTTCCCATTACCCCCATTTCCCAACTTGTCCCTTTCATTTCCTGCTGTGGGAAGCCACCGAGTTGGCGGGAGGGAGCCAGAATGAAAAGTGGAGAAAAGCAGGAGCCAGCTGGAGGGAGGAGAACCGGGCTGGAGGGAGACACGAGAGGAAGATGTGCCGGGGGACCTGGAAGGAAGGGCAGAGGAGGGATGAGGAAAGACCGCAGGACAGAAGGACAAGAGGGAGAGGGAAAGCACAGACAAGGAAGGATGAGAGGAAGGGATGGTTGAAGGGGTCAAGGAGGCCGCTTATCAGGCACACGGGGAGAAGGGGGAGCGGAACAGCGGCTGCCGATGCCCGCAGGCTCCCGACCCCGGCCGCGGCCAGCGCGCCCCCAGGGGCAGAGCGGTGCCCCCGCCGCTCCATCTCCCTCCCCCTGGCAGGCGCCGTCCTCCCGCATCCCTGCCTCGCCCACGCTCGAGTCCCCTCTTCTCCCTCCGCCCCGGGGCCCCGGCCGGTGCCGAGCGGGCAGGCTGCGGGCGCTGCGCGGGGCTGGCGGCGGGGCGGCGAGCCCGGCCAGCAGTGCCGGCACTACCGCAATTTTTTGCCGCATCCGGCTCGGCTGGTGCCGGCTCCCCTCTGCCGTGGGCGCCCCGTCGCCCTCTGGCTCCCGGCGGCGGAGGGCGGCAGGGGCACGGGCGCGCTCGCCGGGCGCGCACATCCCGGCCGGGAGCGGGCACAGC